>MU223442.1:2309535-2325267 GCA_018584345.1 Thuja plicata | reverse complement strand
GAAGGTCCTCAAATCACTTGTTTTCTCTGATCATTTCTTCCAGGCTCCCCTGAATCACCTGCCCCTTGAAAATGCCCACATTTTTCCAAAATCAAAATGCCCCTTGTCTTCTACAGAAGAGGCATCAAGGATACAGAGATTTGTACAAATAGAGACTGTAAAAAGAAAGCTGCAAAACATCTCAGAGGCCTGCATTTTGTACAAATAATTGCTGGAACTGTGCACAAATCGTGCTCAAAACGCCCAACAAGGCAGAGAGATCATAAACTCCCTGGAAAGGATGTGATTCTTCTCACTGTTTTTGTTGGTTCATTTTTTGCACGACTTCATTGCCGACACCATCAACAGAGACGTCGTCCACCGCCTACTGCCGCTCCTTCGAAAATCTGCTCTGCAAGGCAAAGGGGGGACGAAAAGTCCGTTGGACATGCAGGACGTGCTCAAGAGATTTGCCTTCGATAATATCTGCAAGGTGGCCTTCGACGCGGATCCTGCTTGCCTCCACATCTCTCTTCTACAGTCACAATTCATGGAGGCCTTTGAGACTGCTCTTCTTTGTCCGCGCAGTGTTTCTTCACCCCCGTTCCGCTCGTCTGGAAGGTCATGCGGCTCTTAAACTTGGGGACCGAGAGGCGATTGAGGCAGGCAATACGGGGGGAATTCTGATTAATTTAATTTAATATTGTCTTTCTTCCTCTCGCTCAGACATTTTGGGAGCGGATAAAATTTCTAACTGTTTAGAATAGGACACACCGAAGCCTTATATTGGTTTACCCGTGAGCACTAAGGATTTGCAGATAAAATATCTAATATGACATGACGTGTAAAGTAGAAAAAAAAGACCGGTGCAGATGATTTCAATGGCAGTCATTCTGCCTAGAAGATTTACAACCGTCAGATCTTTTTTTTGCCAAAGCCCTTTCATAGGGAAACGCCTACGGCGTAAATATTTAAATAGAAATATAAAAAAAAAAAAAAATATATGAGGAGAAAAAATAGTAATAATAAAACAATCTCCAAAGGTCACCCAGTGTATTATCATCATAAATTTGTTATAATATAGAATATTTTTGTTAATCTCTTTGAAGAGAAGGAAAGATCATTGATGTAAAAGATATTTTATTAACTTAAATGCAATTAAAATGTAAATAATCTAGCAACATCTCAACATTGTGTTGGAGTGTGAAGCCCAAGAATCATCTTTGTTTTCCCTCCAATTGTATTTGCCCATTTAACTTCCTTGATGGACATTCAAGAGTCTAATTGGAGATGTATTTAATTATGAACTATTGTATATTGATATAATTTAGTATCTCGGACTAATAAAGATATTCCCCTACTTAAAGAGTGGACGTAGGCATTTATATTTTGAACCACTATAAACTATTTTTGTTTCTATTGTTATTTCTATTTTCTGTATCTTTCTTTAACCTTTGCACTTTCGGTTACTTCACAATTGGTATCAGAGTTGGTAGAAATTGCTTGTCAAGTTTTGGTGGTTGAAATTCTTAAATCATCGAAGATGTGAAGGTGGAGAAATTCACTAGATAGAATCTTAGTTTGTGGAAAGTACAGATGAAATCCTTGCTGTTAAAGAAAAATCTTTCACTTGCACTTGAGGGGAAAACTAAGAAGCCAACTAATATGACAAATGAAGATTGGGAAATTTTTGACAATAAGGAAAAGGTGACAATATTTCTCTTGCTCTCCAACAATGTTCTCTTCAATGTCGCAACTAAATCAACAACCAAAGTGGTTTGGGATAAACTCAAAGTCATGTATGAAATGATATCGACTGTAGATAAAGTCTTCATCATGAAGAAGCTTTACAAACTAAAGGCGTAGGAGGCATTATGGAAAACCATATCAATGATCTATATACTCTAATTAGCCAAGAAAATTTAGTTGGCATGACACAACATGATTAGAACAAGGGTGTTCTCTTGTGCTCATTACCAATCACCTGGGATGGAGTTGCGACAACGGTTAGCACTTTGGTATCTGGTAAGAACAAGAAGTTTTTTGATGATGTAGTGGCTACTCTTCTTAGCAAGAACATGAGGATAAGGAACCAAGAACCCTCATCCAATAAGCTTTAATGATTGTAAGTACTGAGAATAGAGGAAGGAGCCATAATAGAGGCATAAATAATCATCATAGGAGATCCAATTCAGCTAGGATATCAAAGTCAAGAGGGAGAAACTGTGATGGCTGGTTTTGTGGAAAATCTGGTCATCTGAAGAAGGATTGTAGAAACTACAAGAAAGCACAAGAGAGAGTGCAGGAAAATGAAGCAACATAGCCTACGATAATGCTTATGGTGCTTAAATGTTGTCAACATGGGAGACTACTTCAGATTTTTGGGTCTTGGATTCTGGCGCTTCATTTCATGCCTCCCCATGTATGAAATACTTCACAAATTACCGAAAAAGCTTGTTATATTATTGGTAAAGGAGACATTTTATTATCATTAAAAGGAGGTGTTAAATGGTTTCTCAAAAATGTCCATCATGTTCCCCAATTAAAAAGAAATATGATTCTAGTAAGCCATCTCTACACAAGGTTTTCTTACCTCTCTTACGGAAAATATTGGTGGAGTGGTAGATGCTATGGCACTTGTGGAAAACATCTCAGAACTTTGGCATCAAAGGATCAGTCACATGAGAAAGAAGGGCCTTGATGTTAACGAGCCTCAAATCAAATGATTTGGAATTTTTCCCTCATTGTCTTTATGACAAAAAGAAGCGGGTTAGCTTCTTGAAAATTGGATATGAAAAGAAGAGAACACCATTAGAGCTGGTCTATTGCAATGTCTTTGGATCCACTGAGGTAACCTGCATTGGAGGAGCTAACTATTGTGTTTCCTTTCTTGATTATTGCATAAGAAAAGTGTTGATTTATATCCTTCACAGGAAATTTGAAGTACTCAGTAAATTTAAAATTCTTAAAGCCTCAGTTGGAAATCAGATTGGGCATAACATTAAATGTTTGCAAACCGATAATGGTGGTCAATTTTTTTCTTTGGAATTTGATTCTTTTTGTGTTGATAACGATATTCGTAGAATCAAAATTGTTCCTTTTACACCTCAAGAGAATGGAGCTATAGAGAGGTTAAATGGAATTATTTTGGAGAAGGCTCGATGTATGCTTTCAAATGTAGGTTTATGCAAGGAATTTTGGGCAGAAGCCTTTAATACAATACCGTATATTTGATCAACCAAAGCCCTTTATCTTCATTGAATTTTTGTATTCCAGAAGAGGAACGATTGGGAAAGAGAATTTAATATTCACACATCTGGGTATTTGGATGTGAAGCTTATGTACATGTTCCTAAAGAAAAAGGACAAAGTTGGATTTCAAATCACAGAAGGGAATATTTGTCAGTTATGTTGAAGACCAGTTCAACTTCAGAATTTAGGATCCAGTGGCAGAGAAAATCATCTGAAGCCGAGATGTTTTTTTCAATCAGAAAGTATTTCCAAGTTTGAATTTATCACATAGCCTTGAACAAAGGAGTACATACCATTTACATATATTATCAATAATGGTAATAATAATACCTCTATTTTACATCAATCATAGAGTGGAAATATGCATCATTCACTTTTATCCCCTCACATATATTATTTTCCATATACCCATGTTCTCACAGATTCCTCAATTGAGATTGATTCTACAGGTAACCATTGGAGTGTTTGCATAGAAAAATTTTCTCCTTCCTCAAATGCACAAAACTCACTAATAAATTATTCTAACAACCATCAAGATAGAGAACCTAAAGGTCTTTTTGAAGAAGTTACCATGCGTCCAAAATAGGGGATGATGTCTTATGATGAAGATGGTGGCCAAGTTTTATTTTCCATTCATTGGACTATAGTTTCTGTTGATCCCATTCACACCTCATTACTTTTGGTCAGTAGTAGGCACTTAAACAATGATTGGGATTCTAATATAAACTACGGTGGTGAAATTCATTCCCAATTTGTGATAAATACCTTACCTCCTACACATAGCAGTTATGTTGATTTATCTCTTCCATTCAAATTCTACACACATACTCCTCTCACAAAGGGATCAAGTGAACATGAGAAGATTATCTAATATAAAGGACAAAACTACATTCCAAGGATGATAGAGCATGCTTTGGAATTCATTTTAACCAAATGCTTAGATTAGAAGTTATGGTCATTTCTCCACGCAAGCCTTGGATACAAAGAGGAATGAGGCGGCTCAATATTTGCTAGACACAAGTCATTTCCAGCATCCTAAATATTGTGAAGGGAGGAAAAAAAATTCTACAGAGGATAAAACTCAACATACACTGCAAATAGAGGATACTTTTATTTAAAAGACTAGTAATTGTGCAAAGGCAAGTCATATGAGAGTTAAAAACATGGTGAAAGGGATACACAATGACAATACTAAGCTTGATTTACAGAATAATAATTTGAGAAGACCTACAAGACAATGAAAAAATCCCTTTCAAAATCTTTGATTATGAGTTTTTGTTTGTTGATGAGGCAGAGCCCACTTTGTTGATCTTTGATCAAATAGTGCCTACAACTTTTAAAGCTATTTTGAATAATGTAAACTCTGATTATCGGCAGGATGCAATGCGAGAAGAAATGGATTCATTAATCAAAAACTAAACATGAGATTTGGTGTCTCTTCCACCTAATCAGAAGGCATTAAGTAATAAGTGGGTTTAAAAAATAAAAGAAGAAGATGGAGGTAGAAAATGATTTTATGTCAGACTAGTTATCAAGGGGTATCCTCAACAACAAGGAATCAATTTTGATGAAATGTTTTATCCATTGGTGAAAATGACTACCATTAGAGTTGTTTTGGGTTTGGTTGCATCTTGGGATCTCTATCTTGAATTGTTGGATGTTAAGACTGCCTTTCTACATGGTGATGTTGATGAAGAGTTGTATATGGAGTAGCCTGAGGGTTTGCCAAAAAGGCCCAAGAATATCTTTGTTGTAAGTTGAAGGGAAGCTTATATGGGATTAAACAAGCTCCAAGACAATAGTATCTTAAATTTCATCACTTTATGATAGAGCATAAGTTTCTACACTCTCAAGCTTATCCATGTGTCTACTTTAAACAATTGCCTAATAGAAAATCTTTAATACTCCTACTTTATGTGAATGATATGTTAGTGACTGACACTAGCATAAGGATTGTTCATGAGCTTAAGAAACAATTAACTAACAGGTTTTCCATGATAGATTTTGGGGCAGCCAAGAGAATACATGGGATGACCATTTTTCATGATAGGGATAAAAGAAAAATCTGGTTATCACAAAAACAATACATTGAAAAAGTATTGGACGGATTTGGTATGTCAAAAGCTAAGCCGGTAAACATTCTTCTAGCTTCTCATTTCTGTTTGTCTTCTGATTTGTGTCCTAACACACAAGATGATCAGGACTTCATGAAGGGTATTCCATATACTTCTATAGTTGGGAGTATCATGTATCCTATAATTTCTACTTGCCCGGATATTGCTCATGCAATGGGTATAGTAAGAAGATTTATGAGTAATCCTAGTAAACCTCATTGGGAGGCTATCAAATGGATACTAAGATATCTAAAAGGCACTCCTGATTTTTCTTTGTTTTTTCAAAAGGATAAGTACAATTGCAAGAATTTGTAGATTCAGATCTTGGTGGGGATCTAGAGAAATGAAGATCTACTTCTGGTTACATTTTCACATTTCCTAGGGTAGCTATAAGTTGGGGTTCTAGATTGCAACACACAATTTATCAATCTTTTGCAGAGGCCAAATATATGGCTCTCTCCAAGAGGGTTAAGGAGATGTTATGGTTGCAACTTTTGTAAAAGAAATTGGGTCTGCAACAATCAAATTTTATCTTGTTTTGTGATAGTAACAGTGCCATATTTATGAGTAAGCATCATACATCTCAGCCCCGTTGTAAACATATTGATTTATGTTATCACTATATTCAACATGTGATTGAAGAAGAGAAGCTTCATGCGGAAAAGATATATACTAAGGTGAATCCAGATGATGGTCTAACGAAGATTGTTACACGAGAGAAGTTCGAGTTTTGTCGAGCTTCTCTCGACATTTTCTGCATGTGTTAACAGGGATCAGAGTAGGGGAATGACCTTGCTACAACGGTAGTTTGTGTAGAAGTGGGAGATTGTTGGGGTTGTAAAGCCCAACAGTCATCTTTGTTTTCCCTCCAATTTTAATTGCTCATTCAACTTCCTTGATGGACATTCAACAATCCAATTGGAGATGTATTTAATTATAAATTGTTGTATATTGAGATAATTTAGTATCTCAGACTAATAAAGATATTCCCTTGCTTCAAGAGTGGATGTAGGCATTTATATATTGAACCACTATAAATTCTTTGTGTCTTTATTGTTATGTCTATTTTCTGTATCTTTCTTTAATCTTTGCACTTCCGATTACTTCACACCTTATATCCATAACCATCGTACAATCTTATAACTAAGAATAATAAGAGATTCAAACTTTTAAATCCTAAAAGATATCCAATAGCATAACCTTTCCTTCCCAACATTCACTACAAATATCACATCCCAAACACATTATTTATGGGAAAAAATGAGTAAGAGAACTCACTAAACAAATTATCTACTTTAGAGTAAATAATACTCATACTATTTGAACTCTAGCATCCCCATAGACAATACCCCCATGCACAATACAAGAGCAATTACAAAATCTGAAACTACACATCAACATTCTCTATTTATACATGAAAAATAGCGTTCTTTTTCACATTTCACACTCTGATATCATTATGGATAACAACATCCTACTATGGAGCAAATAACACAAGCTTAGAAGGAATATATTCCTTAGAATATCTATTCTAACATCTAAGCAATAATCCCAATCCTCAAACCTAACTCCATATCTCAACATAAATTCATACTCACCGTAGATCAAGATTTATTCATATGAAATGATTCAGGAAATAGACCTTTACCCGCTAAGCATGATGAACTCATGTCCAAATAGAAATGCAAGTTTCTTAATATTTCTACTAGAACATTACGAAGAGACTCCCTGATCAAGAGAAGGAGAAAAATCTCCTATTCTAGCAAACTTATAACACCACATTTGATATCGCTTCAGCTTAACGTAGTTTTAAAGAATTCTTTCTATAAGAAAAAGTGTTATGTGGACCAAACCCAACAAACATATGACTTAAATCCTACTTCTGCAATTGCAACTCTACGAAAAGTGAAAGTATCAGAGACTGCACAATTAAATTTTACTGTATTAAGCAAACAGGAAAAAATAACAATTGTTATACTAATATCAGGATTTAATTGTGTAATTTTTTGAGTCAAATTCATTTACTTATATTTTATGTGTAATGATTTACAAGAAGCTTTCTTTTATAAGAATGAATGAAACACTTAGCACTCATTGTAAAATTTGAATAATTATAAATGAATCTACTACAAATCAACTTTTGCTGAATAAAAGACCTCAGTGGGATCATTGAACAGATTTGAAAGAATGGATAGGATCATATCCTGAACCGATTTGAAAGAATGGATATCATTAAGTCTTAGCTCTAAGTCTAAAGACACCTGCTCTCATTTCTGATAGTTAAAAGTTCCTTGTAGATTATATAAAATCTTCTACTAAAAAGTTAAAAATATCAAAAAATATCAAAACTGAAATGTTGAATTTTAAATGTAAGTAATCAATTTACATTATAGATATAAGAATTTCATAGTCCATAATGTTTTTGTGCATACCTTATAATATTAACTATATAAATTCAATTTCCTCCATATTTGGGATCGTTTGGTCCATAAGAAATAGAAGAAAAATGAATTATCAACTTACATGTGAACTCCCACTTATATCTACTGGCAGCAATTTGGGAATGTAGAATAACGCCTGTCATGAAGCTGGCTCTACATTTAAATCAAATTTCTCCGTAGGCGCAGAGTTATCAGTTACACCAAATAGTTGTTTGGAGGCAGCAGAAGTGCTTTCACTGTTGTTCACAAGTGAATTGGAATCTCTTTGTGCAGATGGAAGAAAGTTTGAGTGCAGATAAGAAAAATCCTCTGGTTCAAATGAAGGCTTCCAAGCACCCACTTTTTCTTTCATGGAAGAGACCACCTCTGCAGAAACAGATATCATTTTCGTCTGTTTATAATGTCTGTGCATGGCTTGGATTCTATCCACCAAAGCAAAAAATTGTTGGACTTCATCTTCACTATAATCTATCATTTTCCGTTTGATCTTCTTTTGTCCAAAGCTTCCATGCTTTCCACTGGACTCCAATTCCTTCGACTGCTCCGAATCCATTATAATATCTAACAGAAGCCTTCAAAAGCAGGGAAAGAGCAGAAACAGACAAAAGCCTTCGTCTCCCAAAATTCCCTAACAAAAAAGACATTTCACCGAAGGCCATCTAAAGTCCACTAAAAACTGTCAGTATACCCGTGATTGATGCTGCTGGTCCAACTATTCCGTGTGACTACGGCTTTGACAGAAAACTGAAACTTAATTCAAAACTAATAATATGTACAGCCTGGTTTTAAATCAGAGCATTAGTCTTATCAGATTTCGATCTTAAAATTTGGTCTTAATCAATGATAGATTCAATTGTTCTTGTTATTTACGAAGAATAATCTAATAGTACAAGTGTTTTTCATTTATTTAGGAAGAATTAAAAATTCGATTATCTTTTTCTGTTGTTTATTAGGAGATATGATTCTCACGGGTGCATTGTAATTTCATCTTTGAAACTGAAATTTATTAGTTAAGAAGGTTTTTATTTTTATGGGTTAATGTATAATTGAGAAAAAGTGAAACAAAAATTCTTACACAATATTATATTATAATGTCATATAAGATATATTTGTCATTTGAAATGTATTGACAATGAGATCTACCGAATTTTGTAGCAGGGTTCAATTATGTCGGTTTACAAGTATAGCCTTACTATTTTTCGTAGGGTCAGCCTTGATAAGCAGCCCAATGTTCAAATATATTAGCTTGAAAACAATAAAACCAAAACCTGATAGTGGTAAGATGGGCGCAGACAAAAAGCGAAGGGGATATATGCATGGCATTTTCTGATAAGAATAATCCTTCTCCCTCCGGAGAATTTGGCCCATTACCCCTTAACAAAAATAAAGTTTGTAATGTTGTTTTGATGAGACTAAGTCTCTGAATTGGCATTAGAGGAATTTGTCTAAAACACATAAGGTTTCTTATGATTGGGAGGCAATTGATGGTTTAGAGTCCCACTTCTATAAATAAGGGGATTGAACAATGTTGAAAAATACAATTTGTAGATTTTGGGTGTCAAAGATCAATGCGGCTTGGGAAAGATTCTATTGTTAATTTGAAAGATTTATAAGATAAGAAATTTGTGATTAACAATGAGGACGAGTTTCCTTCCTCAACTTAAAGAAGGAGGATTTTGTTAAGATTAGACAAACCAAAGCATTTAAACTATATATGGAACAAAATATAGAAAATAAACAATTTTACAATAACACACAAATTCAATGAAATTCATCTAATGTGTGTTATATCTACAAGAAAAACAAGTATCCATCTTGTTATATCAATGCACTCACATTTCCTTATTTTCTTGGCTTTTCTTATTTGACAACTACTTATTTAACAAGCCTTTTTTGTAGATTACAAAAAACTAACAACTAAATCCTTTTTAAAATTATGATAATTTGGTACAAGATGAGCACTGCCGCCCCATACTCGCTCCGCAATAAATTTGGGGTCAAAATATAGCTACCAAAGTCACCAAAATATACCTTTTTGAATGCATGTGCAATTTTGTAGCATGGTTAGTTGCCAAATACTAATGAATTTCTCCCAAAAATAATTTGAGAAGGATGAGCATAATGACCTTGATGTTGAATAGGGAAAAGATAGGGAATATTTTGAGGAGGAGGAGGAAGTGGAATGGAACAAAAGGAAGATACGTAGAAGGAGAAAAGAAAAGAAGGAGAAAAGAAAAGAAGACAGCGATGAAGGTGAGTAAACGGAAGACAAGGAGAAAAACATTAGAGAAGAGGAGAAAAATTCTCTCTTTACCATTGTGTGATGAAAGATAGACTATGACTCCTAACAATGAAGTTGTTGACAAAAGATAAGATGATAGGGATAGCCTTCAACAAGGTACTCACTTTAAAGAGGATGATGGATATGATAGTTATATGGACATCCTTACCACCTTCAAAGTTAAATTGCTTGACAATATAGAATTAGGGAGATGGAAAAATAGATGGAAGGAAATAATTACAAAGAAAGAATTTAGATGATGAAAAATATCTTAGGAAAACTTGTCTCTATTGAAGGGATAATGAAGAAGGTTGTGGTCATAACTATCTCTAGCCACTATAAAATTGAAAAAATGAAGAAAAATAAGATCAAAAAATACAAGGATGCTTAGTTTATGGGTGACAATGAAAAGATGGTGAAGCAATTTAGGATAAAGCATCTTAGGAGTCTCTCTACTCCTTCGTAGAGTATTAAAATTTTATTTGTTGAAGTTATTATTTTCTCTTTTGAACTGTTGTGTTAGGTTGCTTGTTTTTAGGCCAGACTGTCTTGTTTTTTTATGGGTTGTTGTGTAGGACTGGGAGTCTCCTTTTTATTTCATCAAATTTAGTGTTATTATTGGAACGAGATCAAAGTCTTCTCTCTGCTAATCTAATAAAAAATGGCATAATGATTATTACTATGTGGGCATATATTAGATTCTCTTCCTTTAAAAATCACATAGATAAATGATACGGCTCAAAGTTAGATGCACTTTCCACTCTCATGTGATTACATTGAAGAAACTAAAAAAGAAAAGTTTAATTGGGAGACTTTTAGATCCTCTTCCTGAAGAATCAATTCGCTTATTGACGTGACTAAAAATTAAATATACTCTCCACCTTTAGAAAACTAAAAATAATAGAATCAAAATAAAAAAGATAAACTCCAATATTTTAGAAACATAATTCATAAAATATCATACAAAACTTAACAACAAAGTTTCCTAGCTCATGTATGAAACAAAAATAAAATATCCATTGGACAGCAACAATCTTGTCCAAAATCATAAAACAGTAAAGTAATATTCAACTGTCTTACTATCTCTGTTACAAACAAGATGTACACATTTTACCCTATAAGGTTTTAACTTACCACTTCTGGTAGACTAAGAAAAGTAAATCAGAAGGCATGTGAAAGCCGATCAATTCACATGCCAAACCAAACATACAATCAGAGACGGCAATTGTTGGTGACCGTTTGACCAGCCAGTGGTTTTCGTTGGAATTGAGCATTTTCCTGCTTACGAGATTATGAAAACTCCGCGTTTTCTATTTTAATTCTTGTACATCAATTTTCTGAACCAACCCACTTTAGGTTCTTTTCAAAAAATATCACAACTCAATGTCAATTCATGCAGTACCTTTGTATTAAAAATTCGTGGTAAAATAGTGAGGATTGATTGTACAAAATCCGAATAAAATCAAAGCCCATACTGACCCGCCGATTGCGAGTACCATTGATTCGAGGATGGTCCCATTACACCAAAAATAATTGCACTTTCAAACAGTGAAGTCTGACACGTACTGACCATTGCTGGGATACGCGACGGTGTGGTTGTACCCCAAGCACTCTGGAATTAATCTACGCCTTCTAATATTCTGTTAATTGAGTCCTTTTTAAAGCTATTAGACGTAAGAGATAACGAAGTGGATAAAACGTCATCCCGCTGACGTTGATTTATTAGGCGGCTATCGAAGTCAAGATTCTCCATCACGATCTTGGGACTTTTGTGACACTAGTTCAGAACATTGGAGTTATTTGAGCTACTACGTGAACGCCAGTATGTCAAGTCGGTGTCGTAGGCTGCATAGCAAAGAGTGATCTTAGGGTTTTAAATTGAGGGTTAGTTGGGACTGTCGAATATTTTTTGAGTGAGCTGTCACCCCTTTTTAAAAAATGAGTACAACTGTTCAACTTTTTATTCAAACATATAAACTAAAAACACGTGATATTCCACTCTAAAGGTGTAAGTAAACTTGTAAGGTAGACTAGGCCAATCTACAAGCATAATCGTGTACCACGATAATGATTAGGCTTAAATGTCTAAATACGTTATAGATCCAATTCCATACTTCTTTAGTCTAAAACAAAATTGAAAAAGATGCTTGAGTGACTCAATTTGGCCACAAAAAGGAAAATTTAGAGTGTGAATGCCAATGTGAATGACATCGTCTTGGAGGAAGACCTTAGTACAAGAGATGCTAATGAAAGTGGGGGAATTTGGGTTCAAGTATGGCATCTTGAATGCTCTAACACCTTTTTTCTCCAAACCTTGAAAATAATTAACGCTCCTAATACGAGTTAAGTTCATCTACCATGTGAAGATGAGAGGAGACCCAAGAATATCCTTAAAGGACCTATACTTGAAAAGATGTATTTATAAGCCAATTCTAATCCTTCTCGAAAGGTTTGATGTAACACAATCCCATTTTATCCAAAGAGACTCAAGGAATTTATTCAAGAAACGTTTGATTAGTCTCCTAGTCTTGATTAGAGAGTTCGTACTTGTAATGAAATAAAAAGGAAGGAAGGGGGGGAGATAGGAGAGACAATGGAGAGATAAGAACATAGAGGTGACCATCCTAGTCAATTCTGTAATCCATCTCCATCATGTCTCCTATCTCTCTTCCTTCCTTTTTGTTTTCCCTAGATCTTGCATTTCCATTTACACGTTGCGTTTTTTCACTCAGGTGAGGGAATCCTTGCATCCATTCAACGCTTAAGTCTCATTAAGCCTAGTTGATTATCTTCCTTCCAATGTGATGAAATAAGAACATAGAGGTGAGCATCCTAGTTAATTCCCTCATCTATCTCCATCTCTCCATCATCTTTCCTATCACCCCCCTCTTGCTTTTTCTTTTAGTACATTTTGGTGAGCCCAATGTGAGATGTGAGAGAGGATGGAGAGATGGAGATAGATGAGGAAATTTAATAGGATGGTCACCCCTTTGTTTTTTTCATTAGATTAAAATGAAGATGATCCACTAGACTCAAGGGGACTTAAATGTTGAATGGGTTGAAGGAATCCTTCACCATAGTGGAAAAATGAAAAATGAAAAGTAAAAATGGAAATGTAAATGTAGGATAAAGGGAAAAGATGTAAGGAATGATGAAATAATATGAATGCAAACAAACAATAGATTGTAAAATCAAATTTTCTATCGAATCTAGAAATCCATTTAATAGTGACTGACCTATGATCCAAATGTCATTCTAAAATATTAAGTATGGGGAGACCAAGAGGGTCTTGGAAAATTCCAATCATACTATACCTAGCAAAAGCTGAAGAAAATATTATCAATCTATAGCTCTTTGTTGGACCTGCCTATAACCTTTTCCTTAGTTGCACCACCTATCACCTACACACTAAAGTTAGGGAAAATATTACTAGAAAGGGGTTTGGCTCAGTCAAATCCATGTTGAGGAATTAACCATGAAATTAAAATATAAATGTATGGAAAGGAAGTGTGTTGTTTTGTAGAAAAGGCTTGATAATATGTTTATACCTTCACGATCCTAATATAAATGCATGAAAAAGAAGTGTGTTGTTAGGTAGAAAAGGCTTGATAATATGATTATACCTTCATGATCCTTTTTGTTGTTGAATTTCTCATGGAGATGCTTGAGATTGTTCTTGATGTTGTCTTGGCCTATAATCTAGGATAGGAAGAACATGAATGCCTTCACAATGCTTAGATCTAGACATTATTCCTCTTCCATGCTTATTGCTTCAGGAATTTGAACTACCTTGGAGGATTGTTAAATTTATATTGCTTGCCTCTATGTGATTAGAGATCAAGTGATTGATTGATTATGAATGCTTGAATTGTTTGGTTTCCAAAATGCGGGAGTTAGCATTGCTTTTATACCTCATCTAACCATTTTTGGGCTCCAAACTCAATGGAGGCTGACGAGGCTTTGGAAATCCTACTAAAAACAAAAGATTGTTGCACATTTTAACTTTGGGTCCAATTTATAGGGTATGTCTTGGATTCCAAAGTCTGGGGTGATTTGACTCATTCCATATCTATCTAGACGCGCTAATACAGGCTTAGATTTGGGTCAAGGGTCAATTTTGATATGAGAATTCTGATATTAGGCACAAAATCAATGTTGGATCAAACATAATAGGAATAGAAGCCTTAGACACTTAAATGGGGCCTAACTAGGGACTAAACTTATATGTGACTATAATTTAGGACAATACATTTATCCCCCACTTTAGTGGGAGTATAAGCCTTCTTCATACTCATGTTAAAGTAGATAAAATTATAGGAAATAAATTTAATCAAGGTAAAAGAGACAAGGAATCACCAAGTCCGAACGTGACTCAAGTATTTATCAATCTTAGCCCACGACAAAAGAATCATCCATATGAAGAGAGAGAAAAGAAAATGCATGGCCATACTAGCCTAGTAAGGTTTAACTTAGTATGGGTGGTGTGAAGAGAGAGATACACAAGGGATGGAGTTGATAGTATAGAAAGTTGTGTTATGCCAGTCAACTTGTCCTAAGGATAAGCAACAAAGCATTGTGTGCAAGAATATCTTTCTAAAAAAATAGTGCAATGTGATTGATCTAGGGATAGTATTGTCTACAACAAAAACTACTAAGAGAATAGTGCAAAGGATTTCCCCAAGGAAAGTACTCTCTACAAAGGAATATGCTAAGAGGAGATTACAAAGCAAAATGCATAGTTTGCTAAGTAACTTGAAAAATAAATTATTTCAAAATATAATTTGTGGTGTGTCAGTAATGTGTAACAAAGAGGAGAGTGTATGCCCCCATATTAAAGACATTATTTAGATGTTACAGGGATAAATGGCTTTAAGGTGGCATACATAGATTTCAAAGATAAGCACATTTCTACTATGATATACACTTAGACAAGGAAAAATCAAAAGAAATAAAGCATATGGGAAAAAGAGCACAAAGAGATATAATATATCTTTGATTAGTATTCATGTATGATAACTCAAGTATATCAAGAATAATCTTAATGAAATGGTCCATCCACTAGAGGTAGTTGAACTACAAGCACAATGGATGAAGATCACATAAGATAAATAGACCAAAGTCTTTTTGGGTCACCATTTTTGAGAATAAAATGATAGATGATTGCTACTACTTTGCATCATACCCAAGTAGACAACCTAAGGCACATTTATAACAATATAGCATGTGGGTGCCAGCAAGAAGTTGAGTCCACTTTTTGGGCAAAAAGTGGAAGTGTTTTCCCTGATTTTCAAGTTTTCTATCAATTGATGTCAAAATTTGAGGCACTTAGAGATTGAATATCAAAAAAATCCACTATTAGAAAATGTAGTGCTCAGAGTCTATTTTTCAAATATGTAATTTATTTAAATACCCACATAGTAGAAAATATATTTAGTAGGCATGTTTAAAAACCTCTTTTTCAAAATGCCTGTTTCAGGACCATACTCCGCATGTGTACGGCCACCCTATTTTGAAGTAAATAAATGAATTTTTCTA
The DNA here is from genome assembly GCA_018584345.1 of Thuja plicata. Taxonomy (NCBI): domain Eukaryota; kingdom Viridiplantae; phylum Streptophyta; class Pinopsida; order Cupressales; family Cupressaceae; genus Thuja; species Thuja plicata. Next base: position 2,309,666 of record MU223442.1, on the reverse strand, counting down.
AATTCTTTTGGGGGAAGGTACCTAACACATCAAAGATTGGTCAGAATATTTTTGCTTTTTTTTTAATTGAATATTTTTTTTTATTAATTTTTAATTGACTATAAAGTAAATTTTCAAAACCTCTCGTGTAC
>MU223442.1:2243424-2256713 GCA_018584345.1 Thuja plicata | reverse complement strand
AAGTGTATCCTAAGGGGTCTTATGACCCCTTAAGACACACTTGACCTTTCAAATGGGTCAAAAGGGGTCATGGGGTCTTCGTAGGGGTCCTAATGCATGATAAGGTGTACTAAGACCCCCAGAAAGACCCTATGACCCCTTTTGACCCATTTGAATTTTCAAATGTATCCTAACGGGTGCTACCACCCCTTAGGACACACTTGACCATTCAAATGTGGAAAAAGGGGTCATGGGGTCTTCCTAGGGGTCGTAGTATGTGAAAAGACATAATAGGACCCTAGGAAGACCCTGTTGACACCTAAAAATTTAGGTCATAAATACACAAAACATGAGGGAAGTATAATCTACATTTTCAATTTTTATGTAATTTCCCTATGTAAAAAATAAAAACTATTAAAAGGGTATAAATATTTATCATTATTCTACATTCATGAAGTAGGTTTTTTGTCACTTTATTGAAATAAATTTAATGCATGTATATTTGGAGATCAAGTAATTATGAAAAATAATAAATAATAAGGTATTTAAGTAAAAAGGTGGCGATTAGGAGTTGAACACTCGACCTCTCAAGCCGACCTTTTTCCTATCTTCCTAACCTCCTACCCTCTAACTAGTTAGTCTATTTATATTCTTCGAGATGATTTGGAAGAGGAATTAATTTATTTACATTCTCATGTGCAGGTGAACAATCAATACAAAATTGTCACGCAGGAAGTATTTCTTGCCAAAATAATGTTAAAATTCAAATATGAAATATTCTTTGCTTAAATAATATTTACCAAATTAATTTCTAAAACAAGAGTGAGGATTGGGAGTTGAATACTCGACCTCTCGACCCACCCTTTTTGCTATCCTAACTACCCGACTCTACCCATACCAATTACTCTATGTTATTCCTTGAGATTGTAAGTGTAAATAAAGGTATAAGTTAAAGATAATCTTATTTCCTTTTTGAAATAAATTATTAAGGGAATGAAAATAGTGTATGTGTTAAAGATTACTATGTTAGGGTTGTTATTGAATTTACACCTACCCTATGTGGAGTTATTTAATATTTTCATGAATTTAGGGTAAATGCCTCCTTTTTAAGGATGAATTGTAAAATCCTTTATCCTAATGTTTTTTATTTCTATGATTACATTGCATTATAATTGTAGATATATTTTAAAAATAAATATAAATGCATTATGTATTATCTTGAAAATAAAAGAAAAATTCTAAATATAATGTCATATTTTATCTAATGTTTTAAGTATTGTCTTATTAATGTGATTTCTTATGTTTTTGGTAATTAATGTGGGTAACATATAATTAATATTTAATTTTTATTTATACTCCACTTTATTTAGCAAATGCATTTATAAAGTATGACATGAATTTATTTTCAAATAATTATTAATTAGTAAATGAATAATAATGGTCTTTATGAAAGCCTAATATATTATGAATGTAATGATTTTTGATTTTAGGTTTTATGATTATCTAATGTTAGGTGTTTTTGTACAGGAAACTAAACGTCAGATTATTATGCACAAACACCTAAAGTATAATAAATCAGACTTATTGTACGGGAAATGTATTTTCCCTAAAAACCTTTTATATGGTTAAATTTATAAATTTTAGGGTTAATTGTCGGGATTAGGTTTTTATGAAAGGGTATGTCCTTTCATGAGAACTTTTGAGAGCCATATAAATATTAAGTCAAAATAAACTTAAAAGATTACAATGAGATTTTTTGGGAGAAATAATTCGAGGAGAGAATGGATACTACAAATATGAGTCATTGTGTACAAATATTCAGATGTCAAATGAGATAAGTGTTATTCTAATTTCTATGATTATATTGTTATTGATTTCAAGTTAGTCTTTCAGATATTCTCTCCGTCAAAGTGCCTTACTATGTTATATTCCCTGATTGTATAATTTAATTTTAGTACATACAATTCACATATCAATAGTTAGATCTGAGCATCTTCTGTTGTTCTTGTCAGTCTCCTATTTTGAGTTAAATTTGATAAGATTAATTGTGTTTATTAAATTGAATTGTAATTCGAGCGGAATCCTGTGGGGTGATGATCTTGTTTTACTAAAAACAAGTTTTTAAAATCGTCTTTGATTGTACGTAGGACTAGATTTCTTGACTCAATAACCCATTTTTTAAGTAGGCACTGATCTTGTTAACTGGATATTATCTTTGATTCATATTTTGTAGCTTTGTTGATAATTTAATCAATTTTTAGAAAGTGTTTTAAATTAGGGTTTTTTAAGGATAATTCAATTTAGTTTAAATTTTATATATTGAATAGCATAGAGAGATTGTATTATTGCCTCCAAGTATGGTTTACCACCTTGGGAGAAGATTTGATTGTCTGTGTATGCAGTTAGGCATCATAGAAGATTATTTAGATTGAAGTGGAATCAGGCCTACTAGCCTTGGCCTAACGAAGCCAGAATTGCAGAGGTATTAGTGTGTACCTGTCAGTTGGCCAAATTTGATCCTTCATTTTTGGGCACCAACAAAGTGGCGACTCTGCTGGGGAATCTATCAGTGAAAGATATTCATAGAATCTTGGGTTACAGTTGTGATACTCTACTGGGATAAAGGACTTAGAACTATTATTTCCTCATAGAAAGTGAGGTGGCGACTCTAAATTTGAAACTTGAAGAAAGATTGAGAGAGACTTATGTTAGGAAGGAGATCTCTGAAAAATAATACCTTTGTTGAATTAGAACCAATAAAGAGAAACAAAAATTTGAAGCTGTTGTACATACGACGTAAGACACCTTTTGATTCAGATGAATGAGAATTTTCTTGCGAGAAGTTTCCAGATTCAAGTCACCACAGATCAATCGGTGAAAGTGAAAATAGAAATCCATTCTCGTACCAGAGTTTAAGGAACATTGATATATCCAAACACGAGGAGCGAACTCAGGAAGACGAAATTGTGGATATCATGACACAAGGATTAATCACTCTGGAAAAGAAGGATGAAAGAATGATTAGGGCATTTAAACGACAGTCAGATGAGGTTTTTGAAAGGATGGGGTTTTGGAGAGAGGATATTGCATCACCACAGGATAGCCCTAAAGTTATAGAAGTGAACTCAATGGATGAAGAAAAAATGGATAAAAATGACAGGATCCCGAAATACCATCCTCCTCACAAGAAAAATAATAGCGATCCTTTAAAAATTTTTCATTCTAATCTGCTATATATATCAGTTGACAAAAGAAGAAATGGCAATGGATACCACGATAGACAACACAATAAAAGGAGTGCATAGGATAATAGAAATGAAGCACCTAAACATAATGAAAATCATAATAATGATTATGCTTTGCAGCATGGGGAGTAAAGAGATTATGTGCAACCTTATTGAGATACTACGCAGACTAGAGATAGTAACGTACAGCTTCATGGAGGAGAAAATAACATTTCTCACCAATATAATTTTCATAATCACCATGCTCAACAAACTACCAACCCTACGCAACATCATGAACACAACACACTAGGTTATGAAAACCATGCACAAGGCTGGGATAATCAACATCCACAACAATATAAAATTTTAATGCAGCCTAGTATTGATCATTTACAGCATGAAGACAAAAGCAAACATTATTTTCCTGCGCAAGGTGGCAAAATAGTTTCAACTTACGCTTAGGTCCAAAGGCATGGTATTCAGAATAAAACCTATGTTGCGCAACAACATATCATTGATGCAAAGTGTGTTGATAAGCATAGAGGGCCTTCGCAGCATAACAAAGGAGATGTAGACCAAGTCCAAGGAAGAAATAACAATGGACAACAATATAATAATGAGCAGCAGGATGAAAAACTTGTGTGGTTTTATGTTAACCATTTGTAGCCTAAAGACAACGATGAAAATTATGAAAACCCCGTGCAAGGTGGTGAGATGTATATTTCGCAGCAAGCTGGAAATCAAAGACACAATTATCATATTGATATACAAAGTGACAATGATAAAAAGCATCCACAGATTAAAAATTATATTTCCCAACAATATATCAAACCCAAGCACCATAGCATGGAGCCCACGCAGCCCTTGAAAAACATGATGTAACCCTCCTCTTGTGTTACATAGCAGAATGGTAAATATGAAAACTGCGCGCAAGGGGGGAGCAACAAATATACTATGCAGCTATACAAAGATGATGTGCAACAATTTGGGAAATACATGCAAAGCGGAGACTATAGGAATGTTGCGCAGCATCAAGACTATAAGGATGATGCACGTGACTAGCACGTTAATACCGTGAAGCAGTATATGTATGGGCATTGCTTGCGATGATGCTACCCCTCATCAAAGACCCAGTCATGTGCAGCCAACAAACCACGAAAAACCATGTGCTAAGTCCACACAGCATAATGGAGATTATGCACAGCAATACAAGAGTACATATTGTTTACAAAATGATAATGTACATTATAAAAAATATAATCATGTGCAATACAAGGATACGCACAATGATAATGCCCAATATAAAAATAGGCTTGAGAAGTTTGATGACCTGCACTGACAAGGTAATAATGAGATATCATTTTCTCAACAGCCACTAAAATATAATAACGATGCACATAATCAAAATAATAATGATGGAGTCAGATATAATGTGCATACTGATATGCAAAGCCCAAAGGTGAACAATGTCAAACACTACCTTATTTTGATAATCCTCAAGATTGGAATGATGCATATCGGAAAAACCATGCATTTTTCCTCTTCAAAACTACGACCATCTTGATGAACGTTATATGCACAATCAATTTGCTGAACAACACATGCATCAGCCCAATGCGATGCAAGGAAATGTTGGCCACATAGAATACTAGAAATAGTGTGGTAATACACGCAGAAATGAAAACTAGTTTTATATGGATGCAATGCATCAGCATGAGAAACATTCTGGGGCACAATAACAACCTGAGTGTGTGTAACAAATGCAAATATTAGCACATTTGAGTGGAAACGAAGACCGAAACAATCAACATCAAAATAATTGGGTTTGAAGCCATGCACAACATTGTGATATGGGCAGGAACCAACAATTTGGGTACTCTGGACAACAACAATGTCAGCAACTCAGAGGTATGATGCAACCACATATGCACCAGTACGTTAATTAGAGAGGTAACCTTACTTTTCAAAATCAATGTTTTCAGAATAATAATCAAATTGGAAATCTCATTGATGTCATAGTTCAAATGGTTAATGAAAGATACAGGCAGTTAGATTTTTCAAATATTATGTGTTCTCCTGATCTAATACCAAAGGAATTAAAGTCTCAAATTCCCAAATTTAATGGTGACAAAGTTCAATTAGCAGAACAACATGTTATCAATGTTAAAAATGTTGTGTATGAATTTGAAATAACTTACGAAGATGTGCTTATGAATTCATTTGTACAATCTCTAAAAGACAGTGCAGATGAGTGGTATAGAAACTTGCCAGATAATTCAATCAGTAGTTGGAATGATTTTGTCGATCAATTTTTAGAAGAATTTGCAGAACATAGGGATCCAAATTTTGCTTCTCATGAGTTAACAAGTATAAAATAGAATATAAATGAGATAGTGAAGGATTTTAACAAAAGGTTCAACAAAGTATTAAATAAGATTCCTAAAGACATCCGCCCTCTGGATCCATTTTTAACATCTTTCTACATGGAAGCGTTTGATGTTAAGACAAATTATGAAATAAGGTCTCGTAACCCGACAACATTACCTCAGGCATTTAAAATTGTATTGACTATTGAAAACAATAAAATAGCTGCTGGGAGGATAGCTAAAAGAAGTGACCCTAAAATTTTCAACCCCGTAGTTCCAAGACAGAATGAGGATAAGGACCAAATAGATGAAACATGGGGGATGGTAAAAAACTTACAACTAAATAAGGGTCATGCTCATGTAAAAAGAAGTGACAAAAATTTCAACAGAAATGATCAATACAGGTTGCAAGACATGCCTTATCATACTGACTAGAATATGGGAAACCCTTGGAAAAGAAGATGGAAACTCCTAATCCACTTAAGAGGAATAACCACTTCGTAGAAGGTGAACTTTGGTGTGATGTGTACAAATTACCTCATTCACAAGAGGGATGTCTAATAGCTCACAAAATTTTAGAAGAGAATAATCAAAGAGATGAAGATCAACCCATGATAAATGCAACATCATCCAACCCATTTTGGGTGGCAGATAGTGATGATTCTGAAGAAGATTATATGCCAAATGAGGATCATAGGAAGTTGAGATATTATCAGGAGAAACAAATCTTTTTAGATAATGGTGAGAATCTAGAAATAAGAAGGTCAACTAGAGAGGAAAGAGAAGCATATATTGTGGCAACATTGGAAAAGATTCATAGCAACTATCATTTGAGGAACATAACTATAAATTAAGACCAAGAACAAGTAGTGGGAATATTGAAAGCTTCAAACAAGAGTAATGATGCAAAGAGTGGAAAAGTGGAACTCCCTAAAAGGCAAGTTGATTCAACACTAAAGATAAGCAAACCAATGGATAAGCAAAATAATGGTAAGAAAATTTCTAACTGTGCTTCATTTATGCCTCAAGCATTGTCTCAGGTAAAAATTTATGTCCCTTTAATGGAAATGATGAAATTAACTGATTGCAGGAGTGAAACGTTCAAAATAATAAATGATGTTGTTAGAAAGGATTCCAAAGATCAAAAGGATAATGAAGAGTTACCAGTTATTTATCTAGGAGCATCTATTAATGAGGATACTACTAAAGTAGACCCTTTCTTTTTAACTTTGTTAATAAACAATAAACTAGTAAGAAATTGTATGTTAGACTCTGGAGCAATAGTTAATATCATGCCTCATAGATTTATGAAAGAATTAGGGATGAGTGTAGACACTACTTATGGCAAGTGCTATGTTATGGATAATAGATCTAAACCAATGATTGGAATAATGAAAAATGTTGAATTCAAGTTTCCTTCTTGTCCTGAAAAGTCTTATAATATTGATATCACTGTTGTAGAAGTACCACCTAGTTATGGAATGTTATTATCTAGAAAATGGTCTAACTTGGTAGGTGGTAATGTCCAGTTAGAGTTATATTATGCTTCTATTCTAGTTAATGACATGATTGTGAGGATTGATAGGGAACCAAGGTCTACTTATATCATTGAAGAAGTTGATCCAAGTCAAGTTACATACTTTTGCCATATAGATGTAGAGAATTTCCAAGTAAGTATTCGTAAAGATATTGTTGAAAATACTAATCCTATTGAATTACATGCTAAAGAAACTAGTACTTGCATTTGGAAAATGTTTTTTGATGAATCATGTAGCAAAAGTGGTAATGGGGGAGTTGTAGTTTTTGTATCCCCAAATGGGAAATCTTTTAAATATTCCTTTTTGTTAGCTTTTCATTGTACTAACAATAATGCAGAACACGAAGCACTCTTACTAGGCCTTAAAATCTCAAGAAAGCATGGTATTGAAATTCTTTCTATTTATGGGGATTTTGAATTAGTCGTATCTCAAGTTAGGGATAAATTTGTTGCCAAAAATCAAAATCTGAAAAGATACAAGAATGAAGTTTGGGATTCCAAAGAATGTTTTGATGATTTTTCAATAACTTGGATAGATAGGTTTGAAAACATTCTTGCATATTTTATGGCTAACCTAGCAGTTAGGCATAATGATATTCCTTGTGAAGATATTATACAGGTTGAAACCAAATCAAGACTAGTAGTGCCTAATAACATTCAAAGTTGGCAAGTTTTTGAAGATGATAGAGATATCATAAAATTCCTTGCATTTGAAGGAAAGTATGAAGATCAGTCTATTGGTTTGAATGCTTGTGTTGAAACAATAGAAGGAAAAGAGACTTTATTTGGGAAAGCGATCATTCATCTCAAGACTAATAAAATCCCAAAGGGGCTTGTGGCATTAGAAAGAATGTTTGATCATAAAGAATCTAAGAATGAAATCAAGATAGACCAAACTCTGGTAGAAGAATTAGAAAAGATAAATTTGGGAAATGAACATACTCCCAAAGAAGTTCTTATTGGTAAGAAACTAACTCCAAAAATCAGATCATAAATTATTGGCTTGCTTAGCAAATATAGACATGTATTTGCATGGTCTTATGATGACCTTAAAGCATATAGGGAAGACTTATTCCAACATGAGATACCCTAAAATCAGATACAAAGCTCTTTAGACAAAGGCAAAGACCCATAAATCCAACTTTGTCTCCTAAGATGAAGGAGGAATTAGTAAAGATGAGAAATGCTGGTATCATAAAACCAATTAGGCACTCTACTTGGGCTTCAAATCTGGTACCTGGAAAAAAGGAGATATCAGACTTTGTGTGGATTTCAGGAATTTAAACATATCTTCATTAAAAGACAATTATGCATTACCTAACATGGAAGAATTATTACAAAAAATCACTGGTAATGAGTTGTTATCCATGATGGATGGGTTTTTTGGGTATAATCAGGTTAAGGTTAAAGAGGAAGAATAGTATAAAATGACATTCACCACACCATGGGGTACATACGTGTATGCAAGGATGCCATTTGGACTTATGAATGCTGGGGCTACATTTCAGAGAGCCATGGATGTGGCTTTTGAGGGTTTTATTGATGTTATTATGGAAATATATCAAGATGACATCATAGCTTATTCCAAAAGAGTAGAAGACCATTGCAAGCATTTAGAAAAAATCTTCAAAAGAGCCCTTGAGTATGGGATATCCTTAAACCCAAAGAAATTTCATTTTGGAGTAACTGAAGGTAAACTCCTTGGACATATCGTATCTAGAGATGGAGTGAAGATAGATCCAGAAATAATTGAAGCAATTAATAAGATTCAGATTCCTAAAAATGTTAAGGGGATTCAATCTTTCTTTGGACAAATCAACTTTGTGAGAAGGTTTGTCTCAAATTTTTCAAAAATTGTTAAACCTATTGCAAAGATGTTAAAGAAAAATGGAATTCTAAAATGGACAAATGAAGCCTTAGAGGCTTTTGATAACATTAAGAAAGAAATCAAGGAAGCTCTGGTTTTGAAATCCTGTGATTTCTCAAAACCTTTTCAACTATTCTCTTTTGCTTCCTTTCACACCATTGCAGCTGTCTTATTACAGAAAAATGATAAAGGACATGAGCAACCGATAGCCTTTTTTAGTAAGACTTTACAAGCTTCTGAGTTAAACTATGATATACACAAGAAACTAGCTTATGCATTAGTAAAAGCAGTAAATTCATTCAGGCCTTATCTAGTTGGAGCTAAGATTGTGGCATACGTACCTAATGCAATAACTAAGGACATATTGAGGCATTCAGAAGTCATAGGTAAAAGATGCAGATGGATCAATCAAGTTCAAGAGTTTGATATTGAGATTCAAATCACTAAGTTAGTAAGAGGTCAAGGGTTGGCTAAACCCATGGTAGAAACAAATTTTGATGCAACCCAAATAAACCAAGTGGATTTGGAGAACTCAGGAACTAGCATCGAACATTGTCCATGGTACATGGATATATTTTACTTCTTAAAACATATGAAATGTAAAGAAGGTTTAAGTGATAATCAGAAAAGAAATATAAAATTGCAAGCATCGAGGTATGTACTGATTCAAGGATATCTGTATTGGAAAAACAATGATGGTATCCTTTTATTTTGTCTAGACACCTGTCAGGCCAAGGTAGTTATAATAGAGCTACATGATGGGGTATGTGGTGGTCACTTTTTAGCTAAGACAACAACTCATAAGATATTGCAACCAGGGTACTATTGGCCTCATGTATTCAAGGACTGTTATGAATATGTTAAGAAGTGTGAATCTTGTCAGAAGTTCTCAGGAAAAATAAAATACAATGGTGCATTACCCCTTATTCCTTTACAAACTGAAGATCCTTTTAAAATTTGGGGAATAGATTTTATTGGATAGATTTCAGATGCTTCAAGTGGAGGTCATAAATGGATACTAGTGGGAATAGATTATTTCAAAAAATGGGTTTAGGCTATACCTACAAGACAAGCTACAAGTAAGGTAGTCATCAAGTTTCTAACAGAGACATACTTACTAGATTCAGAGTACCTTGTAAAATTCTTTGTGACAATGGCATGTGTTTTAGATCTAAGGAATTTTTAGAATTTTGCGAAAAATATGGTATCGACCTATCATACTCATCCCCGTATCACCCGCAAGGAAACGGTCAAGCAGAACCAAGTAATAAGAATATACTAAAGATTATCAGGAGAATGTTGAGCAATAATAAAAAGGCATGGGATTCAAAGCTAGGTCTAGCTTTGCGGGTAGACAAGGTGACAATGAAAAGATTGATAGGTTTTTCTCCTTATGAACTGGTTTATGGAAAACAAGAAAGGTTACCATTAAACAATCTCCTGCCAGTTTACCGATTAATTTAGGAAGAAGAGTTTGAGGATATAAACTTTATGGAGGATCACTTGAGCCAATTAGCAGAATTAGATGAAAAAAGGAGACAAGCACAAAAAATAAATCTTCAACAACAATGAAAAGTTAAGACTCTGCATGACAAGAAAGCATCAAACAGGCCTTTTAGAGAAGGTGATTGGGTAGTAAAATAGAATGCAAAAGACCAAGATAAAGGAAAACATGGTAAGTTCAAGACATTATGGCTAGGACCTTACATGGTCATTTCAAAGGCAGGTGAGAATTCATACTATTTATAGGATACTAATGAAGTTATTCAGGAGTTCCCAACACATGGTCAGTATTTGAAACCCTTTTTCTCTTGAAAGAAGGAAGTATTATCTAACTTGTACGTTATTTTATTTGTTTTAAGCATTATGATTCTCTTCTTATTATGGTCTGCTTTTCCAAAGATAACTAGGCTCTCGCTGCATCCAGGCATGAATGCATGTCCCCAATAAGAGTCACTGTTGACACCTGAAAATTGAGGTCATAAATACACAAAACATCAGGGAAGTATAATCTACATTTTCAATTTTTATGTAATTTCCCTATGTAAAAAATAAAAACTATTAAAAGGACATAAATATTTATCATTATTCCACATTCATGAAGTAGGATGTTTGTCACTTTATTGAAATAAATTTAATGCATGTATATTTGGAGATCAAGTAATTATGAAGAATAATAAATAATAAGGTATTTAACTAAAAAGGTGGCGATCGGGAGTTGAACACTCGACCTCTCAAGCCAACCTTTTTTCCTATCTACCTACCCTCCTACCCTCTAACTAGTTAGTCTATTTATATTCTTCGAGATGATTTGGAAGAGGAATTAATTTATTTACATTCTCATATGCAAGGGAACAATCAATACAAAATTCTCTTGCAGGGAGTATTTCTTGCCAAAATAATGTTAAAATTCAAATATGAAATATTCTTTGCTTAAATATTATTTACCAAATTAATTTCTAGAACAAGAGTGGGGATTGGGAGTTGAATACTCGACCTCTCGACCCATCCTTTTTCCTATCCTAACCACCCGACTCTACCCCTACCAATTACTCTATGTTATTCCTTGAGAGTGTAAGTGTAAATAAAGGTATAAGTTAAAGATAATATTATTTCCGTTTTGAAATAAAATATCAAGGGAATGAAAATAGTGTATGTGATAAATATGACTATGTTAGGGTTGTTATTGAATTTACACCTATCCTATGTGGAGTTATTTAATGTTTTCATGAATTTAGGGTAAATGTCCCCTTTTTAAGGATGAGTTGTAAAATCCTTTACCCTAATGTTTTTTTATTTCTATGATTACATTGCATTATATTTGTAGATATATTTTAAAAATAAATATAAATGAATTATGTATTATCTTGAAAATAAAAGTAAAATTCTAAATATAATGTCATATTTTATCTAATGTTATAAGTATTGTCTTATTAATGTGATTTCTTATGTTTTTGATAATTAATGTGGGTAACATATAATTAATATTAAATTTTTATTTATGCTCCACTTTATTCATCAAATGCATTTATAAAGTATGACATGAATTTATTTTCAAATAATTATTAATTAATAAATAAATAATAATGGTCTTTATGAAAGCCTAATATATTATGAATTTAATGATTTTTGATTTTAGGTTTTAAGATTATCTAATGTTAGGTGTTTTTTGCAGGAAACTAAACGTTGGATTATTATGCACAAATACCTAAAGTATAATAATTCAAACTTATTGTACGGGAAATGTATTTTCCCTAAAAACCTTTTATATGGCTAAATTTGTAAATTTTAGGGTTAATTGTCGGGATTAGGTTTTTATGACAGGGTATGTCCTTTCATGGAAACTTTTGAGAACCATATAAATATTAAGTCAAAATAAAATTAAAAGATTACAATGAGATTTTTTGGGAGAAATAATTCCACGAGAGAATAGATACTGCAAATATGAGTCATTGTGTACAAATATTCAGATGTCAAATGAGATAAGTGTTATTCTTCTTTCTATGATTATATTGTTATTGATTTCCAGTTAGTCTTTCAGAATATTCTCTCTGTCAGAGTGCCTTACTGTGTTATATTCCCTAATTGTATAATTCAATTTTAGTACATACAATTCGAATATCAATAGTTAGATTTGAGCATCTTCTATTGTTCTTATCGGTCTCCTAATTCGAGTTAAATTTGATAATATTAATTGTGTTTATTAAATTGAATTGTAATTCAAGCGGAAGCCTGTAGGGTGATGATCTTGTTCTACTAAAAACAAGTTTTTAAAATCATCTTTGATTGTACGTAGGGCTGGATTTCTTGACTCTATAACCCATTTTTTAAGTAGGCACTGATGTTGTTAACTGGATATTATCTTTCGATTCATATTTTGTAGCTTTGTTGATAATTTAATCAATTTTTAGATTGTTTATTAAATTAGGGTTTTTTAGGGATAATTCAATTTAGTTTAAATTTTATATATTGAATAGCATAGAGAGATTGTATTATTGCCTCCAAGGATGGTTTACCACCTTGCGAGAAGATTTGATTGTCTGTGTATGCAGTTAGGCATCATAGAAGATTATTTAGATTGAAGTGGAATCAGGCCTACCAGCCTTGGCCTAACGAAGCAAGAATTGAAGACGTATTAGTGTGTACCTGTCAGTTGGCCAATTCTGATCCTTTGTTTTTGGGCACCAAAAGACCCCATGACCCCTTTTGACCCGTTTGAATGTTCAAGTGTGTCCTAAGGGGTCCTACAACCCCTTAGGACACATTTGAGCATTCAAATGTGTTGAAAGGGGTCATGGGGTCTTCCTAGGGGG
>MU223442.1:2219144-2238999 GCA_018584345.1 Thuja plicata | reverse complement strand
CTTTCGACATATTAGAACACTAAAGTGTGTCCCAAGGGGTCGTACGACCCCTTGGGACACACTTGATTGTTCTAATGTGTTTTTGGGGGTTACAAAGGGACCTAAGGGTTCCTAGTACACTTTCTCAAGCGTTAGGACCCATAGGAACCCTCTGACCCCTTTGGAAACCTTTTCGATGCCTTATATTGGTGTAATTAACCTATATATTAATATATCCCATATAATATATATTATATATATATACTATACTTGATTTTATTATATATACAACAATATTTTATATATAAGATATAATACATATCATATTGCATATATATGTTATATTGTAACATATATATTACATACAATTTAAATATGAAGATATTATGTGATATATTGTAAAATACATATTAATATATAATACATATAAAATAATATATAATATATGATATATAATGTAATATTTAATATTAATATATATTGCATAATATTTAATATATAATAGATATTATATAATATTTAATATATAATAGTTATTATATAATATTTAATATATATAATATATAGTCTAATATATAATTTTTGATATATAATATATCATATGAAGTATGGAGAAATGGGAGGGAGAAAGGGGTTGAAAATAAATTAAGAGGGAAAATTTAAAATTCAAAATTCTGCTGGGATTTTTGGGTACCTGAAAAATATTGGGTACCCAATTAGACTCGGTATTGCTTTGTGCACCATACCTACCTGGTCAACTCTTCAAATGTCTCAAAAATGTGTTTTTCCCCTATTTCTCTGATTTCCAGACTTCGACCATGTAGCTGACGACTTTTTTTCACCCAAATTTGATGAAATGAAAAGGGTATCTTAAGGAGATTATCAACTTTCTATTGATATAATTGCTGTCAAATTTTGAATTTGGTAAGTAATTATTAGTTATTTTCCAATTGAGTTACCTCTAAAGTGTTGTTTTATATACTGATTGAAAAATGACTATAACTTTCAGACGGTATAACATTTTTGAAATCCAAAAAATGCGTCACATTCTATGCTTCGCCTACTATAAGGAATTTTTTTTTTTTGAATTTGGTAAATTTTTCAATGAGTTAAGGTGGTAAGAAACGAGAGTTTTTTTATTCTTAAAATGTTATAGAAGATAATTCATAATTAATTATTTTTTTCAAATAAAATTACAAAAAAATATGCGTCACATCTAGGCATGAGTCTACTACTTATATATAAAATATTATAAAAAAATATTATCATTCGATTATGATTAAGGTGGTCAAACATACACCTACTTCTTATCTTTTTCCTAAAATTTTTGTACTACTGCATTGAAATCTATACTTTTCACCAATCATATTAAATTTTTTTTAGAAAAGGCCTAGTAGTTTAGAAACTACATTCAATTTCCTACAGATTCTATTCTCACAACTTTTTGATATTAGGTTGATAGCTAGTTCAAATTTTCAGGTCAAGTTTACTAACCCTGGTTTTTTGATTTTTCATTGCCACTTAAGGGCATAGTTTGGCCCCTCATGATATTGCAGATAGCCGTGAAAAGTCTGCCACCCATGAAGAATGCTCCTCTAGTTGTGCTCTTCCAGTCATCAATATTTCTAGCCCAATCAACATCGGTAAAGACCTAAAGTTCAAATTTGCCTTCTCTTCTGTACCATAAGCCATATTCCTCGGTATTCTTTAGATATCTTTGGATTATTTTTACAAAATTCATATGTGATTCCCTAGGATTAGCAGAAAATCTAGCAACTATTCCTATTACATGTGCAATGTCTGGTCTAGTATGTACAACATACATGAGTTTTCCAATCATTGATCTTTACAAAGTTTGATTTACCTCTGATGACTTGTCTTCTTTTGTCAGTTTGCATCTAGTTTCCATCGGTGTTCCAACTAGTTTGGATTCTTCCAACTTGAATATTTTCAGTACCTCTTTGATGTACTTGGATTGCGTAATGAAAATACCTTCTCCTTGTTGCATGATCTGTAGACCAAGAAAGACCTTGATCTCTCCAAACATAGACATCTCAAATTCTTTGCTCATCTAATTTACAAATGATTTGCATAGCATATCATTACCTCCAAATATGATGTCATCAACAAATATTTCAGCAATCAAAGTGTTAGCATCAGTATCTTCCTTTAAATAAAGATTAGTGTTTTCACTACTCCTTACAAATCCAATACTTATAAGATAGGAATGAAGTCTTTAATACCAGGACCTAGGAGCTTGTTTCAATCCATACAGAGCTTTGTGAAGTCTACATACCATGTCCCTCTTGTTTGGATCAAAAAACCCTTCTGGTTGTTCAATGTATACCTCTTCTTCAAGTATTCCATTCAGGAATATAGACTTGACATCCATTTGATATACCTTGAATCCTTTATATGCAGCATAAGCAAGTAATATTCTAACTCCTTCTATCCTAGCAACGAGTGCAAAGGTCTCTCCATAGTCAATTCCTTCTTCTTGTGCATACCCTTTGCATACTAGTCTTTCTTTATTCCTTGTGACTTCTCCATTCTCATTCAGCTTATTCTTGAATATCCATTTTGTATCGATGACATTGTTGTCATCTGGTCTTGGCACAAGTGACCATGTTTTTTTTTTCTCAATCTTCTCAGTCTCATCATTCATAGAACTTATCCATTCTTCATTATCAAGTGCAGCATTGACAAATTTTGGCTCAAACTTACAAATTAGAAAGCTTGAGTTTAGAGACTTACTTCTTGTCCTTGTACCAACTTTCTTATCTCCTATGATCTGGATCTCTGGATGGTTCTTTCTTACATATCTTGCAAGTATAGGTACAAGTCTTTCTCTATCAGTTTGATCATTGTTTTGTTCTTAATTCTGTTCTTCATCACCTTGCACATTATCTTGATCATTGTCATGACCGTCGGTATTTATAGCCTAATGCTCGGGTGGAATGATCTGTTGCTTGGGATATCTACATTGTTGGTTGGGTAGAGTGTCAGGTTCCTCATTGTAAGTGAACTTATTATATTCCTTTGGTTCTATAGTGCTTTCCTATTCATTCTTCTCTGCAAATTCATCTATCTTTACATTTACACTTTCTATAATTTTGTTAGAGGATTTTTTTAGACATTTATAAGCCTTTCTCTTGGTAGAAAACCCTAGAAAAATTCCTTCATCACTCTTGGAGTCAATTTTTGCATTTCTATCATCTTTTAAGATATAACATTGACTGCCAAAATGTTTGAAATAACTTACATTGGGTGTGTATCCATACCATAGCTCATAAGGTGTCTTTTTGATGTCTTTCTTTAATTGTATGTTGTTCAATGTGTAAACAACAGTAATGACAGTGTCCCTCCAGAAGATTTGGGTGATGCCTTTCTCTATCATCAGTGTCCTTGCACAGTCAACTATGGATATATTCTTTCTTTCAACAATTCCATTCATCTATGGTGTCCTTGGTGCATAGACCTGTCTTTTGATTCCATGATCATTACCAAATTTATTGAATTCATCTGAAATAAATTCCCCTCCTCTATCTGACCTTAAGAAATTTAGCTCCTTACCACTTTGCCTCTCAACCATTGCTCTATACCATTTAAACATCTTAAATGCTTCTGTTTTATATTTTAGAAACATGACTGTCATCATTCTAGAGTAATCATCAACAAAGAGAATAAAATATATATCTCCATAATAACTCTTTGTCCTCATAGGTCCACATAAATCAGTATGGACTAATTCTAGAATTGCATCAGATGTATGGGTTTTTCTTTTGAAACTAGACTTTGTCATTTTTCCTTTTTTACAATTCTTACACATGATATTGTCGGGCTTGGTCATCGTTGGTAAGCCTCTGACATTTCTCTTTTTTATAATCTTTATAATGTTGTCAAAGTTCACATGACACAATATTTTGTTCCATAACCATATGTCTTCATTTGTAGCAATCAAACAAGTGAAGTCAGTATGATTCAAATAGAATAAGTTACCTTTTGTCTTCTCACCAATACCAATCAGATTTCCAGATTTATTGAAGATCTTTTCCTTCTTATTTTCAAAAGCTACTTTGTGACCTGAATTATTCAGCTAAGAAACACTCAATGTATTATAATTCAATCCATTTACCCAATAAGAATTCTCACACTTTATTTGGTTATTCAACATTATTGTTCCTCTACCTTCAACTGGACAAGGTGTGTCATTTCCCATTCTTACTGAACCACCTTTATAGTATTCAAAAGTCTCAAAAATTTTCTTATCATCGGTCATATGGTGAGTGTAGCCACTATCTATGATCCAAACATCATTTTTTCTAATTTTAGATATGAGAGCTGTTTCTACATACCTTTCTTCAACATCATCTAAATCATCGTTTACAGCCACAAACACCATCTCGATGTCTTCATCAGATTCGGTGTCAGTATCATCATCCTTGCATTTTTCTAGGTAACTGGCCTTCTTTCCTTTGTCCTTATAGTCTTGGGTATCTCTTCTTTTTGATTGTTGGTAGCTTCTGTAATCACCTCTGTCAGACTTCTTTTCAAATGATTTGTCATTATTTATGTCATCTTTTCTTCTGTTAGTACATCTTATAGAAAAGTGTCCAATCTCTTTGCAATTAAACACACAAGTGGTAATTTACATTTGTATTTACCTTTGGCTCTCTTCATTCTTCTGGCCATAAGTGCTTCAATTTCATCAAGATCATCTTCTTCACTTTCACTATCACTCTCTTTTCTCAGTGTTTTTGTGACTTGATTTACTTATTCTCATAGAAGTTTTGAACACAGAATCTATGTTTGGTAAGACAATATTATCAAAGTTATTCATCTCAAATGAAATCAGGCTTCCAATTAAACTGTCTAGAGTAACATTGCTATTTTCTACTACTCTCATTTCTTGAATGGAAGATACTCTAATAGCATAAGTAGGCAGTAAGGTTATTAGCTTTTTACTTACCACTCTATCTTCTTCTAGTACACCTCTAACTCCTCAGATAGCATTGAATACCTCTTTGATTCTTATTCTATATTGAGTGATGTTTTCACCTTCTTTCATTTTGATATCATTAAAATTTCCTCTAAGGATTTCTGCCTTGGCTCTCAAAACATTTTTGTCACCACCATGTACAAGTTTCAATTTGTCCCACATCTACTTTGCACTTTTGCATTCTTTGACATCTTCAAATTCACCATCGAAGAGTGAGAAATAAAGATCTATCATCATGCCATTGTGTTCATTCTTCTCTCTCATTTGTTCAATTATTGGTGCTCCTGTGGGCAACACATATTTAGTTTCTAGGAATTGAGTAACATCATTACCAATACCTGATAAGTGGAGTCTTATCCTGCTCTACCATGAAGCAAAATTATCTTTGTTCAGCTTGGGAACATCTCATTTTTTTATCTTTTGATCTTTGGCTTAGGTCTTAAAACCTTCCTTCTAAGCACACAAGCTCTGATACCAATTGTTAGTAATAACTGAGAGGGGGGTGAATCAATGGCCTCAAATTTTAATCCTTAAATCAACCCTTCTGATCTTATAACCACAAATTATTTCTCAAGTTATCTTCTATCCTACAAGATGAATGCCTTGAATAACTTACATCAAATTTACTACTTGTCGAATTTCTTTGTTAAACCTACTTCTTTATGTTTACCGATAAGCAGTGATCTATTTATTGAAATACAGTAAATATGCAGAGTATACCGATATCTCTAAAATGAATTATGTAAGATATAAAATAGTAAATAAATGAATCATACACACATAACACATGGACTTTAATGTGGAAACCCTATTAAGGAAAAAAAAACTGGGACCGGTACCCCAAATTTTCACTCTTCTAAAGTGAGTCCTGTTAAGAGCCAACCTTGTTAAAGGTTACAAACACACTGTTAGGTGTGACCTTGTTAGCAGATTTTATACATAGAGGTTGTCACTTAGTATTAGGTATATAATGCTTCCATCAATGAATCACTCTCTCTCTTAGACTATCAATAGGCATCAAGCATATCCAATGCTACTTTCATGAATCAACCTTTTTGGCAGTCCTTGGGATGTACCTCAATATATAGAAGACTGTTAAGTCCTGCTTGGTTAAGAGACTTGATTCTTCAATGGTTAAATTGAAACATTATGACTTGTTCATATTGAAACTTAAATTTCATATTTTCAGATCTATTTAAGTACATTACTCTTTGACCAATGTGTCAATTAAATCCTTGTTCTCAATACTTTCTGCTTTGTGATTTTGTTCTCACTATTTGTCATTTGTATATAGAATTCCATAGCTCTCCTTTAGCTTGTTTGATTAGTGTTGCATGAATTATTTCTTCATCAATTTCTCTTTACCATCCTCTTTCTATTCACTCCCCTTAATCCACTTTGTAAATGAATTAATCTTGTCTCTTATATCGACAATAGTAATTGTTTCTTGGTTCTTGATTCTTGATTCTTGGCCTGATAAAAAATCCAACCAATTAGATTTAAAGCATAACTCCTAATTTTTCTTGTAGATATCTTCTTACCAACTGTACAAATTAGCTTTAAATCAATCACTTATCTCTGGTCAAATAAAACAAGGTAGACAACCAGTTAAGTCTATATTTAGCTCTGCCAGCTAGATATTTTGTCATTTTCTAAACTCTTTGTTCTGTCAGTCACCACTACAGTCATTCATGGGTGACAACTAACTATTCCATCGGTGAGACTCCAGTTAGCTTCATGATCTCCATCCATCGAGAAATACTATACTTTCTTCCACCGGGTTACTTTGTGCTTTGCTCGTCGGGCAACACTGTGACTCTGCTTGTCGGTAGTGTTGTGCATTTCCTTGTCGGGTATCACTGTGACTTTGTTCTTTTTCTCTGTCCATCGGGTGCACTTCGTCGGTGTTGTTTATCACTTAGTGAATACTTGATTTGTATACATTATTGATAGCATAGCCTTGGTTCCTTTGGTTCTCTAAATTCTTTGGCATTATTTACATGACCATACAAATTATATTAGGTTGACATTAATGACAATACAATACATTAACTGATTTAATGTCTTGCATGATTATCAACTTAACATCTTCAAACATTTAAGTAGTTACATTTCATCAGTTTGTTCCTCTCTTTTATCATCTCTCTTTTCTTTGAAAATAATCTCTCCCTTAGTATGTACTCTCTCTCCCTTAGTTACTTCTCTCCCTTCGATGGATTTTTCATATGTGATCAATCTCTCTTTGATTAACTCTTTCTTTGAATTCTTAGGAACTTCTCTCCATGGATAATGATATAATCTCTTCTTTGATAATGAGATAATCTTTCCCTTTGACAAAAATACTAAACAATTCTTCCATATCATCTTCCATCCTTTTTATAATATACTACTTGAATTTCCCTATCCATCAGCTATACATTGTCTCTAGTGTTCGCAAAATTGTACCTTGTTGTGTACAGATGTATCTATTGTTATCCATCTATGTGCTTGAATAAACATGAATGATATTTTGATTTGTGTTTTAGGATGATACAGTCTCCTAGTCAGCTTACTGACTTATAGACAAGGGTTGTACCCCTCGTCTCTATCTTAGGTATACAAATGTATCTTTCGGCAATAGCTTGGTGAATATATCAGCTAATTGTTCATTTGATTGAACAGATTCTAGTAACACCTCTTTTTCTTGCAATTGTTCTCTTAAATAGTGATACTTGATTGCAATATGCTTAGTCTTAGCATGCATGACTGGATTCTTAGAAATGTTAATTGCACTGCTATCATCATAATAGATAATCACTGGTTCAAGAATCTTCATATTCATACCTTCCAACAACTATTTTATCCATGACCTATTAGAGAAATTTGTAGAAGCAACTACATATTCACCTTCTGCAGTAGACTGAGAGATGCATCCTTGCTTCTTGCTAATCCATGTGACAAGTCTGTCACCCATGAAGAATGCTTCTCGAGTTTTTCTCTTTTAGTCATCAATGTTTCCAGCCCAATCAACATCTGTATAGACTTGTAGCTCAAATTTTCCTTCTCTTTTATACCATAATCCATAGTCATCTATGTTCTTTAGATATCTCAGAATTCGCTTGACAATAGTCATATGTGATTCTTTGGGATTAGCAGAGAATCTAGCGACGATTCCAACTGCATGTTGAATATATGGTCTAGTATGAACAACATACAATAGTTTTCCAATAATTGATCTATACAAGGTCTGATTTACCCCATTTGACTTATCTTCCTTTGTCAGCTTACATCCGGTTTCCATAGGTGTTCCAACTATTTTGGAATCTTCCATCTTGAATATCTTCATCACTTCCTTGATGTATTTGGATTGAGTGATATATATGCCTGCATCTTATTGAATGATCGATAGACCAAGAAAGAATTTGATCTCCCCAAACATAGAAATTTCAAATTCTATTCTCATTTCATTAGCAAAGGATTTGTATAACATTTCATTACCCCAAACAATGATATCATCAACAAATATTTCAGCAATCATAATATTACCATTGGTATCTTATTTTAAATATAGATTGATATTTTCACTTGTTCTTACAAATTCAATGCTGATGAGATACGAATGAAGTATTTCATACTAGGATCTAGGTTCTTGTTTCAATCCATACAAGGCTTCACGTAGTCTACATACCATGTTTCTCTTATCTGGATCAACAAACCTTTTGGTTGTTCAATGTATACTTCTTCTTCTAGTATTCCATTTAGGAATGCAGATTTGACATCCAGATGGTATACCTTGAATCCTTTGAATATAGCATTAGAAAGAAGAATTCTAAATCCTTCTAGTCTAGCAATGGGTGCAAATGTTTCACCATAATCAATACCTTCTTCTTGTGCATACCCCTTGCATACTAATATTGCTTTGTTTCTTATAATTTCTCCATTCTCATTCAGCTTGTTTTTGAATATCAATTTGGTACTGATGACATTCTTGTCATCTGGTCTCGGTACTAGTGTCCATATACTATTCTTTTCAATCTATTCTATTTCTTCATTTGTAGCACTGACCCATTCCTCATTTTTAAGTGCAGTATTAATAGATTTAGGCTCGAAATAACAAAGTAAACATCTAGTGTTTAGTGACTTACTTCTTGGTCTCATTCTAGCCTTCTTGTCTCCTATTATGTGATTATGTGGATGATGTCTTCTGACATACTTGGCAAGTTTCAGTTCAGCTCTTTGTCCATCATTCTGATTATCTTCTTGACCTTCATTCTAATCTCCATTTCTTAGTACATCATCTTGATTATTATCCTTATTTTTGGTAATTTCAGCCTAATGCTCGATTTCAATGTTCTGTTTCTCAGGAGTGATACACTATTGCTCAGGGAGAGTGTCAGGTTCTTCAGTGTAAACAAACCTATTGTAGTCTTCTGGTTCTTTTCTGCTTTCCTTATCATTCTTTTCTACAAATTTATCTATTCTTACATTTTGCACTTTCAATAATCTTGTTAAATGACTTGTTAAGACATTTATAAGCCTTGCTTTTGATGGAATACCCTAGAAAGATACATTCATCACTTTTAGATTCAAGCTTTCCATTTCTATCATCTTTGAAAATATAACATTGACTACCAAAAATTCTAAAGTAACTTACATTGGGTGAGGAACCATACCAAAGCTCATAGGTTGTCTTCTTTGTGTCCTTCAATTGTACTTTGTTCAATGTGTAGACAACAGTACTGACAAATTCCCTCTAGAAAGTTTGAGTGATGATTTTCTCAATCATGAATATTCTTGCACAGGCAACAATTGATCTGTTTCTCCTTTAAGCAATTCCATTTTGCTGTGGTGTTCTCAGTGTAGAAACCTATCTTTTAATTCCATACTCATTATAAAAATTAGTGAATTCATCTAAAATAAATTCCCCTCCTCTACCCGACCTTAAGCATTTCAATTTCTTGTCACTTTTTTTCTACCATAGCCTTATACCATTTAAACATCTTGAATGGTTCTGATTTATCTTTTAAGAACATAACTATCATGATCATTTTAGAATTATCATCAACAAAGAGAATGAAATACCTATCTCCATTGTACTTCTTTGTCCTCATCGGCCCACATAGATTAGTATGGACTAATTATAGAATTGCATTAGATGTATAGTATTTACTCTTGAAACTAGACTTTATCATCTTACATTTTTGAAAATTCTTGCACATGATATGCTCAGGCTTTGTCATGCTCGGTAAGCCTCTAAGTTTCCTTTTATTTATTATTTTTATCATGTTGTCAAAATTCACATGGCACAATCTCTTATTCCACAACAATATGTCTTTGTTTCTAGCCATCAAAAAAGTGGTGTTAATGTCATCGAGATAGAAAAGGTTTCCTTTTGTCTTCTCATAAGTTCCTATCAACCTTCTTGATTTATTGAATATCTTTTCCCTCTTATTCTCAAATGCTACTTGCTGACCTATATTGTTCAGCTATGAAACAATTAACAGATTATAATTCAGTCCTTTTACCCACTAAGAATTTTCATATTTGATGAGGTTATTCAACATTATGGTTCCTTTACCTTCAACTAGACAAGGTGTGTCATTACCCATTCTCAGTGAACCAACATTATAGTATTCAAAAGTTTCAAACTTTTGTTCATCACTAGTCATGTTGTGAGTGCAACCAGTATCTGTAATCTAGAAATCATTCTTACTAACCTTAGATATGAGTTCAGTTTCTACATACCTTTCTTCTTCTTCATCTGAATCATCCTTCATGGCTACAAATATCATCTCAATGTCTTCTTCAGATTCAGTGTCAATATCACGAGCTTTGTTCTTAGATAGGCAACAAGCTTTCTTTCCTTTGTCCTTGTAGTCACGGTTATCTCTTCTATCAAATTGTCAGTTGCTTCAGTAATCTCTATTATCACCTCGGTCAAACTTCTTTTCATATGTTCTGTCATTACTTTTGTCATCTTTTCTTCTGTTAGTACATCTTGCAACAAAGTGTACAACCTCTTTACAATTAAAACATACAAGTGGTAATTTACCTTTGTATCTACCTTTGCCTCTCTGCAATCTTCTTTCTATTAGTGCTTCAATCTCATCAAGTCCTTGATCCTTAGTATCACTTTCACTATCATTTCTAATTGTGTGTCTATGACTTGACTTACTTATTTTAAAAGAAGATATCAATGCAAATTCTATAGATGGTAAGACACTAGTATCAAAGTTATAAATCTGAAAAAAAATCAATCTACCAATAAGACTATCTAGAGTAACTGTATTGTTTGCAATTGCTCTCATTTCTTGAATAGTAGGTTGATGTAACACACCTAGGCTTTCTCTCTACCCTATTCTTCTCTAGGGTCTCCTTAGGCCAACTCACTAACCTAGTAGGGTGCTATGACCAACCCTACACTCCTTAAGTATCTTCACACAAGATCCTAACATTTCACCTAGTGTACACTAATTGCACTAATCAAGCATGCTCCATTTTGCAACACAAACTAACTAGGTCTTTCCTAGTCTCAATCTTCAAGAATTGCATCAATTCCTCTTAGTACTTAGCTCTATGGAAGGATAGGTCAACAAGACCTCCACTGGTTCCATTTGAACCCCTACATACACCATTCACAAACATATAACAATCGAGTGCTTCAAAATGCACCTTTCTCACCCCAAATAGGGCTACAAGCCAATTAGGCCTTTTTGTAGCCTTTTTGAAGATAACTTGAAATTTTCCCACACAAGCCTCCAAAAGGGTTTAGGATTCAAACACCCTTTATCAAGTACCTTGAGATTTTCAAGATCTCCAATCCTCAAGTTGTTCGTACAATTCTTCCTACAATCATGCCTAAAAATCAGGGTTTTAGGGCTTATTGACAGTCTTAACAAAAGAGTGTTCTTTCAACATGTGTGTTTATATTATGTACCTGATAAGAGAGACACAACACATCAATAAGTCATTGCATTAGTTCAAAAAGGTTAGATAAGCGTGTAAAACCAACTAATATTGACCTATTGCCTTCTAACTAAGAAGAGTATGATTAGTAACATAATAGCCCTTAGATTATGCTACAATCAATGACATATACAACCTAGCATGAAGAATTTTAGTTTAAAAACAAGCTAAAAGATGAGAAAAAATGCATTCTATCTTTAAGAATGGAAATAAGAATAATGTAAAAGCATGAAATAAGAAGTGAAATGTGTATCTAAGATTAATCTAACAGCATAACAATACATTTAGAATATAATGTGAAGGCCTCTTTGCTCTCAAAAATGGCTTCTATTTATAGAAGAATGAGAGAGAGAGAGAGTGGAGTAATGAGTTGAGGGACTCATTAATGGGGGTGTAAGAGCCATTAATGCCTTGGGCATTAATAAGGCATGGAGGAGACATAGGCTTAAGGCATCTTCATTAATGAGGCATTGATGAAAGCCTTAAAGAAGCATGGGGAGAGTGTAAGAGGGTGGCTTGAGAAGGTGGACTTGAGAAAGTCAAGCTTGAGAAAGTGGACTTTCTCAAGTGGGTTGAGTTGTTAATCATTCCCTAATGTAATGTGACAAAATTAAGAGGTGGGTTATGGTAGAATTAGGATTAGGATTTGATTAGAAAGGGTGAATGGGTTGAGATGGGTTAGAACCCAGGGTAGAAGTGGTTGAGATAGGTTAGGTTGGGGTTTGAGAGAATATTAATTAAATGAATTAAATTTATTTAATTCATTCAAAAATATAGGAATTAATTATTTAAACAATTTAATTGCTTTTCAATAATTAGGGGACTATAGCCATTTTAATTAAATAGGCTAGGGGAAACGGTTATTTTGCAAGTGGGTAATTGATGTAGAGATTTATTTAATTACTTTATAATTAAATACTATAGCCATGTTTGAATTTGATTCATTTTAATTGGTTTGAATTGATTTGAATTGTATGGCTATAACAGTTAATATAATTTAGTGATAAAAATCACCTAGGACATTAAATTGATTCGAAGAATTATTCCAAGTAGTAACAGGGTCATTTGGACATAATCATGGGTACGATCACACTTAGGGAAAATAGGGTCGATAGTTGGAACAAACCAAATTCACGTGGTTACATTTTCCCCTCTTTGAATTAATGTGCGAGTAGCACATTGATTCAAAGAAAGTTTTCAATTTTGACTTTAGAAAGATTGAGAATTCCATTCTTGGTTGTTGAATGAAATGTTGATGAGATCAGTCTCGCACTTGATCAAACCAAACTAATGGAATTAATTTTGAACTTGGTTGTCATCCAAAGATCAATAAAAGATTTTAAAAATACCAATTCTAAACTTGGTTGTCGTCCAAAGATTGATAATACTGATTCTGAACTTGGTTGTCATCCAAGAAGCCAGTACAAAGCTGCTAGGAGCTTAATAAAAATCTTTAAAAATGAGGAAACATAAGATATACAGCTCATGAGAACCAAAGCTTTCTATCTCACAGTTCTGACTTTAGTCAAGAAAACTGTTATGCCCCTAGTTTGATAACGAAGTCATTTTGATATTGTTTCGAGCAAAAATTTAATTGATGATAGTGTGATCATGCCCCCTCGGGAATGAAATCAAAGGAAAAATAATAAATCCCTTAGTTTTGAAAGAACATATCACTTGCAGGGAGTGGTTAGGATAAGAAAGAATGGAGAAGTGGGAAAAGAAGGTGTGTTTTAAAAAGAAACACACGAATACCAAGTTAATTATGTGAAAATGTGAGTGATAAGACTGATAAAATGATGTTTAGACCAAGATGTATGATAAAATGTGCATTATTTATCAATGTTTGGAATGAATGAAGCAAATTTGTAATTTTTGAAACTGTCACAAAAATGACACTGTGCTGCTAAAAACATCTTAGGCACCTTCGATTTGGTTTCCGATTGAGAAAAAAGAGAATAGAAATGAATTTGTAGTTGGCCGGGAGGAGTTTTGAAACTCCTAAATGTCTCAAAAGAGCCATATAAGCCTCCAAAATTACCATTTCACTATTCATTTTCACTTTCCTCCATAGAAATTTAGAGATCTCTACAGAGAAGATGGTAGTCCCTGTGAGGAAGCACCATTTCAAGATGAGCCATCGATATTAGCGTCCAGTCGACTACCCACCACCGATAAGTGCTCGATAAACTACCCTGTGAATTTTGCAATTTTCAAATTTATGCATTTTGGCTTTTAGAGCCCTTTCAACTTAGGATCGCATCTGGGATTTTGGATCGTATCCTGCGAATCTTGCGTCACATTCGGTTTTTTCTAGATCACATCTAATTTTTCTAGATTCGTGTGTCGCATCTGATATTTCCTAGATCGCATCCATTTTTAGTGTTTTTTCCATGTTTTCAAGGGAAATCCATTAGTGGGTCGCATCCTATTTTCTTAGGATTGCACCCCATATTTAGGATCGCATCTCGTGTTTCAGGGATCGCATCTCGTGTTTCAGGGATCGCATCTAGTAAATGTAGTCGCATCTTGGATTTCCAGGATCACATCTAGTAGGAAACTTAGAATTTTAATGTGTTTGACTTGTTTGCATCCTGAAAACTATGAAATGACTTAGTTGATTAGGAATCTGCCCCTGTAATGTAGATAGGATACTGATGTATAGCCATTGTTGTCCAAAACATGCCCAGTTTGAGGTAGTCAATGTGGCACTTATCCTGCACGTGTACTTGCATTGTCTGGTTGATTTTTAGATGATGAGAAAATGACCATGATCCAATGTGGATTGTGTTCCTTGATAGGTTTACTTGAGATCATGGTAAATCGTGGGTTGTTGACTGCTCTTTCTGAGAGATGGCATTCAGAGCACAACACCTTTCATCTACCTACTGGAGAGATTATAGTGACACCTGAGGATGTCTGGAGGATACTGCGCGTACCGATGGTTCGTCATGAGGTACAATTTGAGTTGATGGCGGCCGTGGCAATTGGTGCTGCATGAAGATATTTCCAGGATGACACCATAGACTAGAGATATCTATCATGGGACTACATGGTCGATCATTATGATCGATTATCTATTTATCTAGCAGGTCTGGTAGGTGGCATCCTTATTCTAGATAGGGGCTAGCATGGATTTATGGTTGGCTAAGTAGATATGATCGAGCAGATGGTGACCCACCATCGATGATTTTCTTGGGGGAGCTGTATCTTAGCTCACATGTATCGAGAGCTACATGAGATTGTTTACCATTATACCTACAGTATGACTGTGGGTATACTTATTCTTCAAATCTGGGCCTGGGAGCACATCCCTGTTACATGACTGATTGTAGATAGGAAGAGGGCACCTGAGCAACCCTATGTATATATGTATGCAGGCCTTTTGTAGCAGCCCCATCTGGGCAAGATTGAGTATTGGCACCGATTATTTGATGATATGATAGAGGTCGTATGGTGACCATATCTATATTGTGAGGTGTGGACCTCAGATGCCCGGTAGGTGCCATTTTTGTGTTAGATAAGATATCTTATTGGCCAGACCAGATATGTTATAGGAATTTTGTGATCACCAAAGTATTGAGGCAGTATGGTCAGTGGCAGTGCAGGATAGAGGATATTGCAGTGTATGCCCAGACCAGAGAGGAGACACTACTATGAGGGGCACAATTGACCTATGAGACTTCTCATCAGGAGATCCAGGATATAGCTGCTATAGACTGGGATCTTTGGTTGGATGTAGAGGATGTAGGTGTATCAGATGGTTATGCTACTGAGAGAATCTAGTATCTATTTCCTTGATTCACTGTTTCGGAGGAGATCAATCCTCGCATAGAGGAGCCACTAGACTATGATCTTGATGATCAGCTAGTTAGGGGAAGAGCAAGTAGAGACCAGGCTCCTGGTAGAAATAGAGGCCATGATGGTGGAAGGGATGGTGGCAGGGATGGCAGGTGTCCTCCTTCAGATGATGGCCATGATGATGATGACATAGGTGGTGGTAGAGAGGCTATGGATACAGGTGGTGCCAGTGGAAGTGGGCAGGGCAGATGTCAGAGATTTAGATTCATGGCCCCTTGGAGAGATACTATCCCATTGCTTACAAGTGACCAGTAGTGTCAGAGGCGTCAGGGGGCACCTGAGCAGGAGGCAGGCAGAGATGAAGATCCATTTTCTAGATGTTAGAAGGAGAGAGAGCAGCTCTGTGCCAGGATCATAGCTTTAGAGGCCAGAGTAACTACTTTCGATGCTCTCTTGGCAGACAATGATCTACAGCTTGAGTGGATGAGAGTAGAGAGGGATACATAGGCCTAGACAATAGTCCATCAGGGATAGAGGGCTATATATTATTATGCCCTATATCACGCGGTAGTTCTGGAGGGTCAGAGAGCACCTTCATTCTCTAGAGTAGCTTAGCAGTCAGAGGGGGCCATGCCTCCTCCAACAACTCCTTTTTCACAACCTCCTCCTCCTCCTCCTGACCAGGGAGAGGGGGCAGGACAGAGTTGATTTTCTTGTATCATCTTTATGACATGTATATTTTTGAGATCATATTTGTATATATGGATCCTACTGAGATCCCCTCTTTTGTATATCTGGATCCTTCTAAGATCTATTTTTGTAGATGATATTTATACATGTATATCTGATTCATTTTGGTGCATTGATAGATTGATATTCTTTATGCTCACGAATTCACTGATACTCTTTATATTTGATCTATACCATGTTATGATGATATATATCTGACACAGCTTCCTAATTCTGACACGTTTCATGAGTTCTTTTTGCTTTCATAGATGTGGTAAATGTATCTTTTGCACATGTGATGATATCTTGGTTGCTTGATGAGTTAGTTTGTAGATGATAACATCATTTTATAATTGGATGTGATGAGTTATTACTGATATAAATATTTTTTAAATGATACTTATGTGCAAATGAAAATGTATGTTTCTTTTGATTTTTCAATTATGCCAAATAGATGTATGGATGCACTTTAGGATGAAAAAGTAAAAATGCAATACATGGATGCTTTATTTTTTTTGTATTTTCTTGCTCTGTCTTTTATGAATGAAAAATGTATGCTATGGATATGCAACGATATTTGATATTAGTAATATGGATGATGTAATTAACTTGATGTTTAGAAGAAGATAGAAATAATTTTTGAGCACAAAATTCCTTATATTATTATTCCTTTTGTAAATGCACCGTGCAATCTCTAAATGTAGCTATATGTAGACTCTTAGGACTTGTCACTGATTTAGCAAATATTGCAACATTTTTATCATCATTGGGTGCTTTGTTGGAATGGATACCACCTGATAGTATAATCATCACTAATACCCACTGATATTATGATAATATGAATACTATGTTTTATTTGAAATGTTAGAAATAGATTTAGGCATCAAGGCATAGAAGCCAGGATATTAGAATAGTCACCTTCCTTTTAATATACCAGATTCTAATTAAGGAAAGATATTAGACCCATAATGACCTTGAGAATTCATATCCTTGGGTACATTATGATTCATATACCTTAACGAGAATCTGGATCTAAAAATAGACAAGGAAATTGTTTCAACCTCACCATAGTTTACACATAATGAAGATCGAGATATATGCGGCTATCCACCCATAGTGGTAGCTCTTACCATAAACATCCAAGTTAGGTGAAATTTATAGGATCATTTGAAACAATCACCATATGTAGAAAATCAAGAAAACATTATGCCCCCAATCCTTGCAACTCTTTGTCTTTGTGCAGACGTCATTGAGAAACTAAGAGGACACAATAAATCATCAATTGTGAATCAATCAAATAAAATTTATAATTACTTAGATGCCCCTAGTTGAAAAAATCATCAAGACATTCTAAATAATCATAATCAAACCAAAAGAAAAATGTGTGTTTAAGTAGTACTCGTTCATTCGTCTATCAAACACACTAAAGATTCATCAATCAGAAAATTGTAATACAAGCAATATTGTGTTCTATGTCTATGCAATGATAGGATAATTCGTTCATGTTTTCAATCCAATATAGCTCCGTAGGAACTCTATTTAATGCAAATGTCATGTCTGATGTTTTGAAAAGACACCCTTGTTTTAGATAGTGACATTATTTTGCATGTATCAAGAATCATTGCATCCATGAGGCAAATCATCCTAGAGCGACCTAGCAACCAAAACTGACTATGCCAGAAAAGATGCCCCTAGTGCAGAATGACTTATTCCTAAGATGTAAATGATAGACAAATCCCAAGCAAAGATAAGATAGTCATTTTAGGAAGATGAAGTCAGCATATGAGCACAGGAAAAATTATGAAGGCCTAGTATCACTAGTGCATTGATAGATCAAGCATAGAACACAAGTGATGCCTGATTGTAGGGTTTTCACCACTTGGCAAGACCTTTTTCTTTCTTTTTGCTACCAAGAGGCCTATTTTACTAGGTGCTCATCAAGGGAATTTTCTCTTTTGTCAATTTTTTTGCTATTTTTGCTTTTTTGGATGTTTTTGTAGTATCAAGGTGCCTATTTACCAGGTTTTCACCAAGGATACCCCTTTTGAAGGACCTTTTCTACTATTTTTGGATTTCTTCAGGATCAATTTTCTGAATGTTTTTGGTGTTTTACAAGAACTTTTTCTGTACAAGCTCTACTAGCCGAACATTAAGCGTAGAACTGCTTCAAATGTGGAGTGTTAATAGGATCTGGAAGAATGTCTCCCTTAGTTGTAGCTAACTGATAAGCTCCAGTCCCAAAATTAGCAGTGATAACATAAGGTCCTAGCCAGTTAGGTTCAAACTTTCCTTCCTGCTCCCTGTTAGGCTGGCTTTTAGGATTCTCCTTGAGGATGAGATCTCCTACTTCAAATTTTTGTGGTTTGACCTTTTTGTTATAACCTTTGGACATACGTGCTTGATATACTTTGAGGTGATCAAACTCTTGTTGTCTGCTCTCATCAAGTAGGTCAAGAGAATTCACCCTATCTATACGGTACTGCTCATCAGTAACCAGTCCTTGCAAAGATATCCACAAAGATTGGATTTCAACCTTAATAGGTAGTACTACCTCAGTGCCATATACTAGAGCAAATGGCATGGCTATAGTTGGTGTTCATATGCTTCTTCTGTAGGCCCATAGTGCCAGATTCAGTTGTAGGTGCCAGTCTCTGCTAGACTTTCTCACAGTTCAGTGTAGGATCTTGAAAATATTCTTGTTTGATGCTTCAGTCTGCCCATTACCTTAAGGATAATAGATAAAATTGTGTCCATTTGAAGAGTTGGGATATATTTGTCCAACCAAGTCAAAGGCCCATTGCTGAAATGGCCAGTGTGTTATGAAAGGTATAAGCTCTCTGGCAGGAGCATGGATAAGGTTTCCATGTGTCTGGCATTTAAGACATGCTTTTGAAAATTGAATAGCATCTTTTTCCATGCTAGGCCAATAATAGCCTACTCTGAGTAGTTTCTTGGCTAATGAAAATTTGTTCGAGTGTGATCCAAATACACCTTTGTGGACATCTTTTAATGCTAGATCAAACTCTTTGAGTTCTAAACACCGAAGAAGTGTACCGTTGAGACCGCGTTAATATAGGTTGTTAGTTATGAGGATGTAACATGATGCTATCTTAATCAGGGATCTTTTCTCATTTCTGGATAGATTGGTGGGAATGGTTTGCTCAAAAAGGTAAGCAATGATACTAGTATACTGAGATTGATCTGGGGTATTCAAGGTACATATTACTTGGTATTCAAGGTTAGCGAAGGCAGGATAGGATATTTCTTCCACCAATAAGTCATAGCAGAATTGATGCTCCTCCAATTGTAACATGGATTCCAAGGTAGCCATAGCATCTGCATCTTTGTTCTCTGATCTTTGTATTTGTTGGAAGGTGATGAAGACAAAGAACTTCTTTAGAT
>MU223442.1:2193450-2212994 GCA_018584345.1 Thuja plicata | reverse complement strand
AGAAGAGACAATAGGAACTAGCTAAATAGAAAAAAAGGGTATCCTAATCAATTGAGACTTCCTAAGAAAAAATCCTACAAATGCCCACTGTCCAGAATGCGAGCCCCGAGATGCGAGCCTCTGATGGTACCAGATGTGATCCTAGAATCTAGATGCAACTTCTTGCTGACCAAATGTGATCCTAAATACCAAATGTGATCCTAAATACTGCATGTGACTTGGGAAATATAAGATGTGATCTTATGATGTTTTTGTCAGTTTGAGCCCCCAGATGCGAGCCTCTGATGGTACCAGATGTGATCCTAGAATCTAGATTCAACTTCTTGCTGACCAAATGTGATCCTGAATACCAAATGTGATCCTAAACACTGCATGTGACTTGGGAAATATAAGATGTGATCTTATGATGGTTTTGTCAGTTTGGGTCAGTTTTGAAAAGTTCATTTTCGAAGTGCGTGAAGTTGTTTGTTTCCAAATTTTGTTAGGAGGCGTCGTAAGGTGTGAAAAACACTTGTACTCTAAGGTTTGAAATTTTTTTATTTTTTTGAGGAGCTTAACTTTTTAATGATCTTTTGAACATGTCAAATAGTTTTTCATTGTTTAGAGGGTGAAAAAAACAATCATCTTTTCCTATTCTCAAGGTGGAGGATGAAAATCTTTGCTTGTTGACTCAGGTACACACTCAAATGCTAAACAAAATATAGCCATTACCAAGCACACAATGGCTCTAGTCATGATGCCGTATTAGCCAACTTTAAATGCAAGTGAGGGCACAATATGACAAGTGTCTTGGGGAAATTACTCTTTTCATTGCACAAAGATTATCACCCTTTCGGGGATGAATCATGAATTCTTTCAGTTGAAAATGTTGCAGATTACGAGGCAATCTGTTCAAAACTATCTCCCATAGAATTGCATAAGGAAAATTTAGGTGTATATCCCAATGAGTACCCAAATATATGTAGTCTTGCAAGCAAGATTCAAGTGGGTCCAGTTTACATATACCTAGATATATTCAAGGAATGATGTCAAAATTTCAAGAACAAAACTAGTTCCGTCTTCCAAGGCTTTGCCCTAAAAGGAAGAAACTACTTATCATGAGTTGGAAGGGTTGGTGTAAAACCTGTCCTCAAGTGGGTCATTCCTGAGAGATTTTTTCCTCAACCGGCAGGTCCTCTACTATTTAAATGTATGTAACCAGGATTGGCGAGCTTTGGATGTCTGAATTTTTTATTCTTCCAAAGAAGAAGAGCATACTCTCCTAATCTAAACCATTTTCTCCCAAATCACTTAAAGAAAAGTTCATTCCTTCAAGCTATGTTGAGCTTGATTTAGTTGTTCCTATTTTAAATAAAATTAGATGCTTGAAAAGAAAAGTTTGCCTTGTTCAATTAACCACAAAATTTAGTGAGTTGTTTGTTCAATTACTAATCCAAAAAAAATAATTAAACAGTTGAACTTGTTCTTTAATCCCACATATTAAGTGCTTTGTGTTGTTCATTTACTATTTCCAAAAAGAATTAGGTGATGTGTTTTCTTGTTTATTTATCCCAAGTTTCATTCAATCCATAAACTGATGTATGAGTTTCTAATTTTCCTTAAAAAGGAAAAGAGCAAAATCCTCTAGTCAGCTTAGTGATAAATTGGAATATGTACTTTAAGTTTGAAAGCAAGTAAATAGAGGTCAAGATGGGTGGTTGGTAACCTGTAAAATAGAGTTAGTATGCGTTTAGTTCAACTCCCATGAAAATCTCTAGAAAAAACCTACAAACACTTGTTAAGCTGCCAAAAATACCAAAAGCACAACTTGTCAAAATGTTAGGATTAGGCAAACGAAATGCACAAACTTTCTAACCAGATGCGAGCCTAAAATTTTACTGAATAAGAGCTAGCATCCTGTATGCGAGCTTCTTTACCAAATGTGATCCCTTTCTGACCACATGTGAACCTAAACCAAAAATGACTCGGGAAATCCTGAATGCGAGCCTAGTTTTTCGCAGTGAGAAGGCGTATACTAGATGCGATCCTGAATGACTAAAAATGATCCTATGACCGAATCCTGAGCATGCAAATTGGAAAAAAAGTGTTAGAAAATGAGGCCAAGTTGAAAATCATGCCCCATGATGGGTGTCAAAAATGTGTGTATATTATGTACCTGATAAGAGAGACACAACACATCAATAAGTCATTGCATTAGTTCAAAAAGGTTAGATAAGCATGTAAAACCAACTAATATCAACCTATTTCCTTCTAACTAAGAAGAGTATGATTAGTAACATAATAGCCCTCAGATTATGCTACAATCAGTGACATATACGACCTACCATGAAGGATTTTAGTTTAAAAACAAGCTAAAAGATGAGAAAACATGCATTCTAACTTTAAGAATGGAAATAAGAACAATGTATAAGAATGAAATATGTATCTAAGATTAATCTAGCAACATAAAAATACATTTAGAATATAATGTGAAGGCCTCTTTGCTCTCAAAAATGGCTTCCATTTATAGAATAATGAGAGAGAGAGGGAAGACAAGGTGGAGTAATGAGTTGAGGGACTCATTAATGGGGGTGTAAGAGCCATTAATGCCTTGGGAATTAATAAGGCATGGAGAAGACATAGGCTTAAGTAATCTTCATTAATGAGGCATTAATGAAAGCATTAAATAAGCATGGGGAGAGTGTAAGAGGGTGGCTTGAGAAGGTGGACTTGAGAAAGTGAAGCTTGAGAAAGTGAAGCTTGAGAAAGTGGACTTTCTCAAGTGGGTTGAGTTGTTAATCATTCCATAATGGAATGTGACAACATTAGGAGGTGGGTTAGGGTAGAATTAGGATTAGGATTAGATTAGGAAGGGTGACTGGGTTGAGATGGGTTAGAACCCAGGGTAGAAGTGGTTGAGATAGGTTAGGTTGGGGTTTGAGGGAATATTAATTAAATTAATTAAACTTATTTAATTCATTCAAAAATATAGGAATTAATTATTTAAACAATTTAATTGCTTTTTAATAATTAGGGGACTATAGCCATTTTAATTAAATAGGCTAGGGGAATGGGTTATTTTGCAAGTGGGTAATTGATTTATGAATTTATTTAATTCCTTTATAATTAAATACTATAGCTATGTTTGAATTTGATTCATTTTAATTGTTTTGAATAGATTTGAATTGTATGGCTATAACAGTTAACATAATTTAGCGATAAAAATCACCTAGGACATTAAATTGATTCAAAGATTTATGCCAAGCAGTAACAGGGTCATTTGGACATAATCAAGGGTATGATCACACTTAGGGTAAATAGGGTCTATAGTTGGAACATACCAAATTCAGGTGGTTACACAACACACCAAACATCTCCTCCAAACTTCTCCTTCGAATTAGTGGTCTTTCACACATTACTCTATCCCTCCACGAGCTTTGGGTAAAGCCACCAATGCATTCAACCCTCCTTACAACATTTGCAATGTATCTCAGTCCCTAGCCATGCACATCAGGCTCGCCTAGGGCATCGTTGAAAAATACTAAAACCACTTTATTGGGACCCTCCTATAAAAATAATGTACATGGAGTCTCCTCACCCATGCCAAGAGCCCATACAGAACATATGGTGGCAAGTTGAGTTAAGAATTTATTTGTCCATCTGCCTGGTTCAGACCAGCGATAGGGAAAAAGACAAAGAATTTAACTAAACCCACACAAACACTTCAAATCAACAAAATAAATCCATACAAAATCTTAAAATAACCTACCCTACATTAATCAATAGCTACAAACTTGCTCCTGCACCATACTCAAAAGAGCCTTACCTATGTGCTCCCGCACCATACTCCCCCACAAAGGGAAAGTCAAGTCACTCCTATAGAAAATAAAGATTCAGGAATTCCCAGCTTCTTGAAGTCAGATTCTGCAATCCATGAAGCCTCTTATTCAATTCTATCTTTCCACTTGATAAGGTGGTCCATATACACCTTGTGTCTAGTTGTCTTTGGCACTCTTGAATGAAAAACTCACTCAGCTATCAATTTTTGTTTGGTGGACACCACATCAGGATCTACATCACTCTTAACTCCTTGATTAAGTTGACTGGTCTCTGTCAATGGGCCTTTAAACTGAACTAGGTCCTGCACATTGAAAGTAGAAGAGATATTCAAATCAGAAGGTAAGTCTATCTTGTAGGCATTAGCCCCATATTTAGCTAGGACTTTGCATGGTCCTATTATCTTCATCTGCAACGCAGTAGTGACTCCCTTCTACATTCTTGACATGTTCAAATGAACCAGAACATAGTCTCCTACTTGAAATTGGATATCTTTCCTCTTCTCATCCACTTTTCCCTTCAACTTTTGCTGACTGTCATGTATAGTTTGATTGACCTGCTCTTGGATCTCCTTCATAGTGTGGGTGAAGTCCTCAGCATGCCCACTATTGTACTCCCTTCCTGAAAGATTGATAATCTCACAAACTCCCCTAGGATGAATCCCATAAACTATTTCAAATGGGCTTCTCCCTGTCATCCTGTTCTGACTATCATTATAGGCATACTCTTCTTGAGGTATGACTACATCCCATGTCTAACCATATTCTTTGGTTAGGCACATCAATAGGTTACCCAACACCCTGTTGACCACCTCTTATTTGACCATCAGTTTGAGGATGGTATACTCATCCAAAAGATAAGTTTGTACCCAATCTGTTCCGTAATGTTTTCAAAAAATGGCTCAAGAACTTAACATCCCTATCAGATACAATGCTTAAGGGTAGTCCATGAATCCTTACAACTTCTTTAAATAACAAATAAGCTATGTGACTAGAATCACTAGTAGTCTTGCATGGAATGAAATGCCCTATCTTGCTAAAACTGTGAACTACTACATATATACTATAATAGCCTTGCTTAGTCTTTGGTAGACCCACTATGAAGTCCATGCTCACACACTCCCAAGGTCTATTTCAGAAATGTAAGGGTTGATACAAGCTTGCATTTCTGCTACCCCCCTTTGCCTTCATGCATACTACACACTAATCCACATATTTAGTGAAATATTTTGTCAACTTAGGCCAATGATAAAACCTTTGTACTAACTCCAAGGTCTTGTTTACACCAAAGTGTGCACTCATAGATCCATTATGCTTTTCTTGTATGAGATTCATTCTCATATAACCCCTTGGCACACATAATGGGTTTCCTCTGAATAAGAGTCCATTTTGAAATGTGAACTCAAATAATTTGCTATGGAAGTGGTTCTGAAAATCATGGCACACTTGATATGCCTAACCAAAATCTTCATCTACTTGATAGAGGTCCTTAAAACTCTCTATGTCTATACTATTCAACTGAGCTTCTTAGACTATCAAGAGTCTCCTACTCAGTGCATCAATAACTTTATTCAATTGACCCTTCTTATGCTTGATGGTAAATGTAAAGGCTTGGAGATATTACATCCATTTTAGATGCCTATTACACAACTTCTCTTATGTATTGATTTAGCTAAGGGCCTGGTTATCAGTAAACACCACAAACTTCTTAGGTAAAAGATAGTGTCTCCACTTTCTTAATGACTACACTAGAGCATATAATTCTAGGTCATAAGAAGAGTATTTCTTCTTAGCTTCTTTTGGCTTCTCACTAAAGAAGACCACTGGTCTTCCCTCTTGAATTTAACACACCTCCCACTGCTATGCCACTTGCATCACATTCAATAGTGAATAACTTATCAAAACTAGGCAATGTTAGGAAAAGTTTGTAGCTACTTGCCTTTTCAACATCTCAAATGACTTCCTAGATTCTATGTTCCATCTAAACTTAGCCTTACTTCCACCCTTAATAGCCTCCAACAATGGTGCACATATACCACTTAAATTTCTAATCAATTTCCTATAAAATTGAACTAGGCCATGGACACTCCTTACCTCAGTTGATGATGTAGGTGGTGGAAAATTTAGTATAGCTAACACCTTGTCTTGGTCCATCTTCAAGGATCCCTTGGATACCACGAATCCCAAGTAGACAAGCTCTTGCTTGCGAAACTCAAACTTCTCCAAATTAATGGCTAGTATCTCTTCATGCAACTTCTTCAACACTTATTCAACATGCATGATGTGGTCTTCCTTTGTTCTACTATAGATCAACATGTCATTCAGATATACCACCACAAAATTACCTATGAAGTCCTTAAGCCCTTCATTTATGAGCCCCATCAATGTGCTAGGAATATTGGTGAGGCCAAATGGCATGACAAGCCACTCATACAACCCATTAGTTGTTTTGAATGTTGTCTTCCACTCATCTCCCTCCTTGACCCTTATCTGATGGTAACCACTTTTCAAATCCAACTTGGTAAAGTACATTGCCCCTCCACGACAATCCATAAGATCTTCTATCCTAGGTATTGGAAACTTGTATCTTATGCTGATTATGTTATTTGCCCTTGAATCAGTACATAGCCTCAATTTTCAATTTTTCTTTGATGCTAACACCACAGGGACTGGACATGTGGTGATACACTTTTTAATCAAGCCTTGATCCAATAATTCTTGGACTTGTCTAGCTACCTCTAAATTATGGTCAGGGGTTAGCTTATAAGCTGCTTTATTAGGCAATGAGGCACAAGGTATGAAGTCAATTTGATGACTAATCACTCTCTTAAGAGGCAAAGTTGTGGGAGTCCCATCACTGACTATATCACTGTATTTTTCATGTAGAGTCTAAATCTCCTTGGGTACTATCTCCTTAACTGTCTTCTCTTCCTCCTTGGGCTTTAACAAAATGGCATGCCCCACACTTGCCTCTTCCTTGATGTCTTTTACAAACTCCTTTCCACTACAGAATAACACAATAGGAGTCTTAGACTATGGTTCTTCATCATCAAATAAAGACTATATTTTAAATGTCTTTCCATTTTTCTTAAAGGATATGGAATTCTCCTTTCCATGATACACTACCTCTCTATCATATTTCTAGGGTCTTCCTAACAATAAGTGGCAAGCATCCATTGGTAGGATGTTACAAAGTAATTTATCCTTGTAGCCTGCTATAGCAAACTCTACCCATGTTCGCTCATTTACTGACACACTTTATTCCTTATTAAGCCAAGTCACCTTGTAATGGTTCACATGGGGTATCTTGGTTAATTTTAGCTTAGTAACTGCCTCCTCTTATATTATATTATCAGTATATACAGAGTCTACTATCACCTTGCAGACTTTTCCAAGGATCTTAAATCTGATCCTAAACAATGCCCTCCTTTTCTTAGGCTCATCCTGCACTAGCTACCTAATTAAAACCCTTCTAAACTTTAGATTCCCACCCATCTCAGATTCTATATGATCAACATCAGGTGCCTTGACAATAGAAGTGTCTTCCTGAACATAAGCTACCCTCTTGTCACTATTAGATGCAGTAGGCTTATCAGGACACCTATATGCTAGATGGCCAGTCAATCCACAATTGTAGCACTTCATATTTGAAAAATAGGAGTTGCTTCTACCTCCTCTCCCTCTATTGGATCCACTCTAATTACATCTACCTTTTCCATTACCACCTCTTGGTGTGTATTCATTGGTGTGCTCTGTCAATTTGCTTTCACCTTGGATTCTTTGTTTACTACCCTTGCATTGGCAACCTCCTCTCTATCCTCTTTGGTCTGTTCCTATACCTCTACCTTTCATATTAGAGTCACTCTTATTTATATTCTTCTCTTCAACCTTGAGAGCTAGTTGTTGACATCTCTGAACATTAGTGGGAGACCACAAGCTAATCTCTTCTTGGATGTTCCACTTCAAACCACCTAGATACCTAGCCACTCTGATTGGATCTTCTTCTTTTTTCTTTGACCTAAGAAAGAGTCTTTGAAATTCCTATGTATATGAGGCTACATCCACATCTTTTTGATTCAATCCTTTTCTCCTTCTATGCAGTTGGATCTCATAAGCTTTTGGTAAAAAGTTCTTTTTCATCTTAGTTGCTTCCCAATTCTGACTCTTTCATCCTGTAGGTACTTCCACCATGTTAGGGCTGATCCCCTAAGCCTTGAATTAGCCACCTTAACCATTTGTGTATCTATAATGCCTTCACACTTTAAGTGATTCTCCATCCCTTCAATCCAATCCAACACTATTTCAATGTCCATTTTCCCACTAAACAATGGAATGCCTTCTAAGGATTTACCACCCAATTCCTTAATGGATTTCAAGAATGGTTCATGTTCCATCACAGGGTCTGGTTCATGGATAATATCATCCTCTTCTACCTTCTTTTTCCCTCTATCACTCTTTTCACCTTCTCTACCTTGGTCTCTTGCATCCACTACTTCTTGGAGTTTTATCTTCATCTCTACTAGGACATCTTTAAGGAGTCTATTCCTCTCCTTTTTCTCATCCATGTCCCTAGAAAACTCTACTTTTGTTACCATGTCTATGGAACCACAAGATTCCACCTCTGACATATACAATCCTAGATCTTTTGGGGCTTTGATACCACTCTGATTTAACACACCTAGGCTTGATCTCTACCCTATTCTTCTCTATGGTCTCCTTAGGCCAACTCACTGACCTAGTAGGGTTCTATGACCAACCCTACACTCCTTAGGTATCTTCACACAAGATCCTAATCTATCTCCTAGTGTACACCAATTGCACTGATCAAGCATGCTCAATTTTGCAACACAAACTAACTAGGTCTTTCTTAGTCTCAATCTTCAAGAATTTCATCAATTCCTCTTACGAATTAGCTCCATGGAAGGATAGGTCAAAAAGACCTCCACTGGTTCCATTTGAACCCCTGCATACACCATTCACAAACATATAACAATCGAGTGCTTCAAAATGCACCTTTCTCACCCCAAATAGGGCTACAAGCCAATTAGGCCTTTTTCTAGCCTTTTTGAAGATAAATTGAAATTTTCCCACAAAATCCTACAAAAGGGTTTAGGATTCAAACACCTTTATTGAGTACCTTGAGATTTTCAAGATCTCCAATCCTCAAGTTGTCCGTACAACCATTCCTACAATCATGCCTGAAAATCACGGTTTTAGGGCTTATTGACAGTCTGAACAAAAGAGTGTTCTTTCAACACACCAAACAACTCCTCCAAACTTTTCCTTCGAATTAGGGGTCTTTCAGACAATACTCCCTCCCTCCATGAGCTTTGGTTGAAGCCACCAATACATTCAACCCTCCTTATAGCATTTGCAATGTATCTTAGTCCCTAGCCATGCACACTAGGCTCGCCTAGGGCATCGTTGAAAAAATAGTAAAACCACTTTCTTAGGCCCCTCCTTCTGTAAAAATAATGTACATGTAGTCTCCTCACCA
This sequence comes from Thuja plicata, assembly GCA_018584345.1. Classification (NCBI taxonomy): domain Eukaryota; kingdom Viridiplantae; phylum Streptophyta; class Pinopsida; order Cupressales; family Cupressaceae; genus Thuja; species Thuja plicata. The sequence continues at coordinate 2,203,682 of MU223442.1, read as the reverse complement.
ATGCCAAGAGCTCATATAGAACCTACAGTGGCAAGTTGAGTTAAGACTTCCATTTTTCAAACTTGCCTGGTTCAGACCATCGACATGGTAAAACAAAAAGAAGTTAACTAAACCAATGCAAACACTTCAAATTAACAAAAGAACTCCACATTGTATCTTAAAATAACCTACCCTAAATTAATCAGTAGCTACAGACTGAAATCTAACCCATCTAACTACTAAAATCAAGAAAATTCACTAAAACTGCTCTGCAAATTGCACACACAGAAAATATTGTATATTCAAAATGTTCACCAACCTTGCTTATAGGTCAAGGAATGCCTCTTATACTTGTCCCCATCCCTAATCTGATGGTTTAAGATAGTTACACAAAAATTCTCTTCTTGCATAATTGTTGTCAATGACAACATTGACAATTTTGACAAGTTTCCACAATATTAGGAAATCCAGTCTAAACTTTGTTCTAAGACCATGAACATATCATAATAGAATTAGGTAGATGATGCCTACCTCTCTTAGGTCCTAAAACACTTTCTTTCTAAATTTGACCCCTATGTGCTTGATTCACACGATTGCCATAACATTGGCAATTTGGGTCCAACTTGACACTTGTCTCGTAAAAGACCAAACAAACTTGAAAAGACCTTACCTAAAGACCTAACACACACCTTAGGACACCTCTATTCCTATTATCCAACTACTGGTATGGCTAGAACCACTACAAGCCAAAAGAACTCTAGAAGCCCTAGGTCACCAAAGAGCCTTACCTAGGTGCTCCTGCACCATAGATACTCTAATAGAATATACTGATAATAAGGTTCTTAAGATTTTACTTACCACTATCTCTTCTTCAAGTACACCTCCAACTCCTTGGATAGAATTGACTAATTCTTTGATTTTGCATCTATACTAAGTGATATTTTCTCCTTCTTTCATCCTTAGGTCATTAAACGTCTCTCTTAAGGTTTTTGCCTTGGCTCTTAGTACAATAGCATATCCTCCATGTGGAAGCTTCAATTTATCCCTTATTTCCTTTGCAGAGGTGCAAGTTTTGACATCTTCAAACTTAGCATCAGAAAATGAGGAAGCAAGCTATATCATCATGCAATAATGCTCATGCTTTTCTCACAATTTTTCAATAGTGTGAGGTCCTATAGGAAACACATATTTAGTATCAAGGTGTTGAGTTCCATGATTACCAATACTTGATAGGTGGAGTCTTATTCTTCTTTTCCATGATGCAAAGTTTTCTATATTCAATATGGGCACATCTCTCTTGTTGATCTTTTGATCTCTTGCTTGAGCTGTTAAACTCCCTTTCTAAGCACACAAGCTCTGATACCAATTGTTAGAATAACTGAGAGGGGGGGAGTGAATCAGTGGCCTAAAAAATATTCCAATAAATCAACCCAAAAACTTAATACCACAATATTAAGCCTCTAGTTATCTTCGGTCCTACAAGATGTATGCCTTTAAATAATCATATCAAATAACTACTGCTCGAAGTACTTTGTTAATGCTTATTCTTAATGTTTATCAAATAGCAGTCTTTCATTTACTGAAAAATAGTAAATTACTTAGTGTATACTGATTAATCAAGATTAGTTATGTGTAATGCAAAACACTAACGTAATGACTCATAAACATATTAACACATTGATTTTTAATGTAGAAACCCTATTAAGGGAAAAACCACTAGGGACTGGTAACTCAACATTTTCACTTTTTTTAAGTGAGCTCGGTGAAGAGCCAACCATGTTAAAGGTTACAAACACATTGTTAGGTGTTACCTTGTTAGAGGATTTAAATAGAATAGTTTGTCACTTGATATCGGGCATCTCTATGCTACCTTCTATGACCAAATCTAGTGTAGTTTGTCATATGGTATCTGGCTTCTCATGCTATCTTCATGATCAAAATTTTTGATACACCTTGGGATGTATCTAAATATAGAAAGGATTGTTATGTCCTACTTGGTTAAGAGACTTTTTGAATCAATGTTTAAACTAAAACAATAAATTATCTGTTCACACATACAAATTAGACTTGCAGATTTTTAGATCTATTGTAAGCTCATTTTACCTTTCTGATCAATATGTCTTTTCAATACCTTTTCTTCACTTCTTTCTTCTTTGTGATACTGTGCTTCTTTGTTGCTCGGTGTCCATAGAAATATTTAGCTGTTTCCTCAGCTTGATTGATCAGGACTGTATGAAGTTGTTCTTCATCAGTTTTTCTTTAGCATCCTCTTTCTCATTCACTCCCCTTTCTTAATAATTAATTAAGTTGTCTCTTTTTGGACATGATATCACCATTTATCACTTCTTGATTTTCTTGTTCTTGGTGTGATCTGCAATCTTAGCCAATCTTGCTTTAAAGCTTAACTCTTGTTTTATCTCGTAGAAATCTTCTTTCCAACTGGATAAAATAGCTTTAATCTTTTACTTATCTCTGGCTTTAACTTGTTGATTAAAACAATGTTAACAACTAGTTAAGTCTATTTTTAGCTCTGACAACTATGTATTTTGTCATTTCTGATCTCAATTTAAATTCAGTGTTTTAACTCTTTGATAGCTTCGGTCAACACTTCAATTCTCCTCGAGCTTCTCCAACATTTTTTCTATCAGTCGGTTTTGTCTATCCGTCGGGGTTGTCAATCATTTGGCCTGGCTTGTCCATTGGTTAACACTTTAATTATGGCCCTCGATAATGCTTTTGATTATGCTTGTCATTATTTTTTGTCAGTTTTTTGCTCGGGCATCACTATGAATTTTCTCTTGATTTTCTCTTTTCTACGATTTCCACTAGCCGTCGGTGTTTGAAGTCACCTAGTGAATGTTGGTCTTTTATGCATTATTGAAAGCATAAGCTTTATCTATCTGATTGTCTGAAGTCTTTGACACTTTGAATATAACTGATTACATTATACCAAGTTGACATCAATGACATTGCAATCCATTAACTAATTTAATGTCTTGTATTGTCTTTTGACATTTTGGTGGTCAACTTAACATCTTGAAACATTCAGTCACTTACATGTCATCAAACCCTTTTGGCTAGATGTTGTTAGAATCGTCTCAAAGGATAACTAAGAGGTAGGGGGGTGAATTAGTTATCAGTAACTTTACTTCTTTTAGTTCATAATACAACAAAGTAAATGCTTAATTAGATAACACAATACACAACACACAATTTGATTACGGGGAAACCAAATGGTAAAAACCCCAGTGGGAATTAGCACCCACAATGAACTATACTTGTTTATAGTAATCCGTGTTAGAAGATATCTCAACCATATTAGGAGTTTTACTTTACAATGCAATAAGTATAGTGACCTGGTTAAGGGTCAGACCCTATTAGGAGTCTTTTACAATTAACCCTATTAGGGGTGGTGGACTCACTGTCCAAAAGCTCACTGCTTGATGGTGAGAATAGATATTGGGTTTGGTACCTCCTTTTCTTTGAGATCTTCTACATTATAATCCTTGGGTAATTTGGCACCTGAGGATGCTAGATGGAGGAATTATTTTTCTTTATCATCACCAATTATCCATTCCAATAGCTTGTGGATCTGTTTACTTTGTTTGAATTTTTTGTATTCATCTTTAGGGATATCCTCTTCACTGTCTGATCTAAATGGATTATGTTCAAACTTGGGTCTTTCTTCCTCTTCCGTGCCTTCGAATTGTGCATGTTTTCCATCATTATAACCCTTAAAAGCCTTACTCCATTCGTTAGTGTTGCTATCCATTTGAGGGGAATCTAGATCAAGAAGGGAACTATGAGATGTTTTTCCTTGAAAGTGTGGTGTTTTAGGAGGCACTTTTTATCCTTTAGTTGTGTACTGGTTGCGTCTTGTGTTAACCATGAAGTTTGTTTCTCAACTTTGTTAACATTTCCCAATAGTGCAAGTAAGGATTTTAGATCATTCAAGTGGGCATGTCTAGGTAAAAGTAACTATTTGTTGTTGGTGGGTGTAAATGATTCTAGTGTCAGAGGGTTAGAATGCCCTGATAGTGAGTTGGGAACCAAGTTGTTGATAGAAAATGGGTAGACGACACGTATTGAACTGATTGAGAAAGTTTGACTAAGCATGCAAGGTGGACATTTTGAAAGTGTTTTGAAAATACATCAGGAAGACCAAAAGAGACAATAGGAACCAGCTAAAGAGAAAAAAAGGGTATCCTAATCAATTGAGACTTCCTAAGAAAAACTCCTACAAATGCCCACTGTCCTGAATGCGACCAAGTCAAGTCAAAGGCCCATTGCTGAAATGGCTAGTGTGTTATGAAAGGTATAAGCTCTCTGGCAAGAGCATGGATAAGGTTTCCATGTGTCTAGCATTTAAGACATTCTTTTGAAAATTGAATAGCATCTTTTTCCATGCCAGGCCAATAATAGCCTACTCTGAGTAGTTTCTTGGCTAATGAAAATTTGTTCGAGTGTGATCCAAATACACCTTTGTGGACATCTTTTAATGCTAGATCAAACTCTTTGAGTTCTAAACACCGAATAAGTGTACCATTGAGACCGCGTCAATATAGGTTGTTAGTTATGAGGATGTAACATGATGCTATCCTAATCAGGGATCTTTTCTCATTTCTGGATAGATTGGTGGGAATGGTTTGGTCAAAAAGGTAAGCAATGATACTGGTATACTGAGATTGATCTGGGGTATTCAAGGTACATATTACTTGGTATTCAAGGTTAGCGAAGGTAGGATAGGATATTTCTTCCACCAAGAAGTCATAGCAGAATTGATGCTCCTCCAATTGTAACATGGATTCCAAGGTAGCCATAGCATCTGCATCTTTGTTCTCTGATCTTTGTATTTGTTGGAAGGTGATGAAGACAAAGAACTTCTTTAGATCATCAACTAGTTGCTTGTAGGGCATCAACTTTTCATCTTTTGTTTGATACTCCACATTGACTTGATTGATAATTAGTTGAGAGTCACCATATACGTGTAACTCAATGATCTTCCATTCCATAGCTAGCTTGAGTCCATTGACCAATGCTTCATACTTTGAGATATTGTTGGTGTATGGAAACATCAATTTGTAAGATTTGGGAATCTTGTATCCTTGTGGAGTTATGAAAATGACCTCGATTCTAGATCCTTGTTGAGTGAATGAACTGTCAAAGTACATCTTCCATGGATGTTCAATGAGATGCATGATTGTTTCATCAGGGAATTCAATTAGTAACGGTTCATCATCCTAGAGTGGTGAATCAGCCAATTGATCTGCAAGTACCTGCCCTTTTATATACCTCTGTTCTACATATTCAATGTCAAACTCACTTAGAATCAGGACCCATTTTGCCAAGCGTCCTGTTAATGTTGTTCTTCTCAAAAGATACTTTAGAGGATTGATCTTAGTAATGAGCTTCACTGTATGAGAGAGCACGTAGTGTCTCAATTTTTGTGATGCGAAGACAATTGCTAAGCATGCTTTTTCAATAATGCTAGAATTGAGCTCATAAGTGACTAGTGTTCTACTAATGTAGTAGATATCTCATTCCTTCTTTGTTTCATCTTCTTGCGCCAGTAATACTCCTAGGGATGTAGTTGTAGCTAAAATGTATAGGAGTAAGGGTTTTCCATGAATAGGTGCCATATTCTTAGGTCAGCAATGTGAGTACCTCTCTCTTTGGATTTATCCAATGTGTCATCTACATAGTCCTCCATATTCTTGTGCATCATGTCATGGAATATTGTTGTCATAGCTCTTTGATATGTTTCCCTAGCATTCTTTTACCCGAAAGGCATGAAATTCTAGTAAAAGGTGCCCCATGCGCATGTGAATGCAGTTTTCTCTTGATCCTCAGGGGTGATTTTGATTTGATTATAGCCCGAGAATCCATCCAGTAATGAATACATCTGAAATCCTGCGGTAAGATCTATGATCATGTCAATGTTTAGTAGAGGGAAGTCATCTTTCAAACATGCTTTGTTTAGGTCTCTAAAGTCTATAGAGATCCTAATAGATTTATCAGATTTAAAAATAGGGACCACATTGGATATCCACCCTGCATAGGAAATGACTCGAATAAATCTAGCTTTCAACAACTTTTCTAGCTCTGTTTTTACCAATAATGCAACATGAAGATGCATTTTTCTAAGTTTTTGTTTTACAGGTTTGATCCCAAGAGCTATAGACAAGTGGTGCATGATGAGATTAGGATCTAGCCCTGGCATATCCATATAAGACCATGCAAAGTTTATCTTCTTCTCCTTCAGGAACTTAGTGAATTGTACCTTCTCTTCTTCTGATAAAGATTGTGCCAGGTGAACTATTTGAGGATTTTCAATGGTGCCATTTTTATTGGATGTGTCAGTTCAACGAATACCAAAGATCTTTCCTGAAAGTATTCTAGGAGGATATCAAGAGTCTCATCCTTTGGTGCCTCTGAGAGGTTTTCACCATTGGATACATCTTTTTTGTTTACTATTTTGGGATCTGATACTACCACAGAGTGGTTTTAACCATCAGTCTGCTTTTTCTTTTTATTATCCAGTTTGTGACTAAGAAACTTGATATCCTCCTGTGACATGTTCTCACTCCTTGCATTGGTGGAAGAAGGGTAAGGTTCACAAGCATTAAGATAACAAGCTAGGGAGTGGTCATTAGGAAATTTGAGGATAGGAGTAGGATTTGTTTTGGTCCAATCAATTAGGTCTAGAAGTACCAATGTTAGGGAATCAGATTCTAGGAGGGACAGCATCGTGTTAGCATCAAGACCATTAACTGACATCACACGGTCTGTTAAGTTAATTTCTTCAATATTTAGATCAATAAGAGTGAGATCGTCGTTAAAAGGGTCATTGTTAGTCGTATGTGGATCAAACTCTAGTGACTCATCAGTAGAAATCTCATCATCATCTCTCTATAAATGGAGGTTTCTTACTTGTGGCCTATTAAATTCCTCTAGACTTATGTATTCACCAGTGTCTCCATCAATGATTAGGGGAGGAAACTCTTATTTTTCTTCAGGAGGATCAGTATCATTGAGAGGAGTGTCAGATCATTTGCAAGGAGCTGAGGGAGCTAAAAACATGTGAATTGTATCTATTCCAATATCTTCAGAGGCAATAGATAGCCAATCCCATTCATAGTCATGAGAGTCTGTGACATGATCATTAGATCTATTTAAATATTTAGCAATTGTTATCTGATGTACTCAGTTAGCTGCTTGTAGATCAAAGTGGGGTAGATCGAGGACATGTGAAATTGTTACCAATTGCCCCCAGTTAGGATGTAAATTTTGTGGCTGGGGTACCTCTTGAGTGATTGTTGCTATGGTGTCTCCTACCTATTGAATGGGAGGTTGTGCTAGCAAAGGAGTGTGAAGATCTTGTGGTACCTCAAAGCTAGGTATGTAGCATTCTCCTCAGTAGTTGGGGTCTTGTGCACAAACATGTAATAATATTTCATAGGACCATTTCTCTAGTTCATCTATTTCATCACTTCGTTTATCGGAGTGTGGACCCGCTATTGGAGTGGCTTTATTAGTTTTAGTTTTAAAACCCAGTCCTATTTTATCTTGGGTGATGCGGAACTCCATGGGTATAGGTTCAATGATCCGTCATCCTATGTCATTTAGAGGTCCCTTTCCTTTGTATCCCATTTGTGTGAGGAAATCATATCCCTTTCCATACTATTTAGGGGATATCTTCACATGTTTGACTTTAGATTCTACTGGTTCCCCTTTGTAAAGCTAGTCCAAGACTGCATGTTCTTCTGTGTTATCTGAAGAAGATGTGGATGCCTTTATCATGCCAATTACCTTGTGTACTTCTGGCTCTTTGAATGCTAGAGGTGTGAATGTCGATGAAGGTTTTCCATAGGATCTTGGTGATACCGGAAGGTCTGTCAGTGAGGGAGTCAAGTCCAGCTTGTACTCTCCCATACCTGTTTCTTCAAGTTTCAAGGTTTTGCTAAAACTCTTCATAACCATGTCCTTGGTAGTTTCAAGAGCAAATGCGTCCATAGCCTCTTTATTGTGTGGGATCATGCTACCTACTTTGATATTGTTGCAAGTGTTGTTAGCATCTACGGGAATCATCACTTCCACCCCATTATGTGGGAATTTTATGCATTGGTGATAAGTGGATGGTATAGCTTGCATTTCATGAATCCATGGTCTCCCTAGTAGGATATTGTAGGCAAATGGTAAATCCAAAACTTGACATATGACATTCCTCTCGATTGGTCTGACTCTAATGGGTAGAGAAATAAGACCTCTGGAGGATCTTTCTTCCTCATCATAAGGTTTGATGGTTATCTTGTTTCTAGTGTCAATTGTTTGTTCTGAGAGACCTAGTCTCCTGATGAGATCTAGTGTACAGATATTCAATCCTGTTCCTCCATCTATTAATATGCATCTAACACAGGATTTATAAATAAGGACTTTGATATGGAGGGGTTGATTGTGTTGATGGGTCAATGACTTGTCATCCTCTTCAGAAAAGGAGAGGTAGTGTGGCACTGAGATTTGATTGACCATCGCTTGAAACTTGTCTATATCAATATCTTTTGGAACATTAGCAGTGTGTAGGGCTTGTTCTAGGATTTCCCTATGTACTGTAGATATCTTAAGCAACTCGAAAATGGAAATTTTGGCAGAGGTTCATTGCAATTGGTCTACCAAGTCATATTTTCCTCTGGGGATAGTGATCATGTGTCTTGCTACTGGTTTAGGAATAGTTATAATAGGAACCTTGGATGTTGACGTTGATGTCAGTTTTGGAGGTCCTTTGATTGTAACCTATGCTTGGCTCTGTGTTACAACATTTGAGTGGGATGAGACACCTTTAATCATGATCACATTGATGGATTCTTTTTTAATGTTAAGCATATTAATCAAATTGTCACTTTTGGAATAGGTGTAGTTTACCTCATTAACCTTCCCTTTAGATGTCTCCCCTTGATTGTAATTAGGAAAGGGCTTGTTAAATGCTATATGGTCTTCATTGGTAGTATGCTTGTCTACTTTTATCTTACCTCCTTTGATGAGGTCTTGGAAGACAATTATTAGTCTTGTGTCCCTTGTTTTTGTGGAAGACACAATAGGAATGATTATCCCACCATCTGGGTTTGACCGTTGGTTCCCACGGTTTAGAATCGGGAATCGTAAAAACTTTGTTATCCACCAATATTTTCAAAATAGTCTCAAGGGTCTCCCCCAAAGGAGTGAATGTTATTTGGGGTTTTGAAGTCCATGTTCATTCCTTGTTTTTATCATTGTTCTCTTTGGGGACAGGAGGTGTTACCTTAGCATCTTTTCTTGCTTGCATTCCATTGGTTAGATTGAATGCCTTAGGTTTGGGATTAATGTTAGAGGCATCAACCACTCTATCATTAACAACATTCTTGTTTTGTTTCCACCATTTAGGCTTGGAGTTGGAGTTGTTGCTTCTATTTTTTTTCGAAGGGTGATCTCCCCTCTTTTGACCATGACTTCCTCAATAGGGATGGCATTTTTAATCATCCTATCGAAGCTAGGAGAGTCTTGCATTTGTAGAGCATAGCTCAATTTAGGCACTAGATTATTAATAAAAATTTCCATCTTTTTCATTTCAGGAATGACCCTTGAATATCGTGCAAAAATCTTCCTCCATCTTTGTAGGAAGTGTGTGAATGATTCTCTAGTTTTTTGTTTGGTGTTACATAGATCCATCATAGTTACATCATGTTGGATGTTGTAGGAGTAATGTTGAATCAATATTTGGATTAACTCCTCAAATGTCTTGACCTTAGGGTTTAATTTTGAGAACCACTCCATGGCATTACCTCCTAGACTTCCTGGAAATAGTCGCATGAGGTATGTGGGTTCATGCATGTACTCAATTCTTAGAGCATAGAATTCCCTTACATGGTCATGTGGATCTCTTTCTCCTATGTACTTTTCATACTTTGGCCTTGCCACATTGGGAGGAAATGGGACCATAGTAATACTCTTGTCAAAAGGAAATGGACAAATGGCATCCAAAGAGTATTTTGTTTTGGGTTTCTACTTCTGTTGTTTGAGGTTTGTAAGCTCCGTTTGCATTAGATTGAGCTGTTTGGTGAGAATAGATATTGGGTTTGGTACCTCCTTTTCTTTGAGATCTTCTACATTATAATCCTTGGGTAATTTGACACCTAAGAATGCTAGATGGAGGAAGTATTTTTCTTTATCGTCACCAATTATTTGTTCCAACAGCTTGTGGATCTATTTACTTTGTTTGA
>MU223442.1:2175059-2189171 GCA_018584345.1 Thuja plicata | reverse complement strand
CTTTCGAGGTCACCTCTTCAGCACCCACTGACCTTCACTCCTCTGCATTGGAGTCACAGTGGTTTGTTCATTGCTCCAGGGGTTCTTTCATTCTGGGGGGCTTTGGAGCCTCGACCCTATCTCTCGGGGGGGTTAGCAGCACGCATTGTACTACTGGCTTTGAGAGAGTCTCTTGAAGTCATGCCTTTTGTCTTTGCTTTCTTTTATATATCTTTTTGGAGAGGAGTTTTTCCCACTGGGTTTTCTCCTTTGTCTCCGGTTTACAGAGATTTCCTTGTACTGGGTACCTGATCAGGCCTTGTTGCCGGGACCCATTTCTTTCTTTCTTAGTCTTGCTAGGTCTGCTTTCTCCCTGCGTTCAGCTTAAGGGGGGTGTTAGAGTATTATTTCATTTTACTCTAGTTGCTTAAGCGTCTCTTAGGTGCATTATTAATTAACTCTTAATTAATAATGTGCAACCTAGTTTTTCCCTTTTAGGGTTTCGTTCACCTTGTTAAGGTTGAACTTTGTAATTGATGTTCATTAATTCAGATAATATTTTTGCTCTCACCTTTTGAGTAAAATCTGAGTTTTGCGTTTTCCTTCTTTCGCTTCATTTCTTGTGACAGGTTTTTTGCATGCAGCTGGATCTTGGAGTTGAATCTGATCTTTCATCAGTTTCTACAAAAAATCCTCTAGTTAGTTTAGTGATAAATTGGAATATGTACTTTAAGTTTGAAAGCAAGTAAATAGAGATCAAGATGGGGGGTTTGTAACCTGCAAACTAGAGTTAGTATGTGTTTAGTTCAACTCCCATGAAAATCTCTAGAAACAACCTACAAACACTTGTTAAGCTACCAAAAATACCAAAAGCACAGCTTGTCAAAATGTTAGGATTAGGCAAACGAAATGCACAAACTTTTTAACCATATGCGAGCCTAAAATTTTACTGAATGTGAGCTAGCATCCTATATGCGAGCTTCTTTATCAAATGTGATCCCTTGCTAACCAGATGTGAACCTAAACCAAAAATGACTTAGTAAATCCCGGATGCGAGCTTAGTTTTCCGCAGTGAGAGGGCGTATCATGGTTGCGATCCTGAATGACTAAAAATGATCCTGTGACTGAATCCCGAGCATGCAAATTGGAAAAAAGTGTTAGAAAATGAGGCCATGTTGAAAATCATACCCCATGATGGGTGTCAAAAATGTGTGTGTATATTATGTACCTGATAAGAGAGACACAACACATCAATAAGTCATTGCATTAGTTCAAAAAAGTTAGATAAGCATGTAAAACCAACTAATATCGACCTATTTCCTTCTAACTAAGAAGAGTATGAATAGTAACATAATAGCCCTAAGATTATGCTACAATCAGTGACATATACGACCTAGCATGGAGGATTTCAGTTTAAAAACAAGGTAAAAGATGAGAAAACATGGATTCTAGCTTTAAGAATGAAAATAAGAACAATGTAAAAGAATGAAATAAGAAGTGAAATATGTATCTAAGATTAATCTAACAAAATAAAAATACATTTAGAATATAATGTGAAGGCCTCTTTGCTCTCAAAAATGGCTTCTATTTATAGAAGAATGAGAGAGAGAGGGGAGACAAGGTGGAGTAATGAGTTGAGGGACTCATTAATGGGGGTGAAGGAGCCATTAATGCCTTGGGCATTAATAAGGCATGGAGAAGACATAGGCTTAAGGCATCTTCATTAATGAGGCATTAATGAAAGCCTTAAAGAAGCATGGGGAGAGTGTAAGAGGGTGGCTTGAGAAGGTGGACTTGAGAAAGTGGACTTTCTCAAGTGGGTTGAGTTGTTAATCATTCCCTAATGGAATGTGATAACATTAGGAGGTGGGTTAGGGTAGAATTAGGATTATGATTAGATTAGCAAGGGTGAATGGGGTGAGATGGGTTAGAACCCAGGGTAGAAGTGGTTGAGATAGGTTAGGTTGGGGTTTGAGGGAATATTAATTAAATGAATTAAATTTATTTAATTCATTCAAAAATATAGGAATTAATTATTTAAACAATTTAATTGCTTTTTAATAATTAGGGCACTATAGCCATTTTAATTAAATAGGATAGGGGAATGGGTTATTTTGCAAGTGGGTAATTGATTTACGAATTTATTTAATTCCTTTATAATTAAATACTATAGCTATGTTTGAATTTGATTTGTTTTAATTGGTTTGAATTGATTTGAATTGTATGGTTATAACAATTAACATAATTTAGTGATAACAATCACCTAGGACATTAAATTGATTTGAAGAATTATGCCAAGCAGTAACAGGGTCATTTTAACATAATCGATGGTATGATCACACTTAGGGCAAATAGGGTCTATAGTTGGAACAGACCAAATTCAGGTGGTTACACAACACACCAAACATCTCCTCCAAACTTCTCCTTCAAATTGGGGGTCTTTCACACATTACTCTATCCATCCATGAGCTTTGGTTGAAGCCACCAATGCATTCAACCCTCCTTACATCATTTGCAATGCATCTTAGTCCCTAGCCATGCACAACAGCCTCGCCTAGGGCATCATTGAAAAAATAGTAAAACCACTTTATTGGGCCCCTCCTTCTATAAAAATAATTTAAATGGAGTCTCTTCACCCATGCCAAGAGCCCGTATAGAACCTACAGTGGCAAGTTGATTTAAGACTCCATTTGTCCAACCTGCCTGGTTCAGACTAGCGATAGGGCAAAACACAAAGAATTTAAATAAACACATACAAACACTTCAAATAACCAAAAGAAATACAAAAAAAATCTTAAAATAACCTACCCTACATTAATCAATAGCTATAGACTAAAATCTAATCCATCTAACTACTGAAATAAAGAAAATTCACTAAAACTGCTCTGCAAATTGCACACACAGAAAATATTGTATATTCCAAATGTTCACCAACCTTTCTTATAGGTCAAGGAAGGCATCTTATACTTTTCCCCATCCCTAATTAAATGTTTTCAGATAGTTACAATAACCATTTGAGTGAAAATGCTCTTCTTGCATAATTGTTGTCAATGTTTTCAATGACAACATTGACAATTTTGACAAGTTTCCACAATATTAGGAAATCCACTCTAAACTTTGTTCTAAGACCATGAAAATATCATAATAGACTTAGGTATACCATGCCTACCTCTCTTAGGTCCTAAAACACTTTCTTTCTAATTTTGACCTCTATGTGCTTGATTTACACCATTGCCACAACATTGGCAATTTGGGTCCAATTTGACACTTGTCTCCTAAAAGACCAAACAAACTTGAAAAGACCTTCCCTAAAGACATAACACACACCTCAAGAAACCTCTACTCCTATTATTCAACTAGTTTTCTGGATAGAACCACTACAAGCCAAAAGAACTCTAGAAGCCCTAGGTCACTAAAGAGCGTTACCTAGGTTCTCCTGCACCATACTCAAAAGAGCCTTACCTAGGTGCTCCCGCACCATACTCCCCCACAAAGGGAAATTCAAGTCAGTCATATAGACAATAAAGATTCAGGAATTCCTAGCTTTTTTAAGTCAGATTCTGCAATCCATGAAGCCTCTTATTCAGTTCTATTTTTCCACTTTGATAAGGTGGTCCATATACACCTTGTGTCTAGTTGTCTTTTGCACTCTTGAATCCAAAAATCACTCAACTATCAATTTTTGTTTGGTAGAAACCACAACAGGATCTACATCACTCTTAACTCCTTGATTATGTTGACTAATCTCAGTTAATGGGCCTTTAAACTGAACTAGGTCCTGCACATTGAAAGTATAAGTGATATTCAAATCAGAAGGTAAGCCTATCTTGTAGGCATTAGCCCCATATTTAACTAGGACTTTGCATGGTCCTATTATCTTCATCTGCAACTTAGTAGTTACTCCCTTCTACACTCTTGACTTGTTCAAATGAACCATAACATAGTCTCCTACATGAAATTGGATATCTTTCCTCTTCTCATTCACTTTTCCCTTCAACTTTTGTTGACTGTCATGTATAGTTTGATTGACCCGCTCTTGGATCTCCTTCATAGTGTGTGTGAAGTCCTTAGCATGCCCACTATTTTACTCCCTTCCTCCAAGATTGCTAATCTCACAAACTCCCCTGAGATGCATCCCATAAAATATTTCAAATGGGCTTCTCCTGTCATCCTGTTTTGACTGTCATTATAGGCATACTCTGCCTAAGGTATGACTACATCCCATGTATGACCATATTCTTTGGTTAGGCACATCAATAGGTTACCAAACACCTTGTTGACCACCTCTTATTTGACCATCAGTCTGAGGCTGGTATACTAATCCAAAAGATAAGTTTGTACCCAATCTGTTCCATAATGTTTTCCAAAAATGGCTCATGAACTTAGCATTCCTATCAGCTACAATGCTTAAGGGTAGTCCATGAATCCTTACAACTTATTTAAAGATAAAATAAGCTATGTGACTAGAATCACTAGTATTCTTGCATGGAATGAAATGCCCTTTCTTGCTAAAACTGTCAACTACTATATATATACTATCATAGCCTTGCTTAGTCTTTGGTAGACCCACTATGAATTCCATGCTCACACACTCGCAAGGTCTATTTGGGAAATTTAAGGGTTGATACAAGCCTACATTTCTGCTACCTCCTTTTGCCTTCATGCATACTACACACTATTCCACATATTTAGTGACATCTTTTGTCAACTTAGGCCAATGATAAAACCTTTGTAGTAACTCCAAGGTCTTGTTTACACCAAAGTGTGCACTCATAGATCCATTATTATTTTCTTGTATGAGATTCATTCTCATATAACCCCTTGGCACACATAATGGGTTTTATCTAAATAAGATTCAATTTTAAAATGTTAACTCAAAGAATTTGCTATGGAAGTGGTTCTGAAAATCATGGCACACTTGATATGCCTCACTGAAATCTTCATCTGCTTGATAGAGGTCCTTCAAACTCTCTATGCCTATACTATTCAACTGAGCTTCTTAGAATGTCAAGAGTCTCCTACTCAGTACATCAACAACTTTATTCAATTGACCCTTCTTATGCTTGATGGTAAATGTAAAGGCTTGGAGATATTCCATCCATTTTAGATGCCTATTACTCAACTTCTCTTATGTATTGATTTAGCTAAGGGCTTGGTTGTCAGTAAACACTACAAACTACTTAGGTAAAAAATAGTGTCTCCACTTTCTTAATGACTACACTAGAGCATATAATTCTAGTTCATAAGAAGATTATTTCTTCTTAGCTTCATTTAGATTCTCACTTTAGAAGGTCATTGGTCTGTCCTCTTGACTTAACACACCTCTCACTGCTATGCCACTTGCATCACATTCAATAGTGAATAACTTATCAAAAATAGGTAATGTTAGGACAAGTTGTATAGCTACTTTCCTTTTCAACATCTCAAATGACTTCCTAGCTTCTAAGTTCCATCTAAACTTAGCCTTACTTCCACCCTTAATAGTCTCCAACAATGGTGCACATATACCACTGAAATTCCTAATGAATTTCCTATAAAATTGAGCTAGTCCATGGACACTCCTACCTCAATTGATGATGTAGGTGGTGGTGAATTTAGTATAGCTGACACCTTGTCTTGGTCCATCTTCAATGATCCCTTGGATACCACGAATCCCAAGTAGACAAGCTCTTGCTTGAGAAACTCACACTTCTCTAAATTAATGGCTAGCTTCTCTTCATGCAACTTCTTCAACACTGATTCAACATGCTTGATGTTGTCTTCCTTTGTTCTACTATAGATCAACATGTCATCAAGATATACCACCAAAAAATTACTTGTGAAGTTCTTAAGCCCTTCATTCATGAGCCTCATGAATGTGCTAGGAACATTGGTGAGGCCAAATGGCATCACAAACCACTCATACAACCCATCAGTTATTTTGAATGTTGTCTTCCACTCATCTCCATCCTTGACCCTTATCTGATGGTAACCACTTTTAAAATCCAACTTGGTAAAGTACATTTCCCCTCCAAGACAATCCATAAGATCTTCTATCCTAGGTATTGGAAACTTGTATCTTATGGTGATTGTGTTATTTTCCCTTGAATTAGTACATAGCCTCCATTTTCCACCTTTCTTTGATGCTAACACCACAAGGACTGCACATGGTCTGATACACTTTTTAATCAAGCCTTGATCCAATAATTCTTGGACTTGTCTAGCTACCTCTAAATTTTGGTCAGGAGTTAGCTTATAAGCTGCTTTATTAGGCAATGAGGCACCAGGTATGAAGTCAATTTGATGACTAATCACTCTCTTAGGAGGAAAAGTTGCATGAGTCCCATCACTAACTTTATCACTGTATTTTTCATGTAGAGTCTGAATCTCCTTGGGTACTATCTCCTTAACTATCTTCTCTTCCTCCTTGGGATTTAAAAAAATGGCATACCCCACACTTGCCTCTTCCTTGATGTCTTTTACAAACTCCTTCCCACTACATAATAACACAGTAGTAGTCTTAGGCTGTGGTTCTTCATCGTCCAGTAAATATTGTATTTTAAACATCTTTCCATTATTCTTAAAGGATATGGAATTCTCCTTTCCATGATACACTACCTCTCTATCATATTGCCAGGGTCTTCCTAAAAATAAGTGGCAAGCATCCATTGGTAGGATTTCACAAAGTAATTTATCCTTGTAGCCTGCTATAGAGAACTCTACCAATGTTTGCTCATTTACTAACACACTCTGTCCCTTATTAATCTAAGTCACCTTGTAAGGGTTCACATGGGGTATCTTGGTTAATTTTAGCTTAGTAACTACCTCCTCTTATATTATATTATCAGTAGATCCAGGGTCTACTATCACCTTGCAGACTTTTCCAAGGAACTTACATCTGATCCTAAACAATTCCCTCCTTTTCTTAGGCTCATCTTGCACTGGCTGTCTAATTAATACCCTTCTAAACATTATATTCTCACCCATCTCAAATTCTATATGATAAACATCAGGTTCCTTGACACTAGAAGTGTCTTCTTAAACATAAGCTACCCTCTTGTCACTATTGGATGCAGTAGGCTTATCAGGACACCTATATGCTGGATGGCCAGTCTATCCACAATTGTAGCACTTCATATTTGAAAAATAGGAGTTTCTTCTACCTCCTCTCCCTCTATTGGATCCACTATGATTACCTCTACCTCTTCCATAACCACCTCTTGGTGTGTATTCATTGGTGTGCTCTGTCAATCTGCTTTCACCTTGGATTGTTTGTTCACTGCCCCTGCCTTAGTAACCTCCTCTCTGTCCTCTTTGGTTTGTTCATCTACATCTACCTTTTAGATTAGAGTCACTCTTCTTTCTATTCTTCTCTTCAACCTTGAGAGCTAGCTATTGACATCTCTGAACATTAGTGGGAGACCACAAGCTAATCTCTTCTTGGATATTCCACTTCAAACCACCTAGATACCTAGCCACTTTGATTGGCTCTTCTTATTGTTTCTTTGACCTAAGAAAGATTCTTTGAAATTCCTATGTATATGAGGCTACATCCACATCTTTTTGATTCAATCCTTGTCTCCTTCTATGCAGTTGGATTTCATAATCTTCTTGTAAAAAGTTCTCTTTCATCTTAGTTACCATTGCTTGCCAATTTTGTATAGGTTGCTTCCCAAGTCTGAGTCTTTCATCTTGTAGGTACTTCCACCATCTTAGGGCTGATCCCCTAAGCCTTGACTTAGCCACCTTAACCTTTTGTGTATCTGTTATGCCTTCACACTTGAAGTGATTCTCCATCCCTTTAATCCAATCCAACACTGTTTCAATGTCCATTTTCCCACTAAACAATGGAATGCCTTCTAAGGATTTACCACCCAATGCCTTGATGGCTTTCAAGAATGGTTCATGTTCCATCACAAGGTCTGGTTCAGGGATAATATCATCCTCTTCAACCTTTTGCTTCCCTCTATCACTCTTCTCACCTTCTCTACCTTGGTCTCTTGCATCCACTACTTCATGTAGTTTTATCTTCATCTCTGCTAGGACCTCTTCAAGGAGTCTATTCCTCTCCTTTTTCTCATCCATGTCCCTAGACAACTCTGCTTTTTTTACCATGTCTATGGAACCACAAGATTCCACCTCTGACATATACAATCCCAATTCTTTTGGGGCTCTAATGTAACACTCCTAGGCTTGATCTCTACCCTATTCTTCTCTAGGGTCTCCTTAGGCCAACTCACTGACCTAGTAGGGTTCTATGACCAACCCTACACTCCTTAGGTATCTTCACACAAGATCCTAATCTTTCACCTAGTGTACACCAATTGCACTGATCAAGCATGCTCCATTTTGCAACACAAACTAACTAGGTCTTTCTTAGTCTCAATCTTAAAGAATTGCATCAATTCCTATTAGGAATTAGCTCCATGGAAGGATAGGTCAAAAATACCTCCACTGGTTCCATTTGAACCCTTGCATACACAATTCACAAACATATAACAATCGAGTGCTTCAAAATGCACCTTTCTCACCCCAAATAGTGCTACAAGCCAATTAGGCCTTTTTCTAGCCTTTTTGAAGATAACTTGAAATTTTCCCACAAACTCCTCCAAAAGGGTTTAGGATTCAAACACTCTTTATCAAGTAACTTTAGATTTTCAAGATCTCCAATCCTCAAGTTGTCTGTTCAACCCTTCATACAAACATGGCTAAAAATTAGGGTTTTAGGGCTTATTGACAGTCTGAACAAAAGAGTTTTCTTTCAACACACCAAACAAATCCTCCAAAAATTTCCTTCAAATTGGGGGTCTTTTAGACATTACTCTATCCCTCCATGAGCTTTGGTTGAAGCCACCAATGCATTCAACCCTCCTTACAACATTTGCAATGTATCTTAGTCCCTAGCCATGCACAACAGGCTTGCCTAGGGCATCATTGAAAAAATAGTAAAACCACTTTTTTGGGCCCCTCCTTCTATACAAATAATGTAAAAGTAGTCTCCTCACCAATGCCAAAAGCTCGTACAGAACCTACAGTGGGAAGTTGAGTTAAGACTCCATTTGTGCAACCTGCTTGGTTCAGACCACCGACATGGAAAAATAAAAAGAATTTAATTAAACCAATACAAACACTTCAACTTAACAAAATAACTCCACATATAATCTTAAAATAACCTACCTTACTTTAATCAATAGCTACAGACTGAAATCTAACCCATCTAACTACTAAAATCAAGATAATTCACTAAAACTGCTTTGCAAATTGCACACACAGAAAATAATGTATATTCAAAATTTTCACCAACCTTTCTTATAGGTCAAGGAATGCCTCTTATACTTGTCCCCATCCCTAATCTGATGGTTTCAGACAGTTACAGTAACCATTGGAGCGAAAATGCTCTTCTTGCATAATTGTTGTCAATGTTGTCAATGACAACATTGACAATTTTGAGAACTTTCCACAATATTAGGAAATCCACTCTAAACTTTGTTCTAAGACCATGAAAATATCATAATAGACTTAGGTATACCATTCCTACCTCTCTTAGGTCCTAAAACCCTTTCTTTCTAAATTTGACCCGTATGTGCTTGATTCACACGGTTGCCACAACATTGGCAATTTGGGTCCAATTCGACACTTGTCTCGTAAAAGACAAAGAAAACTTGAAAAGACCTTACCTAAAGACCTATAACACCTTAGGATAGATCTATTCCTATTATTCAACTAGTGGTATGGCTAGAACCACTACAAGCCAAAATAACTCTAGAAGCCCTAGGTCGCCAAAGAGCCTTACCTAGGTGCTCCTGCACCATAGATACTCTAATAGAATATACTGATAATGAGGTTCTTAAGATTTTGCTTACCACTATCTCTTCTTCAAGTATACCTCCAACTCCTTGGATAGAATTGACTACTTCTTTGATTTTACATCTATACTAAGTGATATTTTCTCCTTCTTTCATCCTTAGGTCATTAAACCTCTCTCTTAAGGTTTTTGCCTTGGCTCTTAGTACAATATCATATCCTCCATGTACAAGCTTCAATTTATCCCATATTTTATTTGTAGAGGTGCAAGTTTTGATATCTTCAAACTCAGCATCAAAGAGTGAGGAAGCAAGCTCTATCATCATGCAATAATGCTCATGCTTTTCTCATAATTTTTCAACAGTGTGAGGTCCTATAGGAAACACATATTTAGTATCAAGGTGTTGAGTTCCATGATTACCAATACCTGATAGGTGGAGTCTTATTCTTCTTTCCCACAATGCAATGTTGTCTATATTCAACATGGGCACATCTCTCTTGTTGATCTTTTGATCTCTTGCTTAAGCTGTTAAACTCCCTTTCTAAGCACACAATCTCTGATAGAAATTGTTAGAATAATAGAGAGGGGGGGGGTGAATTAGTGGCCTAAAAAATATTCCAATAAATCAACCCAAAAACTTAATACCACAATATTAAGCCTCTAGTTATCTTCAGTCCTACAAGATGTATGCCTTTAAATAATAATATCAAATAACTACTGCTTGAAGTACTCTGTTAATGCTTATTCTTATTGTTCATCGAATAGCAGTCTTTCATTTACTGAGAAATAGTAAATTCCTTAGTGTATACTGATTAATCAAGATTAGTTATGTTTAATGCAAAACACTAAAGTAATGACTCATAAATATATTAACACATTGATTTTTAATGTAGAAACCCTGTTAAGGAAAAAACCACTTGGGACTGGTAGCTCAACATTTTCACTCTTCTGAAGTGAGCTCGGTGAAGAGCCAACCATGTTAAAGGTTACAAACACATTGTTAGGTGTGACCTTGTTAGAGGATTTAAATAGAATAGTTTTTCACTTGATATCGGGCATCTCTACGCTACCTTATATGACCAAACCTAGTGTAGTTTGTCATATGGTATCTGGCATCTCATGCTATCTTCATGATCAAAATTTTTGATACACCTTGGGATGTATCTCAATATAGAAAGTATTGTTAAGTCCTGCTCAGTTAAGAGACTTTCTGAATCAATGTTTAAACTGAAATAATAAATGATCTATTCACACATACAAATTAGACTTGCAGATTTTTAGATCTATTGTAAGCTCATTTTACCTTTCTAATCAATATGTCTTTTCAATACCTTTGCTCCACTTCTTTCTTCTTGGTGATGCTATTCTTCTTTGTTGCTCGGTGTTCAGGACTGTATGAAGTTGTTCTTCATCAGTTTCTCTTTAGCATCCTCTTTCTCATTCACTACCCTTTCTTCATAATTAATTAAGTTGTCTCTTTTTAGACATGATATTACCATTTCTCACTTCTTGATTTTCTTGTTCTTGGTGTGATCTACAATCTTAGCCAATCTTGCTTTAAAGGTTAACTCCTATTTTATCTCGTAGAAATCTTCTTTCCAACTGGATAAAATAGCTTTAATCTTTTAGTTGTTTGGCTTTAACTTGTTGATTAAAACAATGTTAACAACTAGTTAAGTTTATTTTTAGCTCTGAAAACTATGTATTTTGTCATTTCTAATCTCAATTTAAATTCGGTGTTATAACTCTTTGATAGCTTCAGTCAACACTTCAATTCTCCTCAGGCTTCTCCAACATTTTTTCTATCAGTCGGTGTTGTCTATCTGTCGGGGTTGTTAGTTATTTGGCCTTGCTTGTCCATTGGTTAACACTGTAATTATGGCCATCAGTAATGATTTTGATTCTTCTCATCATTATTGTTTGTCGGTTTTTTCTTGGGCATCATTGTGACTTTGCTCTTGATTTTATCTTTTCTATAATTTCCACTAGTCGTCGGTGTTTGAAGTCACCTAGTGAATGTTGGTCTTTTATGCATTATTGAAAGCATAAGCTTTATCTATCTGATTCTCTGAAGTCTTTGACACTTTGAATATAACTGATTACATTATACCAAGTTGACATCAATGAAATTGCAATCAATTAACTGATTTAATGTCTTGTATTATCTTTTGGCATTTCGGTGATCAACTTAACATCTTGAAACATTCAGTCAGTTACATGTCATCAAACCCTTCAGGCTAGATGTTGTTAGAATTGTCTCAAAGGATAACTGAGAGGGGGGAGGTGAATTAGTTATCAGTAACTTTACTTCTTTAACTTCATAATATAACAAAGTAAATTCTTAATCAGATAACACAGTACACAACACACAATTTGATTACGGGGAAACCAATTGGTAAAAACCCCGGTGGGAATTAGCACCCATAATGAACTATACTTGTTTATAGTAATCCTTGTTAGAAGATATCTTGACCCTGTTAGGAGTTTTACTTTACAATGCAATCTATAGTGACCTGGTTAAGGGTTGGACCCTATTAGGAGTCTTTTACAATTAACCCTGTTAGGGGTGGTGGACTCACTATCCAAAAGCTCACTGGTTGATGATGAAGGCTACAACCTTCTATATAATAGATATGCACTATATCTGATGATGAACTGTAGAGTAGACCTGCTGTCTTGATCAATTCCAGTGTATTCCAATCTTTCATTTCTTCTTCACATAAACTCTTGATGAATGAACCAACTCTGATAATCTGCTCTGTACATCTTTCTTCTGTTTTCATATCATTCACACTTAGGATGTCACCTTTGACTTTCTATAAGTATCTTCCTCAAATTATGTGTTCATGGGACCTATAAGACAACTCTTCATAACATCCTTGTCGGCTCTACTAAGCACACAAGCATTATTATAACCGCGCAAGTATAAACTGAATAGACACGATGCTTCACTAAGTCGGCCTCACCAATTTAACTCTAACTATGCAATCTTCTTGAAACACGTTTGGAACCTTTGGATTAATATCATCAACTCATAACTAATCATGAATATAGACATGCATATACAAAAGATAGGTGCAACTCAACAAAAACGTGATATACGTCGGCCCTAAATAGTTACACTTGCAGAACTGTAACTGCCAATAACAGAATGACATAACTTTACTGAAACATCATATCTGGGTCTGTGTGTATGAACATAACATAATAAAAATGTCAACAACATGTATCTATCCATGAAAGTCCTCATATCATCATTCTGATAAGTACATACATAATTACTACTATGTATTATATGTTGTCATCAATGACAAACATACAATCAATCAACTACTCAGAATCAAATCTCCAACGATCTCCCCCTTTGACATTGATGGCAACATATGATATCAAAAACATCCTTTGTTCATGGTGCCCTCTTTCTTTTACAATATTCTCAATATCCTCATCAAATATTTCTCTAAACTGGTGCAGTTCCTCTGTCTGTGTTTTTGTTCCATGTATATACTCCCCCAGAGTATATGCTCCCCCTTAGTACATACTCCTCCTTACTATATAATCCCCCTTTGACATCAATGGCAAAGGGCGCCATAGATATTTAGGTACAGGTACTACTCCAAAAGTAGAGTAGTCAACCATTCATCAGTCACTTAATGACTGATGTCTTTGCTGCTTCTTCTAAACAGGTTTAGGAGAGGGAATTACTCCCAACTTCTCCCTGAGATACTCAAAAGTATCCTTTGATAAAGACTTTTTGAAAATATCTTCCAACTGTTCTTTGGTGCTCACATAGTCCAATTTAACTTCTTTGTCCGCAACCTTTTCTCTTAAGAAGTGGTACTTGATCTCTATGTGTTTTGTCTTTGCATGCATCATAGGGTTCTTAGAAATGTTTATAGTGCTAGTATTATCACAATGAATAACAATAGGATAATTAACCTGAATGCCAAAGTCTTAACCATCTGCTTGATCCAAACCATGGTTGAACAATTTAGTGCTGCTGAAACATATTTAGCTTCTGCTGTTGACTGAGAAATATAGTTCTGCTTCTTGCTTATCCAAGAAACCAACCTGTCTCCAAGGAATACTGCTCCTCCTGAAGTGCTGTTTCTGTCATCAATACAACTTGCCCAATCTGCATCTATATACACATGAAGCTTTACATTCTCTGATTTAGGATACCATAGACCATAGTTTATAGTTCCCTTTAGATATCTAAATATCCCTTTAGATATCTGAATATCCTCTTGATTGCCATTAGGTGACTCTGCTTGGGTTCAGCTGCAAATCTTCCAACAATGCCAACTGCATTAGATATGTCAGGTCTAGATTGAGTTAGATAAATGAGT
>MU223442.1:2157380-2172942 GCA_018584345.1 Thuja plicata | reverse complement strand
AGATTTTGCTGATCAAGGTCTCTCTCTTGAAGTCTTGTGAGAATTGCATGGTTTCCTCTAGAATACTGATCTTGTTTTCATAGTTTGATGTTAAAGTAGTTAGCAACTTGTCCATTATATCTTCTTCGGATATTTCTCCACCATTGTTTATGATTCTAGAGACTGCTTCATTTATCCTCTGATTGTAAGCTCTAATGTTCTCTTCAGGTAACATCTCAAGGCTGTTGTATTTCTTTTTCCATGTCTTCCTGTGTGCATTCTTTTCTTGAATATATCCTTCAAATATATCTTCTAAATACTTCCATATGGTATATGCTCTGTCAATCTTCTTGATTTCAGAAAATTCACTGTTAGATAAGGCGCTGATTAGGGCCTCTTTAGCAATAGCATTATGTGTAAATATATCATTTTGTCTGTTAGTAGCATCATCCTTTGCAAGGTCTTTCAGAGATGGAATTACAACCTCTTGTGTAGAAATTTCAAAGATCTAAAAGCCAACACACTATAGATGTGTTATCATTTTGTTTTTCCAATCCAGATAATTTTCTCCATCGAACTTAGGCCTTCCTTTTCTAAAGTAAGACATCTGATCTACCTTAAACTGTTAGGCTTCTTCTCCAAGGCACTTGGCTCTGATACCAATTGTTAGAATAGTCTCAAAGGATAACTAAGAGGGGGGGGGTGAATCAGTTATAAGTAACTTTACTTCTTTAAATTTAGAATACAACGAAGTAAATTCTTAATCAGATAACACAGTACACAACACACAATTTGATTACGGGGAAACCAAAAGGTAAAAACCCCGATGGGAATTAGCACCCACAATGAACAATACTTGTTTATAGTAATCCCTGTTAGAAGATATATCAATGCTGTTAGGAGTTGTACTTTACAATGCAATAAGTATAGTGACCTGGTTAAGGGTCAGACCCTGTTAGGAGTCTTTTACAATTAACCCTGATAGGGGTGGTGGACTCACCGTCCAAAAGCTCACTGCTTGATGGTGAAGGCTACAACCTTCTGTCTAACAGATATGCACTATATCTAATGATGAACTATAGAGTAGACCTACTATCTTGATCAGTTCCAGTGTATTCCAATCTTTCACTTCTTCTTCACATAGACTCTTGATGAATGAACCAACTCTGGTAATCTGCTCTGTAAATCTTTTTTTTCTTTTTGTATCATTCACACTTAGCGTGTCACCTTTGACTTTCTATAAGTATCTTATTCAAAGTATGAGATCATGGGACCTATAATACAAATCTTCATAACATCCTTGTCAGCTCTACTAAGCACGCAAGCATTATTACAACCACGCAAGTATAAACTGAATAGACACGACACTTCACTAAGTCGGCATCACCAATTTAACTCTAACTTTACAATATTCTTGAAACATGTTTAGCACCTTTGGATTAATATCATCAAATCATAACTAATCATAAATATACACATGCATATACAGAAGATAGGTGCAACTCAAGAAACACGTGATATACGTCGGCCCTAAATAGTTACACTTCCAGAACTGTAACTGCCAATAACAGAATTACATAACTTTACTGAAACATCATATCTAGGTCTACGTGTATGAGCATAACATAATAAACATGTCAACAACATGCATCTATCCATGCAAGTCTTCATATCATCATTCTGATAAGTACATATAGAATTACTACTGTGTATGATATGTTGTCACCAATGAAAAACATAGAATCAATCAACTGCTCAGAATCAAATCTCCAACAAATGTTATTTAGGGAAGGTGGAAAAAATATGAGATGAGCAACGTAGAGCATGATATATGGAGCTACTATAGGTTTCAAACAAGGATCATAATTTTATGACGACTCTCCCTTTTTATGACTAGGATAAAGACTTATTGTTTGAGAGAACCTCGAAGATAATTCATGAATAGTGTAAGTAACCTTTTTACATATCATCAAAATCATTAGGATCAACATCATTTATGAAATCAAGATTTTTAGTATGATTAAGAATATTTTCATCATCTAAATCAATCACAATAAGATCCTTAATGTAAAAATAATAATCATCATGTTTAGATAATTTAATTTTCATAATGTTGACTTAATTCCTTGGGCTATGCATAGTTTGGTCAAATAGAATGAAAGAACCATG
Source organism: Thuja plicata (assembly GCA_018584345.1). Taxonomy (NCBI): domain Eukaryota; kingdom Viridiplantae; phylum Streptophyta; class Pinopsida; order Cupressales; family Cupressaceae; genus Thuja; species Thuja plicata. The sequence goes on along the minus strand of MU223442.1, from coordinate 2,170,794 downwards.
ATGTATCTTATGGGAGGAAACAATTTGGGAAACAAGCTCATGGGCCCTAGTACAATGTCTATAACGAAGGCTATGAGATTAGTGATTCCATTTGGTTTTATTTCTATATTTGGAAAGTTTTAGGACCAATCAACATGGACTCCTTTTCATCCAAACTAGGAGGAACAAAAGGAAACTTACTAGGATGAGAAATAGAGGATCCTAGACATGTATAGGACATAGTGAGTGTATTTATCACAGTGGTTTTCTCTATATTGGGTTTTCCACATAAATTTGGAGTTCATATATGTGTTCATGAGTATTTGGGATCATTAATATTTTTCTATTGATTGTTGATTGAAATATTTCTACTCAAATATAAATTTGTAAATGTTTTAATTGCCTTGATTCACCTACCTCCCAACAACCTACTTGTCTTCAACAATTGGTACCAAAGCAAGTTTTTTATTAGTGAATCTTTACTGCTTAAGGAATATTTGAAATGGATGGTGAATAGAGTACTACGTTACCTGAGTTTGATGGAATAAATTATATCTTTTGTAAGGAGAGGGTGGAATCTCATTTGGAATCCTTTTCATACGGTGTTTTTGATGCAATCAAAAAGATATATGATGCTACAATAGAAGATTCTCTTACCAATCTAGAATAAATCAAGGCACATGAGAACAATGGAAAGTAAAGAAATTCAATTATCAATATTTTGGGTGATTCAAACTTCCTGAAAGTCATAGGTTGCAAATATGAATTTGATGTATGGGAAAAGCTTGCTATTATTTATGAAGGAGATAAGAAGATCAAGCCGATTAAGCTACAAAATGTAAATCACAAGTTTGAAACCTTGAAGATGTCTAAAGATGAGAACATTCAAGGCTATCTACATCAAGTAAATGGATTTTTCAACTTCGTTAGAGGCTCTAATGGAATTTTTGAAGATAATGAAGTGGTACTAAAATTAATGAAGACAATAAGAAAAACCTACAAAATCATGTTGATTGTTATGCAACAAAGTCGAGATATGGAGATGTATAATTTGGAAGTGTTATATGGTTGAATCACTACTTTCAAGTCATTAAAACATGAGGAGAACTAGTGTGATAAGAAAGATGTTTCCTTCGTAGCTACTCAAAGCATTGGAGAAGACACTGATTTGGATAAAGAGGAAAATTTGGTTAGAAACCTTAAGAAAGGATTCAAAAAATATAAAGGTAACTTTCAGACCATTAAATTTTTAAATATTAGAAGAATGGTAAACTATGTTTCTAAACTTCATTTTAGAGAAGATAGAAAGAAATACAACATTGATGAAAATAAGGAAATTCATAGAAAATCTAATAGACATGGTTGACAAGATGATAGAGAAAAAAATTACTTCATAATGAAATCTCATTCATCAAAGCATGAAGAATGAAATGATTCAAATAATAAGGTACTATTATAGGCAATCAAAGATGAAGAAAATCTCATATTTGAAGGACAAAATATTGCTTTGCATACTATTTAAGAAGCTAGATCTTGGATCATAGATTCTTGTTGTCCAAATCATATTACATGAGATAGAAATGTATTGTACATCTAGATAAATATGAAGGAGGATTAGTCTCATTTGTTGACAAAGGCTCAACAAATATTTATGGAGGAGAACTATTTCTATTGATGATAGGCACAAGGATATATATGTTTACAAATCAAAAGGCATAAGAAAAAGTCTCTTAAGTGTCATTTTGCAATGTAAAAGAAATTTTAAGTAAGCTTTCTTTGAGGATGACATGAAACTACAAATGGCTCCAAGAAGCATATTGTATAAGGAATAAGAGATGGAAATATTTACTCCTTAAATATGAACAAGGGAGGTAGATAATCTTTGGAATTGATCAATAAATCTTGGATATGATACAAAATAATGGGATATTATCAACTCTATCAACTTGGTAAAAATCAGTTCATCCAATATTGTGAGAGATATGCCAAGAGGTAGTTGATGGCAAAACACAATGTGTAGAGAATATCATATTTGAAAGCAAACCAAGAACATATTAAAGGAGTATTCAACCACAAGATGTTTAGAGTTTAGACACACTAATATATGCAGACCTGAGAGGTACTTCATGTTTGTTATTGATTATTACAATAGAATGATATGGGTAATATTTTTGAACTAAAAATTTAAGTTTCTAGATAAATTTAAACTTTTTTTAATCTATCATATGCTTCTAGATCTTTGATTGTCCTAAAAAAATTTGTATCAATATTTCATATCACACTTTGTGAATCATCATAAGTACAAAAGAGAGCTCAAGGAATCCTTAGAAGCTCTAATTTTTTTCATTTAGAAAATAATTTCCCTTCCATAGAAGGTGTCAGTAAGTGCTAGAATATTTCTACAATCCTTATTTAATTATCACATGCTTCTGGATCTTTGATTGTGTTAAATTTATTTGTGTCAAAATTTTGGGTCACGCTCTATGAACCATCATCAAGAAAAAAGAGAGCTGAAGGAATCCTTAGAAACTTCTGTTGTTTTTATTTAACAAATAGTTACCTTCCATGGATGGTGTCGATAGGTGCCAGTAGGTTTCCACAATCCATATTTATTTATCATAAGCTTGTGGATCTTTGATTGTGTAAAACATTTATGTATCAACATTTTGGGTCATACTCTGTGAACCATCATCAAGAAAAGAGAGAGCTCAACAAAGCATTAGAATCACTACCTATTTTTATTTAACTAATAATTTCCTTCCATGGAGGTTGTCAATAAGTGCTAGCAAGTTTCCATAATTCTTAATTATTTATTATTGGCTTCTGGATCTTTGACTGTGTTAAATTATTTTGTGTCAATGTTATGGGTGACACTCCATGAACCATCATTAGGACAAAAGAGATCTCAAGGAATCTTAATAAGCTCCTACTGTTTTGACTTAAAAAATAATTCCCTTCCATGGAGGGTGTCAATAAGTGCTGACAGGTTTTAACAATCTCTATATATATTTATCATATGCATCTCGATCTTTGATTATGTTAAAATTTGTGTCAATATTTTGGTTCACTCTCTATGAACCATGTTAGGTCTATTTTAGTTTTTCTGAATTGTGTAAAATTTTTTGTTCCCGGTATCACTATTTTGTACCTTAGCATCTGTTAAGTTTGAATGTGCCTGCAAAGTTCTGAAAATGTCTGTATCATAAGGCAATTGTTCTTTGAAATTATTTAGAAAACATAAAACCTATGCCTTCCTTATGTTATGTTTATGTGTTACTTTTTGAATCACTTAGTTTATCTTTCAACATGTGTTTTTAAAATCTCCCTTGGCCGGGGTCCACTTTTGGTTTTAAGTCATAAATCCTAAGCTTTTAATTATTTTGCTATCTCCTAAGTTTTGGACCCCCCATGACCCTTATATTTCAACCCCAAGAGTCGTGCAGGTTATTTTAATCCAAGGGCTGGCGCTTACCCTCAAAGATCGATATTATCGGTAGATACTTATAAAGGTAACATCCTTAAAGGAAACAAGTCTATGGTGGGCTAGACAAATTTTGTAGTAGGAAATAAACTTTAGATAATTTTTTTTTAATCTAATGGTTGGCGGTATTCCTTAATCACAAGATGATTGGATCGTGAGTCTTTAAGGCACTGGGCCTTGTTGACACCTGTTCTTTATGGCATCATTGGGGCAATATGTTCAAAGTTAGCAAGAAAATAAAGGGTTGAAAAGTCTTCTAAATCTAATGGCCAACATTTTTCCTAGATCGTGATCTATGAACAAAAGATTAACCATAAATCCATTATGCATGTTCGACACGTGGAAAGTGGTGGGCCATATATGTGTTACAAAGAGGATGTAAGTGAAGATAAGTTTTTTAATCCAATGGTGGGTGTTATGACTAGATGGACATATGATCATATCTTGTGTCTTCTAGGCATTGCACCTTGTTGACATGTAGCATGTAAGTGGGACCTGGCCATTAGTAAAGTAAAGTAATTCAACAGTATGTTTACGTGATCTAATGGTCAGTGTTTTTCCTCAGTGAGCGAGATGAACGAAATGGTTTCTTCAAGGCAATGTGCATCATGAACACGTGTGTCAAGCCCAAAATTTGGACAAAAACACACAAGCAAATTTTTTGAAAAACACACTAAAAGGATGACAATACTACCTCAAGGTTCTTCAAGTACACGCAAAATGGTGCAGAGGTGAAATAGTAACTAGAAGGGTCAAACTAGGTTGGATAGGTCTTAGCACTATCCTACATGGATCCCTAAACTAAAAAATTTGATCGACATGCAAATCGAGATAGTTGACCAAAAGTTAACTTGAGTTGACCAAAAGTCTACTATACTTTGAAAAGTGTGAAAGGGAATTACTAGGGCCTGCTACGTCCTAAAGAAGGCATAGGCATGCAAACTAAGATGGTTGACCAAAAAGTCAACTAGAGTTGACCAAAAAGTCAACTATGCCTAAAAGACGTGAAACTAAAAACCCAGGGTCCAGAGACTACAGGGAGAACCTGGTTTGAATATTGAGACAAATAACCAAGGTTTGACCATGGTTGACCAAACATCAACCATGTTTAAAAAATCTCAAGGGTTACGATAAAACCATAAATGGTGTATATCGCAAAGATAAGGGTTTGCTAAGGTTCCCCCTAATCAATATTTACGTTGAAACACTATATATATGTTTATGGTTTATTTTAGTTAATTCAATCTCACTTAAACCTAATATTAATATATAAATTAATAATATTCCACATTTGAAGAAAAAAAGATAGCCTAACATAAAAGAAATAACACCTCTAGGGTTCTAGACCATTATTAATTTAACTTTTAATATAAAGTGAGAACTAAAGTTCTATAAAATCCTATAATATAGAGTCTAATTTTTTAACGTATCTAGAGTGCAATCAAATTAGATAATAATAAATCTAATCTAGCATTTACTCCAATAAAATAATATATTCTAAATTTTAATTCTAATAATAACTTAATTCAAATTATATTTGATATATATATAAGTTTATAAAAAATAAAATCAATTATAAAGTCATACCTAATCTAACAATTTAAATCTAATCTTTAATAAAATAAAATATGCTTTTATTCCTCTTAGAACATATCTTATCCTATGGTAAATTAAATTTAAACGAACATTAATGGATCATTTTAACATATTACAAGATATGCTATGCTTGTAAAGTAAATAATTAGTAAGAATCTCTTATAAAAAATACCTCCTAAATCTAAAATTCTGAAAGCCCTAAGAAAAGCATAAATATAAACTTACATAAGACAACAGGAAAATCACAATATGCTAAACCCCCAAAACCCTAACCCTTACAATTTTTACTCAAAGCTAAACACCAGAGTGGAGCGAAAGAAATCCGCAGGAGGCGGCGGAAATACCAGGCTGCGACGGTGGATGTTCTTTTACTATCGGCCGCATGGCGGCAATATTGCAGTGTGGGGAAAAAGGGGGACGGTGGTGGCCACAGGCGATGACACCACCGAAAATGGTGGAGGTTGCAGCAGGGTGCAGAAAGAGACGTCGGCATTGGCGGTTCCTCCCCACTGTGCTTTGCATAGCGCATGGGCCGTCCCCCATGTGACCCCAACCCTTTGTAAGCCATGGGTTGGGAGGACTTTGACTCTCCCCTTTTTTAAATTTTTTTTATTTTAGGTTTCTCCCTTTTTTGACTTTGTTTAATATAAACATATTCTTTAATATGCAAAAATGAATTCCATATAAATTTTATATGATGCATATGTTAAAAAATATAAATAAAGTAAACTAGATTTAGGAAAGAATTCAAGAGAGAGTGCATAAATGAAAATTTTTACCATAAACGAAAAGATGATCCAAGAACAATCACCAAGAAGCTCAAGAAAAACACCAAGACAATGTTTTTGAAAGGGGAAAAACTAAGAAAAACCCCTTGTGATTATAAAATGAATGAGACAAGAAGCCAAAGAAAAAGAGAGAGATTGAGGAAGAAGATCATTACAACATTGTGATAATGACAATGAAAAAGATAGAAAAAGGGAGAAGAACTACTCCATGAGAACCAACTTGTGAGAACCAACCTTAAGAAGTGAGAGAGAAGCATCTCTTAAGTAGAGATGATTGAAGGAGTTTGCACGTAACTCCCATATCCTATGAGTGCCACATTCACATTAAGTGTGTGCCATGTGTAGGAATCTTCTTAAGGAGGAATATCTAATTTCATTATTAAAGGAATTACAAAAAAGTGACATGTCCTCCTACTTGGACTAGAGGACAAATACAAATTAGGATACCTCAGCTTATCCTTTAATTACATATTTCATCAAGGAAAGATTAAATTTTAACACCCCCCTTTAATCTTTACTTGGGGTGATTTCAACAAGGGGTATGAAACCCAATTTTTTTTACAAACAACTACAACTTGATCTTCAATGTAAGGAATAAATTATATTGTCTTCAAGTTTGCAAGTGGTCTTCTGGAAATGTGATGTACAAGAATCTTTGGTATGTTAGAGTAGCCTTAGTTTAGCTAATAATTAATTCATTTAATTATTAGTCTAGTTATTCTTTGCTTAAGTTTCTCTTAGGCGCTTTATAATTCTTTAGGGTTTCACCTTTAGGGTTTCGGTATCCTTTATAAGGATTCACCGCTTTCATTTCATTAAAGAGATTGTATTTTGTAATCCTATTGTTGATAATATAGAAGTTCTTTTCTCTCAACATGGATTTCCAGTCTCTGGCCTTTTGGCCGCCATAGCTATACTTTTATCTTCTGTCTTTTTCTTCTTCTTGTAACAGTTATGCATGCAGGTGATCTTGGGAGGATTTGCATTTGTCAAATCTATCATGGTATCAGAGCTCTCCTGCTCCTCGCTGTTCTTGTTTTTGTTGAAGCAATCAAGGGTTTGAAGATCGCCAGTCTTTTCGTGGCACTTTTTATTAGTTCTGGGGGGTCTCTATTTTTTGAGGCATTTTGGACCAAAATCGACCTCACGATTGAGTTCGGAAGGCCCAAAAACCCTAGGATTGATATAAAATTTATCCGATTTGGACACCGGAGCATCAGGAGAATTTTTTTGGCCTCCTAAGGGCCGTACGGACACGCAAATAAAAAAAAAAAATAAAAAAAATCATATTTTAAATGATTTTTGGTGGTTTTTTGGGTGCGTCGCCTGCGTGCCACTGCGCCGCCAAGCGGCCCCCGCGCCGCCGCCCTGCAGTGTTCCGCCAACCGCCGCCCCTGTGGCCACCACCCGCCTCCGCCACCCTCCGCAGCCCCTCCGACTCTACTCCCCGACACAGATCACTTACCGGCCCGCCGCCACCGGCCTTTCTCGCCGCTCCGGCCCATGCCACCAGGTCTGCGCCCGGCCCTTGCCACCGGCTATTCGCTCCTCCCAGCCACCACTCCGAGCGGCCTTTTCATTAGCCCCCGCAGGCCTCTTACACCTACCGACGGTCATATTGATGACCAGCGGCCCCAGGTTTAGCCCCCTACGCGCCATGCGCCCAGGGGCGCTAGTTTTTTAGACCCTTGGGCTTCTTTTCTGCCTTTTAGGGCTTTTTTGGGCCATTATCACCTTTTTCACTCTATCTGGAGCATACACAGGCCTTTTTTGGACTTTGTTATATCGTCGAAAAGCTCTTTTTGAGCTCTTTCCGACTATGGTGATTTTGTTTTTTGGGTCTACTATTTCAATAGCATTTTTTGCTGTTGAAGTTTGATATTTTTTTTGCCTTCTGAGAGTCATATCTGGCTCATTCGACCTCCATTTTTGGCAAACGAGATATCGTCTAAAAGCTAGTTCAGTGTACTATTCAGTTGCAGGGCTCTTTTTTCCAGATTCTTCTCTAGGTTTTCTCTCCTCTGAGTTTGGCAGTTTATGCCCTCTGGTGGATTACTTGGTTCTATAGGTCCTGGGATCTCTTCTTCTGATTTCATAGTTCACTCTTCTTTCTGACTTCTGATCTTGTATGCTCTTCTGATGCATTTTTATTCTGTAAATGCACTAAGATAAAGTTCCTACTTCTGCATTTGTGGGATCTTGTACACCTTGTATGGTTGATGTACTCGCACTCTGTTATAAAGTTCCATGGGGGGTTATGATGCTTTTGCCACTTTAGGCGCATCCACCTTTGTCAAGTGAGCGTACCTTCAATGACATTAGCCCATGATGTGTGTCGATGACACCGCCCTTTATCCTGTGTGTGTACTTCTGTTGCACTATTGGTGTTCCTGGTTCTTCTTCTGCAGATATTTCTGGTATTGCATTTCAGTGTTCCTGTCACCTCTCCCAGTTCAGTATTATGGGGGGGGTTCACCTGTTGGTTCTATTGCTTCCTGGTTTGATTGATCAGCTCTTCAGACATTGTCTTCTCTACCTGGTCATGCACTTCAGTGGGGGTTCCAGCAGTTTCTCCTGACAGAGTTTCAGCTTCATGCTTCGGAGATGCTTCTTGCTCATTCTTGTTCCTTTCTCTGGGACACCTTTTTCCCTAGATTGAAGGATCAGTTTCCTTCATCTAGTTTTCTTTCTTGCACTTGGGTACCTGATCAGGCCTTGTTGCCGGGACCCATCTTTCCTACTTTCTGTAGTAGTTTAGCTGTTTTGCTTCTCCCTAAGTTACACTTAAGGGGGGGTGTTAGAGTAGCCTTAGTTTAGCTAATAATTAATTCATTTAATTATTAGTCTAGTTACTCTTTGCTTAAGTTTCTCTTAGGCGCTTTATAATTCTTTAGGGTTTCACCTTTAGGGTTTCGGTATCCTTTATAAGGATTCACTGCTTTCATTTCTTTAAGGAGATTGTATTTTGTAATCCTATTGTTGATAATATAGAAGTTCTTTTCTCTCAACATGGATTTACAGTCTCTGGCCTTTTGGCCGCCATAGCTATACTTCTATCTTCTGTCTTTTGCTTCTTCTTGTAACAGTTATGCATGCAGGTGATCTTGGCAGGATTTGCATTTGTCAAATCTATCATGGTAGAGCCAAGAGAAGTAGATGGGTCCTTTAAATGTGTTCAAGTGGAAGTATATGCATATCTGCAAGTAGTCTTGTGATTCATAGGACATGTGGAATTGAATTGATGTCTTTAATGTACCTTGATGGCTCACCTAAAACATAGAAGCAAGAAACAAGATACCTATCCACAAGTAGAATTTTATATCATATTCAAGTTAGTATAACTTTTGAAATTTATAATATCAGAAGATAATTGTAAGAAAATTGTCATAGTCTAAACTGAGATAGAGGTTTAAAGATAAATGTAATTTTTTCACCAAAATGCAATGGAGCTAACATGATATCAAGGTAGAATAAATGCTCAAAGTTTCAAAATGAAAAAGATAGGTAGGAAAGAATTAATTAATGCTCTCATAAAAGAAATTATACTAATACACAAATGACCGCAGACAAGGTCAACTAATGAAAACCTACATCAACATTGTGTCAATCACATGGATATAGATAGTCCACTAATGAGTCATCTCACTACAAGTGAATGGGTTGCGACTCCATCACCTACATGACCCACGATCTAAGCAATAAATAATGCAGTGCATTATCATGTTAGTATATAAATAAATATGAGATAGACAAAGATAAATCAATAGAATATGTGACTCAATCACCAAATTAACTCAAGATCCTGATTTTCCAAGCATTTTTACCATTGAGAACCATAAGACATGATTATGAGAAGTAATAACATATTTCCTTCAAGAAAATGTGAAACAGTAGGGAAACCCATGAAAAATCATCCTCTCATTAAGGAACAAATTAAAGAACCATCCTCTCACCGAGGAACATAATAAAGACTCATCCAATGCAACTTTCAAATGGAACAAGTTGATAAACATCAACTGAAGTAACTACAACCCAGTGCAACTTACAAATGGAACAAGTTGATCAACATCAACTGAAGTAAGTGCATCCTAGTGCAACTTACAAATGGAACAGAATGCTCTAAAAGCATAAATTGCAACTATTCATGCTCATAAAAAAACAAGCTGATCAACATCAACTGAAGTAAGTGCATCCTAGTGCAGCCTACAGACGGAACAAAATGCTCTAAAAACATAAATTGCAACTATTCATGCTCATCAATAAAACAAGTTGATCAACATCAACTGAAGTAAGTGCATCCCAGTGTAGCTTACAAATGGAACAAAATGCTCTAAAAGCATAAATTGTAGCTATGCAAGCTCTTCAATAAAATCGGTGATAATACTCATGAAGGCAATAGTGTAAGATAATCTCATAATCCTAAAAAATTGGAGATAAAGAAGAGATAAATAAAGAGCAACATTAATGATATGGATATCAGTTAGAAAACTCCATTGATGGTGAACATGAAAAATAAGTAGGTAAATATTTAAACCATTTAAGAATCCTTTTAGAAGCAATGGAAATATCACTATGAGGAGTAAATTCATCATTTTCATCATCACTATGAGGACAGAATATATCACAATCACCATGAACAAAATTATCATCATCATGAGCAAACTTATCACTAAGAGGAGTAGAAATATTCTTACCATCATCATCATCATCTTTTTTAAAACGAGTAGGAATAGAAATAGGTGCATTAGGAGTAGGGTTTAGAATAGGAGGTTGGTCCTCCATGAGTTCAATAATACCCCCTTTAAATTCATCATCTTTGACCATGGAACAATAATTTACTTCATTTTCTGCAATAACAACAACTCTTGCAATATGAACCCTATTAGCAATAGGATCATAAACTCTATAACCTTTAGTAGATTCATCATACCCAACAAGGGTAAATGGAGAAGATTTAGAATCTAGTTTGTGCCCTTTTTTGTTAGGGTGAGTGATCATATGACTTAAGCACCAATAAACATTTGATTTTAATAGCCAAACATGTCTACTCTTATAAATCATAAGCAATGAACCATTAAGAAGGTAAAATTTTCAACCAAGATTAAGATAAACTTAACAAAAATTTTCATATGCTAAATAATAATTTGAACTAAGGATTATGAGTGAGAAAATAGATTTCCTTCCAAATATAAGATAGATCTACTAAATTCCAAGAGCAATAAATCAAGGACATCATCCTCATCATGAATCAATGGAACAAGTTGAACCCATAAAAGATGCAACTAAGTGCATAACAATGGATCATATAAAACTGATAGTAATTAATGCAAAATAATGAGATAAATTCACTGGAGGGCAATGTTGTATGATAATACTTGAACAAAATATAATTTAACATCATCAATGACATTAAGAGCTTTGAATCAATCATATATTACTTTGCTTCCTTTAAAAAAACATTATTGAAAAGCATGAACAAAAGGCTAGAGGAAAATAATGTTTACCCCCTTTGTTTAGTGAACATAATCTTCTTTCCAACTTATAATAATCAAAATTAAAAATTTGCATGTTGAATAGTTAGAACGATTTAAATTGATGTTCAGAATTTAAAAAAAATAAAATGGAATTAGAACTATTGAGTTAAATCTCAAGAATTAGAGTATACATGATTAATAAAGAAATAGATGGTCAAATTAACTTAAACAAAGCGAATTGCAATGAATATCTAAAGACAAAGAACAAGGAAAATAAATTGACACTAAGGTTAAGCACAATCTAGAATAAAATAGATTGAAATTTAAAAAAAATTAAAATTTTATTAAATGTTTTAATATAATAAATAGAATTAATTAAAATTAAATTAAGTGTGGATTAGAGAATAAATAAGTAAAAAGGAAAATGTATTAAAGATAACAACAATTTGATTACACAACTAGATAGAATTTTTTTTAAAAATCAAATGCATTTAAAATTAAAGGAAATTTAATTAATTAAACTTATTGATAAAACTATTGAAATAAAGATAAACTAATATAGATAGCCAAATTATATGAATAAATTTCAATAAAGGAATATTAAATTTTTTGTGAAAATACTAATTAAGGAAACTAAATTCCTAGCCACAGGCTACAAAAGAAAATGTTAAAGAGAATACATAATGATTTTTAATTATTGAAACTACACAATGATAAACTGAGTCTGAATTTCAAATTGCAAGAATGAACTAAAATGAGAGAATAAAAAAAACTAAGTAAAGGCTATAGCCAGATTTGAAACAAAAATTTGATCAGATAAACTGCCAGCAATGTAACTTGGTGCTGCTATAACCAGCTACCCCTCCAACAAATAATGCAGATTTTAAAAATAAACCATAAATGCTTTCTATACAATTTTCACACACACACACACACACACACACACACTATATATATATATATATATATATATATATATATATATACCATCAATGCTGACAAAAAACTAAAAAAATGAATAAGTGGAAGTTTTATTGTAAAAAAAGTTTAGTAGGTTCTTATGATTTTGATCTTATGTATATTACAACCAGCCAATAAAACATTTTTGTTCCCTTTCCTAAAGTGGTTTGAAGTTAAAAATGGTTGTTTAAAATGTTTTAAAGAAGATAGAAATGATTTTTAAATATAATTGAATTTCCTTTAAGGAAAAAAACTATGGATGAAAATAATGATTTATTAATACTATAAAGGAAAAAAATAGAAACTATCTAAGGAAACTAACGACAATTAATGAATGCAGAAACGTTAGAAATTAAAGAAGAAACATGAGACAACAATAGACTGCAAAAATAACGTTTTAGTGAAACTATAGAAGGCTGCAAAAAAATGTATTCAAACTACAATACAATTATACTTGTCTGTAATATAATTATAATCGAATAAGAATAATGATGTGATTGGGCAGCCATTAGGCAGCACATGGAGCAACTTCCATTAATGCAAGTAGAAGGTGGGATAAAGGGAAGCCAAGGAAACAAAGAGCAGCTTGCTTGCTGCACAATACTAGAGAAGACAAAAAAACTAATGTTATGCTAGAGTTGTAAACAACAAGACAAACTCTAGATTATTAACTCTAACAAGAAGCATATTGAGAGACAGAGCCGCGTGTGGGAAGGGAGGTAGGTGAAGACAACAAAATGCTATAGAGAAATTACACAAAGTCAGTGCTATGAAACATAAATCATTCAACCTTTTAAGCTGAGACAACAACCAAGAGAGAAAAAAACATTTTTAATGAAAGTGAAAAGTATAAGGCAGAATGAGGAACAATGAAGATGAAACAATGCTGTGCAATAAAATATAAGGCAGTTGCATAGGGTAATGAGAAGACAAGCTACGCTAAGAAATATAGATACAAATGCAGTGCAATCAAGTGTGAGCCGCTAGAATATTTATGTAGAGACATGCAATTAAAGATGAAACAAAGTTAATGAAAGCTCTGAGACAGCTGCAATGGAAAAGAGAGGTAGATTTAAAAGTTTAAAAAAGATGAGCTGCACAAAGACACAGAGATTATATATATATATATATATATA
>MU223442.1:2108327-2131848 GCA_018584345.1 Thuja plicata | reverse complement strand
CTATGTGAATCTGAATATGATCTATATCAGATAAAAATGTGGAAATCTCACCTAGGCATCAAAGACATGTAGGTCAAGATGACTAGTGCAGTGAGGTTCCCTAAGTTTGATATAGCAAGATTATGCTAGCATCAAGACACAAGGAAGTCAGGATTGCTATAAGTACGCACTCGCATAAAATAGTCAAGGATAATACCTTGTAGATCCCAATGTCAAGTGGAACAAGCATAAATGCTAATGACAGTGAGGACCAAAAAAATATACCTACAAGAAGAAAAAGAAATAAAACATATTCTCATTCCCTCAGTCTTCTAGCTATGCATCATCAAAAATGATCATAGGGGGAGAACACTCAGCAAAGAAATCATCACAGACAACACGAAAAGAAATAAAGTCAAACAAGTCTCAGCGAGTCAAATATTTAAGTGCCTGTGTGTAAGTCATAGAGTCAAGCTGTGAGCATCGCATCTACCAGTCAGGAATATTGCATCATCTAGACTGCGGGTAGGATATCTGATAAGTGTTGAGAAACACTCAACGCTAGGGAAGTGTTGAAAAACATAGGTGGGTTGGTGTTGAAAAATACCATTTGTGAGGTGTCCTAAAGACAAACACATCCAAGAGATCGAAACCAACACAGTTGTGCCCCCTCGACAAAGACAAAGACCAATTCTAAAACCAAGGCAACAAGGACAAGGCATGATGGAGAAAGGCTAAGTGTCGAGGACACGTGCTAAGAGATAGGGGTGCAAAGGCCTCAAGTAGCGCCCGTTTCCTGGTTTTCACCACTTGGATTTTATTACAACTTTTTCAATTTTATTTTTTTTCATTTTTTTCTTCTTTTTTTCAAGACTTTTTATAATTTTTTTTGAATTTTTGCTACCAAGGCGCCTGTTTCCAGGTTTTTACCAAGGCACTTTTTCTATTTTTTTGATTTTTTTGTATTTTTGAAATATATAATTTTTTTGAAGATACATCAAAGCGCCTATTGCTAGGTTTTTGAATGGATACATAAAGGGTTTATTATATAGGAATGGAGGATGATATGAACTGTTGAGATCAATCTCAGAGATAGGGAGATGAATGGTTGAGATTAAAAGGAACTGGAGAAGCCATCACTAAACTCCACCTCTTCAGCTGGAAAAGAGGAGATAAAATTTGGCTGACTGAAGAGCTAATTGTGAGTTACCTTTTAGAACTAAAGAGGTGGGTGGAGTTACCCTTGTGAAATGGAGAGATGGGTGGAGTTACCCATGTGAACTAGAGAGATGGGTGGAGTAACCCATGTGATCTAACTAAGGATTATCTCTTTGAAAATAAATAAATATTTAATTCATTTATATAATTAAAGTTTTCAACATGTGAGATAATTGAATTATTTTTAATTTAGAATTGCTTTATTCAATGAAATTAAATTAATTTAATTGGAAGAATTTAATTAGTAAGTTTAAATATTTCAATTTAACCTATAGGAAATTGAATTTAATTAAATAAAATTAATTATTTAGTTAACTTTAGGAATTTGATTAGATGATTTGGGGAATAAATTTAGAGGAAAATAGATGATTAGTTAATGATAAAAAAAATATTAATTAATAGATGAAAATTAGTGTTTTAATGTAATGTCGCAAGCCTGTCCATTTTAGGGTGTCTACATTTGCCCCTCTTTGATGCGATGTGACTTGTCACAGTATGTCAAAGATTCTTTGATTTTGATTCTGCCCCTACTTGCCCTAGTGGTAGTAGGTGCATTTATGCCCCCTCAACAAATTTGAGCAAAAAATTCGCAACATGAGCGTTAATTTGTTGAAACTACAAATTGATAATCTGGGTAATTGACTGATTTTGAAATTGTTGCATCTTGCCCTTGATATTGAATGTCAAAGTTTTCGGGGATCGGGAATAAAATTTTGAATTCCTGGATGAATTAGGGTTTTTGGAAATCCCTATAAGTAGCTGAGAGAGCCCTTCATTTGTCATTTTTCCTTCTGGGAGCTCTGGAAATCTTGGTGAGTTTGCTCTTTGTTTTCTTTGTTTTTCTTCCTATTTTCAAGTGATGGCGGGCTTACCTAGAGTCACTCACATTTCTAACTGAGTCTGGATGTATCAGAGGCCAGCTGGCATAGGGCAGCCAGTGAGTGTCCTTGTCTCATTTTTCATTAATGCATTTATTTCTTTCTATTAATTTTTTTTTTTTGTTTTATGTCTATTAGCAAACGTTGCCGCAATCATTTGCGGTTTTAATGCCGCAATTGCCGGCTATGAGACGCAATTGATAAGTGGTCTGCAATTTCTGGGTGGAATGATGTAATTGCTATTTTATTACCACATTTGAATGTTATGTTCCGCAATAGGTTAAAAGTTCTACAATTGAAGTGTTTTTTACCACAATTACCTGCATTTTTTCACATTTGATTTGTATGGTCTCATTTCTGCTTTTTCTGACTTCTGACACTTGTTTGTTTGATCTGTTACTGATAAATTTCTGATTTTTCTTGTGTATATTTCACCAAGAGGATTCTGCGCTGCTGAGAGTCAAGACCGTCAGGACTTGTTTACAGATTCTAGCTGTATCAGGGTGAGAGTTCAGTGCATAGGGAGTTAGGATTATACTGGGTATGCTATATGCCAGAGATTACGACCAACATGGGTCTAATCTCAGCTCTTGTAGAGCGATGGAATTATAATACATGCACTATCTAGTCACCCACTGGAGAGTGTACTGTTATGTTGGAGGGTGTTTACCGCATTCTTTAGCTTCTGATTCAGGGTGCGCTTGTCGAGTATGCCACTCAACCTGACATTGTAGCTTTGACAAAGTTGTCTGGATTGCCGCATGATCATGTGGGTATGTTTATCTTGTATGATATTGCATAGTCCTTATTTGGCATGGGCCTTGATAGATTATATACTTTATTGGGTAGCTTGATATGTGGCATCTTATGCCTTGATCGACGTCAGCGTGGGTTCTCTATTGGGTTCGGTGCTGTGTTGCAGAGTATGGTCCATGATCATACTGTATTTTCATGGGTGCCATGAATGTTATCCCACATGCACTTTTATATGTTTTACGCGACTTACCTTAATGGTGAGTCACTCGGCTATGGTGCTACCCTTCTTCAGATATGGGTGTGGGAGCACATTGTTGTGTGTCGACTCATGGGTACTCATGATCTACCTCTGGACGTTCCCTATGTCTTTATGTATGATGGAGCCATTGTTTATACTCACATGATTCATTTTATGTACTGGTGTTAGCAGTTAGATATGATGCCATATTTTATTTGGAGACCATATAGAGAGTGCCCCATGTGGGTTGGAGAGGGTATCCATCTCCCACTCTATCATCAGCGAAGATTTTTGATTGGGTGTGTCACATGCCATGTTCACATGATTGATTTATACAACATTGACAAGGTGTTGCGGCTGTTCCAAGAGTGACAAGATGTGTCTGACTCTTATGCCTATTTTGCACATAGATCAAGGGATGTGGGGTCATCAGGTTCTATTGTTTCACTTAATGTTGCATGGACCAAGTTTGTAGGTTTACTTCCTATTCCTTGGACATGGCAATCAACCATTGTAGATGCAAGTATATGTTTGCGATATGACTTTTGTGGTGTCATTAAAGTGTCTCTTAGGCTATTTTCTTTATGATACTTGTTTCTTTATCTGATCTGGTACTGATATTTGAATATGATCATTTTGCAGGCACATATCTACAACACGATGCCTGGTGGGCACAAACTCATCCTATTTCTTGTACTAATGTTTCACATCCCATTTTTATCACTATCATGAGGAGGCGTCGATAGTTATGGTGGGGTAGGGGTGGGTGAGATAGAGGGAGAGATGGGGGCTGAGGTTGGGGTGACGATAGAGATGATCCTTGGCCTGGGGGAGATGGGAGAATTTTGAGGACTAGGGGAGGTCACAAGATTCAGGGTCCGATAGGGCTGAGTGTTTTCCTTTAGGAGTAGGAGGTGTTGGAGGAGGATGCCCCTCAGTTGGTTAGGAGGGTGAGGCCATGGACAAGTGTTTTCCTACAACTATGGGTGAAGGAGAGAGTGGCACAATATCTAAAGATAGAGGATATGGATGTAGAGGTGAACATGAGCAGCACATCTCAGAGAGTGATAGTGACAACATTGGTAGCAGTAGCAGTGGGAGTGAGGTAGTGATGATTTTCAGACTGTGTGGGATACTGGAGAGAGAAAGGCATGGGTAGAAAAATTATGGAGGGTTTGATGGATGTGGCTATGGAAGGGATAGATGAGGATCCCTTAGAGTTAGAGAAACTTACTCAGCAAGTACATGAGCTGCAGGCTAGACTGGCGGCTTTTAATGCATGAGCCACTGCATTGAAGAGTAGGGTTACTGCAATAGAGGAGAGGGAGAGATGAGCTCAGGCAGAGGTGAGAGCCTATCTTGACAGTATATAGGATTTATCATTGAGATATTCCCATGATCAACTTTGGAGATTTGGTCGGGAGGCTGGTAAAGAGATTGAGTATTGGCACCATCACTATGAGGTGGTTATTCTTGCAGCCCAATGGTTTCCTTGTTTCATTGCTTCTCAGGGATCGAGAAGAGTAAAGAGGTCTCAGAGCAGTGGTGTTGGTGCTCTTGGTCCATTATAGAGGGGTGCCTCAGATATGCCTCCCCATCATCCACCTGGTGGTGAGGGTGGGGGTAGCACATGTTGATTTGAATATATCTGTTATACTATGATTCACCATTTTTGTAGTGATGTAGAATATATGTATCTGATATTTTAGTGATCATTATATCTAGGCATGCTGATATTTATCTAATATATATGTTGATCACTTTCTTGTTTTTAGACTTGTGACCATTCATTGTACTCATATATTTTGATTTATATGAGATGCAAATATTGATTTACTTGCTATATGTATGGTTCTACATGATTGTTGTTAGATATTGAAATGTTTATGCAATGTGATTCTATTATTTTGACTCTTAGATGGATGATTTACTTTTCCTATGATACTGACATGTGTATGTAGGATCATGGAAATGAAATGCTTTTTTTTTTATATGAGATTCTTATGGATGCATGTGATATGATTTACCATGTACGCAACTGCTATTTTTTTCATTTTTTCTGATGCACTTAAATAGAATGGATGCAATCTATTATGCAGAAAATATTGTAGTAATGCATGTGTTAGTTAGAAGATAATAAGTGGAAATGTGTTCTCTGGGATTTGATTTGATAGATATGAGATGATAGAAAGGATTTTGTTATAGATATGAATTGATAGAATTGATGAGTGACCCAAGTCGCTGCCGCGTTTCCAATTCTTTTCATCATTGCATCTCTTTATGAGATTCTAAAGATTGTCCAATGCATCTAGATCACATACCATCTAGATACCACCATGACGTTTTGATAATCAGAAGGATTAGAGAGGTTGAATATAAAGAGAACTTAGTGCACCCAAATATTGACCATCTGGGTTAAGCTATGTTCCATGGTTGAAAAGAAAGAGAGCCAAAATCACCCAGATATTGACCATTTGGATACCGCTTTGCCCTCTAAAAAAACTGAACAAAAGAAAAAAAACCAAGATGGAAATCCAATGCACCCAGAGTCCATCTGGATACAGCTATGATTCTATTGGTAAATAAACAAGAATATAACATAGAAGGAATGTCCACTTCTTTCCCAAGATTAAGCTCAGATCATGGAATTGCGTGGCTACCAGATAAGTGACAGCACCTACCACATTTATCCTAAATCATCATGGCACCAGAATCAAAGTGATTATTAAATAGACAAAAATCAAAGAAAAATAAGTCAAGATCCATCATACCTACTCTCCTCACTTGGTGGATCTTGGAGTAGTGTAAGAACATAACCATGAAATACAGAGTGACATATGACCGACTGACCTAGTCAACATTTTTGTTTGTTCCTTAATTCAGTTTGATTCTCTTGTTTGGCTCGACTCTCTTGATAGGCTTGCTTGGCTTGAATGGCTTGATTGTGTCTAGTTTTAGTAATAGATGACTCATATAAGACTGCCCTGTCTAGTTTTGAGTGTATCCATCATTGTGTAAGATGATTGATATGATTGATTGATTAATTTTGATCATTTTTGGTGATAGATCAAGCTATGTCAGATGGGTTTAATGCTTATTTGCAAAGCTCATAGTTGTGACATTTGATAGATTGGCTTGCTCGCCAGTTTGCTTGCTGATAGATTTGGTAGATTGATAAAGTTGTGTCATATGCACCCAATGCTGATTCACAAAGCTCATGGTTTTGATATTGATTGACTTGGCATGATTTCCCTTTACTTTGTTGATAACTGAGTTGGTTTTAGTGCTTGGGATTTTCCAAATTTTTTATTTTTTTTATGAAGATTGATTTTTTCAGGACTCTTTGATCTTTTTAGGATTTTTGATGAGTTTTCCATTTTTTTGTATTTTTTAGGACATTTAGAATCACCCCCTAGTCTAGTGGACCAGTACTAACCAAGCATAAGTGTTGGTTCTCACAGGGGATTGTGCTTATGGATATAGCTTGGGTAGTCTGTCTTGCATTTGAAGTGTGCTCAAGCTTTTGATCTTGGAGTTCATTGATGGTGAAGCTAGATTTGAACACTTGGTGCCTATTTTCCAGTTTTCACTAAGGTACCTACTCAATAGCACATGTTTGCCAAGTTTTCACTGAGAGTGTGATTTTGTTTCTCTTTAGTTTTTTGCTTTTTTTTTTTTGATCGCCAAGGCACCTATTTGCTAGGTTTTCACCAAGGTAACCTTTTGTATCTTTTGATTTTCTTGGTATTTTCTAGATATACATAGATAGTTTCCTTAGCCATTGAGACCTCAAACGTAGAACCTCTTGAGGTGCATGATGTTTATGTCTCTGGAGAGCTGACCTCCTTCTTGTGTTTCCAGTTGGTATGCCCAACTCTGGGTATAGTTGACAATGACATATGGTCCTAGCCAGTTAAGCTTGAACTTCACTGGTTTCACTCACTCTGCTTGGTTATTTTGATTTTCCATGAGGAAAAGATCTCATAAATCAAATGTTCAAGGCCTCAGATTCTTATGATAGGTTCTTCTGAGGTGATTCTTATAGGCTTGTAAGTGGTTGAGTGCATTTTGTCTTCTTTTGTCTAGTAGTTCCAGTTCACTGAGCCTTGCTACTCTATAGTCTTCATCTAAAATTAGGTTCTTTAATGATATCTGTAGGGATGGTATTTCCACTTCAAGGGGTAAAAATGCCTTTGATCCATATATTAGGGAGAAAGGAGTGGCTCATGTAGGTGTTCTCATGCTAGTTCTGTATTCCCATAATGCGGGGCTAAGTTGTAAATGGCAGTCTTGTCCTCATTCATTAACTTTTTTCTTCAAGATTTTCAAAATAGTTTTGTTTATCGCTTTAGCTTTGCCATTCCCTTGAGGATAATAGAATGAAGAGAACCCTTGCTTCATTTAGAACTATTCACATAGCTCTTCAACATCTTTGTTTTGGAAAGGTGTACCGTGATCCATCAGGATGGTTTGAGGAATTCCATACCGAAAGATCATATGGTTGAGTATGAAAATTGAGACCTTCTTTCCCATTATGTAAGTGAGGGTAATTGCTTCAACCCATTTAGTGAAGTACTATGTTGTTGGTATGATGTATTTATGTCCATTAGCTAAAGATGGTGTAATCTTGCCCACTAGGTCAAATCCCCACATAGAAAATGGTAATGGTGACGTGATGGGATTTAGTTCTTGGGCTGGTGCATCGATGAGTTCTCCATGAATATGACATTGCCTACACCTTTGTACATGCTTGTTTTCATCTCTCTCTACTATTGGCCAGTAGTATCCCATACAGATAATATTTTTAGCTAACCTGTTGCCACCTCCATGGGTTCCACAAATTCCTTCATGTATCTCGTACATAGCTCTCTAGGATTCTGTGGAAGTGAGACATCGTAATAGCATTCCATCTAGACTTTGGCTATATAGAGTAGTTGCAAGAATGTTGTACGTAGTGGCTTGACTCATGAGGGACTTTTTCTGGTTCCTAGACAAGTCGAGAGGTAAGACACTAGTTTGGAGGTAATTATACACATCATGTTACCATGGGGTTTTAGGACTAATAAGAACACACAGTGATTCTGTGATTGGTGCCTGATGTGATGGCATCATGAGTTGCTCCACTAGAAACTAGAATCTAGTTTCAATGCCTGACATATTGATAAGTGATGCTATGGTCGCCATCACATCTGCAACCTTATTTTGAGTCCTTGGTATTTTCTCGAAAAAGATGTATTGGAACTTAGTGGGAAACATGTCCATCTACTCTCTATATGGTATTAGATTCTCATCTTTTGTCAAATAGTCAATATTGACTTGGCTAATGACCAACTGTAAATCTCTGTAGAACTTAAGGTTCTTGATTCCCCATTGAATTGTTGCCTTTACTCTAATGATGAGAACCCCATATTTGGATATGTTTTTGGTGCACGGGAAGTTGATTTTGAAATATTTGGGTATTGAATCATTGTTTGGAGTGATGATTACTATCCCTACTCCTGCACCATGGTTCGTGCATGACCCATCAAAGTATAGTTGCCATATCTCTATAGCCGATTGTAGTGTGAGAATAGATTCATCTAGAAAGTCAGATAGGATAGGCTGATGATCTTGAATAGGTGCCTCCGCTAGTTGATCCATAATCACTTGCCCTTTGATAGCTTTTCTATCTACATACTCAATATCGAACTCACTTAAGATCATTACCCACTTTGCCAGTTGTTTAGTGAGTGTTTCTTTTCTAAGTAGATACTTTAGATGATCAATGTGAGCTATGAGCTTAGCTTGATGGCTCAACATTTAATTCCTTAGCTTTTGAGAAGTAAATACTACCGCTAAGCATGACTTCTCAATTGGCATATAGTTGAGCTCATATCCTACCAATGTTCGGCTAAGATAGTAAACATCTCTCTCCTTACCTGGGTCATCATGATGTGCTAGGAGCACTCCTAAGGCTGTTTCAATTGCTAAGATATATAGAAGTAGTGGTTGGTCTTGAACTGGTGGCACCACTATGGGAGACTTGAGTAGATAGTCCTTGAATATTTGAAACGCTTCTTCGCACTGTTCTGTCCACATAAACTTTACATCCTTGTTTAGTAGATGCTAAAATGGGTGGCACTTGTTTGGTAGTTGAGCTATGAATCACTTGATTGATTGGACTCTGCCCTGTAAACTCCTTACTTCTATGAATCACTTGTTCGCTAGTTGAGCTATGAATCACTTGGTTTCCTTAGGTTAGTTGGTGGTGGCATGTCAAGTATTTCTTTGACTTTTGTTGGGTCGACCTCTATGCCTCGATGGAACACAATGAATCCCAAGAGCTTCCCTACTATGACCCCAAATGCACATTACTTTGGATTTAAATAGTCCTTGTATTCTTGCATTTTGTCAAATATAGGTCAAAGTACTTGTAGATTATCTTTTCTAAGTGTTGATTTTGCAATTATATCATCAACATAGTGCTCCATTGTTTTGTGCATGAGGTCATGGAAGATGGTTTTCATGGCCCTTTGATACGTTGCTCCCACATTTTTTAGACTAAATGACATAACGTTCAACCAATAAGTTCCCCAAGGACATGTGAAATCTTTTTTATATTGGTCCTCTGGCGCAATCCTTATCTGATTATACCCTGAAAATCCATCCACGAGTGATAACATCTAATGTCCTGCTGTTAAATCTACTATCATATCGATGTTAGGCAAAAGAAACTCGTTCTTGGGACAAGCTTTGTTAAGATATCTAATGTCTGTGCAAATTTGAATCTGATCACTGTGCTTGGTAACTAGTACCAGATTGGATATCTAGTTTGCATATGCGATTGGTCTTATGAACTTAGCATCTAGGAGATTTTTCAATTTTTCCTTGAATAGTAATGCAACATGAGGATGCATGTTTCTTAGCTTCTATTTCATGGGTTTGGCATTGGGTAGCAATGGGAGATGATTTAGCACAAGCTCTAGGTCTAATACTAGAATGTCAGAGTAGGACCATGCAAAATTGATCTTCCTTTCCTTAAAGAAACTAATGAACTATTCTCTCTCCTCTGGGATGAGTGATTTTGCTAAGTAGATGTTTTGTGGGTTTTTGTCATCACCTAAGTTGACTTCTTCCATTTCTTTTGCTAATAATGCCAAATTTTCCTCTGTCAAGGGGAGGAGTTCTTGCTTTCCATCTTCTAGCACCTCAGTGAGGTTTTCACAATGAGATACATCTTGTTTTGTCTTTTTATCATTTTTTGTGCCAGTAAGAACCTTTCATTTTTCACTTACTGATGATTCTTTTTTTCTTTTTCGATTGTTTTTGATGACTGGAAAGAGGAGCTTCCTCCCCAAAATATGGTGATCTCTCGAGCTTGTTGGTGAAACCTTCCTTATGGTCTCCTAATGGCATTCCCTCTCTAAGTCCCATGAAATATGTGATAGCCTCATCATTGTCAAAGATATCCATATCAGGCAGTCTTTATTGGTACCAATCTATTAGTTCTGAGTGTACAAGACATAGGCCTTCGTACTGCTGGGTTGACTTTGTTTGGTTGAGGGGGACTACAAAGATGGTTTCAAAAAACCTAGACTTTGATGTGGACACACTACCTGTTGAATTAAAATTGATATGTTTATCGATACAGGGTTGGTCATCTATGGTTAATTGGTTGAATAGATCGTCAAGGTGTATGGTGGTGGCTGACCAAGGGGAATAGTCTTGGATTGAAGGTTCGGAGTTGTGAATGGATCTCCACTCGTACTCATGGGAGTCAATTTTTCTAGAATTTTGATCATATGTCTCACTTTCCTCATTATCATCGATTTCTTGGTTGAGGTTTAGTCTATATTGAGAGGTTCCCACTTTGGTAGGTAAAAACTATTGTAGTATGTTTCTTATCAAGATGTGTTCCGTGTTTTTCCCCTGGTGTAACTCTGATATTTGTTCCTAATCAACTTGTATGTCTCGAGTGATAGGACTAGTTATTTATTTCCCATAGCCTAACCCTCTCTTGTTTATTTGGGTTGGAAAGAGAAACAATTCCATTTAGCCTTGTTGTCTTTCCCCCAGACCAGTTGTTCCATCATACCCAAATTTTTGTAGCATTGTCTAGCCAGTTCCATAGTTTGATATGGGTAGGGGTTGTTGAAGTGTCTCTTGTGGATCTTGGTACAACCATATATCGATATCTAGATCAAATGGGTTCTCTTCTGTAATGTCACCCAATCTAACAAAGGGTGTGGGTGGATACCTAAATAGAACAGGTTCTGGGGTTTCTATTGTAATAATTGTTTTTGGCATGACATATGTTCTTGGGCTCTGAAGCATGTTTGTGATGGTGAAAGCTTCCTCGTAGCTGTATTCACCACATCCCTTGTCAGTAATGGATATTTCCCCACTTTTCTTAGGATATCTTTGGGAATTGATTTTGATGCCGACAAGATACTTGCCTCTTGGTTGAAAGGAACTTGATTGTCAGTGTTGGTTTGGACCGCATTACAGTATTGGAAAGGATTTGGATCTCCCTCAATGATGATTTCTTCTCCCTGGTATGGAAACTTGATGCACTGATGGTATGTTGAAGGTACAACTTGCATCTCATGTATCCATGGTGTCCTTACTAACATATTGTATCCCAACTCAAGATCTAGGATCTGGAAGGGAGTGTTCTTGACAACTAGACCAATCCGAATAGGTAGATTGATAATACCTTTAGAGGATATTTCCTCTTCATTGTAATCTCTGATATTGGTCCTCCTTGTTACATCAATACTAGACTCTAAGTAGCCTAATTACTTGATTAGCTTTAAAGTACAAATGTTTAATCCCGCCCCACCATCAAAAGGACTCTATGGATTGCGCTTTTATGGACTTGGATAGGCAAGTGTAAGGGATCATTATGCAAGGGTTTGTGTGGCGACACGTCATGGTCTGTTAATTTTGCATGTTTTTGGATGCTATATGGTTAACCATCATTTGGAAGCTCTTAGGGGTTATGTCCATTGGGACAAATCCTTTATGAAGGGCTTGGTCAAGTGCTGGTTTATGATGCAGAGATATGCGCAAGAGGTCAAACATAGAGATTTGGGCATGCATGCGCTTTAGCTGATCCACTAGGTTTGTGTGTGGATTTGAAGTTTCTTGAGGTTTGGTTGGTGTAGTAGATGAGGAAGGTGCTCCTTTCAAGAAAACTCTTTTATGACACATGGTTACAACACATTTGTTACCTTAGTCTCTAATAGTGATTGTAGCCACATGGCTATCTGAAGGATTTAGGTAATTGATAAGTGTTATCACTATTGGCATAAGTGTAGTTGACCTATTTTGACTGTCCACCAGACTCAAAGGTTTTCCCATTATTGTGATCATGAAATGTGTCATTGAATATCGTATGATTAGTTATTCCTTTTGTTTGGGTATTTGTCACGTCGATGACCCCTGTATCAATCAGGTCTTGGATAGTATGTTTCAATCGGTAACAGTTGGGTGTTTTATGTACCTTCACCAATGAAACTCACAGAAATAATTGTCATTGTACCACCTTGGTTGTATTGCACCGTGCTCATATTCCTTGATTTCTGGGAGAGTGATATTGTTGGATTGTATAAGCTTTCGTAAAGCTGATTTTATCAACTCTCATAACAGTGTGAAATCTCATTGTTGGAATTGAAACTGTTGTTTGCATTGATCCTATTGTCAATTTTTTGACACAACAACTGCTTGGATAGGGGGAGGTTGGGTTTTAATGTATGGTTGTGGAGTGGGCACCGTAGGTTGTTGGTTGGCAATAGGTGCACCTTGCAGTTACACTTTGGGTTGTGCGTAGTTGACTATCTTTACATCAATAACACCATAGTTGGTGACATTTTTTTTAATCCACCACTTAGGTTTGTTTATTGCAGTCTTGTTTGTATTCATTTGGGTAGGATCTAGAAGGACACCTCATTTGACTATGTTCTTCTCACAACGAACAACTCATTCGATAATTTGTGTAAAGTTCAGAGATAAATACAATTCTATTGTGAATGACATGTCTGGAATCAGATTGTCAATGAACATGACTATTAGGTCTTTCTCAGGTACATTATATGTTATTCTATTTACAATATTCCTCCATCTCTGTAGGAATTTTACAAAATATTCTCCATCCTTTTGTTTTACATCACAAAGGTCCTTGTTTTTGACCTTGCGCTCCATGTTATGATTGAAGTGAGCAATGAAATTTTCAGCCAACTCACCCCAAGACAAAATTTCATGAGGTAGATGTGAGAACCATTCCATTGCTGGTTTGGCTACGTTTTGTGGGAATAGTCGCATTAAGTATGTCTAATCATGTGTGAATTCAACGCAACTAGAAAAGAACTCTTGAATATGCTCAATAGGGTTTGTATTTCCCCTATATTTATTAAATTTTGGAACCAAGAAGTGATTTGGGAATGGAGACATGTGAAGAGAGTGATCAAAGGGGTATGGGTATAAATCCTCTATGGTGTAGGATTTAGTTTGCCCTTAATTTTACATAGCCATCATTTGGGTTTTAAGGTTTTTCACTTGTTGGATCCGCATGTCTAATTGAGACTAAAGTTGATGTGTGACGTTGTACCTCTGTGATGTGGTAGGTATGAGGCTGCACCTCTGTGTCCCTTGAGTAGGAATATAGGACCTCATCCTTGTGACTTGATATTGATTTCCCAACACATGATTCTAAAATAGGGGTTGGTTCTGTTGTTTTTGGTATTGGGGTTGAGGATGTTGTTGTTGCTGAAGTTGTGTTTTATATTGCTAGGGGTGGGGTTGCTACTATTGAATCTGGGGTTTCTACTAGTGGGGTTGAGGTTGTGGCTACTGAAGCTGGGGTTTTTGCTGCTAGGGTTGAGGTTTTCATTGCTAAAGCTGGGGTTGTTACTGTTGGGGTTGAGGTTGTTGCTTTTGAAGCTGGGGTTGTTGCTTCTGGGGTTGAGGTTGTTTCTAGGTGAGCAAAGGCAAACCTTTGGTGGGAATTGACTGAAAGTCAGACCTGCAGAGATGGATCCCTATGGGAATAATGTTTTGACCCCAAGGCTAGTAAGAATTGACTGCGATAGTGGCATGGTGGAAAAGAGGTTGTTGCTTGTTGGTGCTATAGAAGGCATAGAATGAGAGCTTGATTGGCCAGGCCATAAGGCCGAAGGTGGAGGTATACTGGTGATCATGGGTGTAATTAGTTGGGATCCTTTCATGCTTTGCATGGAAGATGTGCTTTCTTGGTTTGTGTGGTTGGTTTTATTGGGTATCATCTATTCATATGTTTGTGTTGTCAACGATGGGGAGATTTGAAAAACCATAGGTAGTATTTGAGAGGGCTAAGTAGCATTTTGACCCGTGAGAGAGTTTTTAGGTCAAATGGTTGACACACTAAATTTAGAGGGGAGTTTGACTCCCTTCTTTATCAACATGGCTAAAAAATGTTCAAGGTTCCTCTCGACAACAATGTCAACCACTTGCGTGAAATAGGCCTTTTGCTCTATATCTTTGAGCTCCTCTTTTGTGATATTTTGTAAAAAATCTAACCCATGGGGCTGATCAATGAATAGAGAAGAATTGGTATTTGTGAAAGGATCGTCCACTTGCTCTATTTCCCAAGTAGGGAATTTGTTAATATATGACTCATTAGGTTGTGTTCTAGCATTTGATCTTGTGTAAGGCCCTCCATGAGGTGTTTGAGACATGGTGTTGTCCATATTTTGTGACTAAAAAAGAGTGATATAAAGCAAAAAAAAAAGGATAAGATTTCTAGGAAAGTCCAAGCTATGTTTTAGATAAGGGTAATTCTAAGGACAAATGTTGATTTATCTTGATCTCAAAGTTTTTGATGATGTAAAAATAATATTTTTCGGCCTTTCCCTGGGACAAATTCACTGATAGAGATAATGATGATGTTGAGATGATGGGATCAAGATATTTTAAGTCTAAACTTTTGTACTAACAATGTTTAGACAATAATTATGCTTTTCAAAGAAGGGATGATCTTAATATTTAGAGATTCACACAATATTCTTCACATTTTTTGGGGATAGACACTGGTCTTTGACATAAAATGGAGAGTATTTTCAAGGTTTTAGGACAGAATAGGTATAAAAAAGTCTCTACTCAACTACGAAAAAAATCCATCGATTGCGGTAAAGTGATTGGTAGATTGTGGTAATCTATCACCGATTGCAGTAATAAACAGGTCAATTGTGGCAATAAAAAGGATGATTGTGGAAAAATTCTGTCAATTGCAGAAAAATGTGGGCAATTGTAGTAAAGGGGAAATAGTATCAAAAAGACTCAAAATATAGGTCCTGCTGTCTGGAAATTTTTTATTTAATTTTTGGAACAAAGCTTCTAATTTGCAAGATAGTTTGATGTTGAAAACCATGGACTTTAACACGTTTGACTCGATTTGATAGTTTGGATGTTTTTTTTGTGTTTTAGAAGCTAATCAGAGAACAAGCACAATAGAAAATCTATTTTGAAGAATGAATATTGACATCTGTATGTTCTACATATTTTTCAAGTTGCAATGTTGTCACGAGGTCTCAACAATGAACAGTTAGATTAATCTAGGTCAATAGCTTCAAAATACAATATTATAGGCCCAATGCTTGAATGTCCGTTAGCTCAAAAAACAAATGTCACACTACTAGGACATGAAGGTCCATGACATAGACAGCCGTGTTTTTTTTGTTGCTTGGTATTGTTTCCATGGAGTGAAGATCTCTTTCACTACATAAATACCTTGGAACACATATGTTGGGAATCTTGGGGGGAAATTTTGCAACCCCTTGCACTATAATAATGTATCTGTTCGTAGGTAGATCAGGTTGGCCTCTATTTTAACAAGGTTTTAGTAAGGTTTCGTTGTGTCTATCCAATCGGTTTGTACATGTGTGACTCACTTAAGAGCCTAGTTGACCACACTCACTCCTTACTGATATTCACTCGATCCAAACTATCATCAACACACCTCACCCAAGCTTGGCTAGATAAGATGGAACTTTGGTTCACCTCTTGTTTGTTTACCGATCGGAAGGATTATTAGTTTAAGGTCGTTCTCCAAGGAAGAAGCACATTTCCCGAAAAAGATTTTCTAAAAAGTATAAAGGTGTCTAATCTAACAGATTGTGCAAGCGGACCCAAAACTCAAGACATAAGGTTAATTGCTTAAACCCCAAAATGAAATGTGAACTAAGCTAAACCACCATACAAGCACAAGTGTTTAGTTTTAAGCCCAAAAGTAGGTGTTGATTTCTTGTTTAGTTTTAATACACCAAATTGAGAGATTTTTGTGCCTTTATTCAATATTTAATCCTCACGTCAATTTTAGGCACCAAATTCCAAAGTGTGAGGTATGAGATGTTTGATAAGAAATATTTTTTTTAAGCACCAAAGTACGAGTGAATGAATTTTATGTTGTATTTTTAGCTTTTCTTCTCAATTCGAACCTGTCAAAGAAAGCGTTTAGTATCTCAACAAATGAAAGCTTTTCAATCCAAAACAACAGAATATCTAGAAACTCTGGGATTATTGAGATTGCTGAAATTAATAGTGACTTTGAACTTACTTGAAAATCACTTGATTGAATCAAGGTACCTTGTGTATGATTCTCTTTGATCCTCATCTGTGATTGTGGGAATAGCCCTTTGTTGCAATCGATAGTTGGTAGTTCTCCTTATTGCAGCTCTTAATTATCTAGCACATGGGATGCATCTGATTACCTTCTTTGACATTTACCATTAGTGAACCCTACCCTGAAACCAAGAAAAATAGCCAGAAATGTGCATTTTATGTCAGTTGTGGCACTGTTTGTTCAATTTTGGTAGCCTCTTGTCAAGTAAGGTAGAATGTTGGCAATTGCGATAATAAACTCTGGTCTGGGGCAAAATGTTTCCTTCATACTGTGTTATTATGGTTTTTGTGATAGTTAGACATTTTTTATTTGTAAAGTGTTTTTGTGGATTGAATCCAAAAAATTCATGTGGGATTCATGTAATTAGGCTATTTATCTTTCAATTTGCTTTGGTTTGAAGTTTCTTTCAATCCATTAGGTTGGTTTTGTAAAATCATTTGTAAATAATCTAGTCTCTAGTCTATTCAAGACTATGTACATAAAAATGGCTCCCACATGAAACCCCACCGTGGAATCATCATGGGACTGAGGGACATATTGGGAGAGCCTCTTTATAGTGTACATATGAAAGGAAGAGACTAGAAGATGATTTTTTCTATTTTAATGAACAATCCCTAGGCGAGTCCAAAGCAACTTGGTTAGGAGCTTGTCAGAGTCTTTTTGTGTTTGGATGCATAGGTTTGATTGAATGATTGGATCTAAGTATATTTTGGGATACTTTGGGGTTATATAGAGACCTCTGAGGAAGATTAGTCCTAGACCAATCTAGTTAACCACATTTTGAGAGAGAAATCAGTTGACTATTTGAGAAGACACCAATTAGCCCTCGAAGGCCTTAAAAGTTGGGATCGCTTGTACGGAGACCATGGAGACATGAGACCTACTAAATATTTCATCAATAAATAAAGGGCGTCTAAATATCACATTATTGATTTGTTTTATTTTGGAATATTTTGAAAGAATGAGAAAAAACTAGTCAAATAGGGCTAATAGACCTATTAGGCCTAAAAGCCAAGATTGTACCAAAGATTGGAAGTTGATGGTAAATACCCTGTTACCCTAGCCTAAAGGGATAAATTGAACTTCTAAAATATTTGTATAAGGAATTGAATCCCCTGCAAATACTAATTGAGGAGAAGAGATAATAGAAGCACTTGGATGGATCGAAGAAAGAGTTAAGAAGTGGAGATCGCATCATTGATGGGTACGCCTAAGTCAAGAACATTGTATTCCATCTTTTGGAGAGGAATTTAAGGAGTCCTGGACTAGTTGTGAGAGGGATTGGAAGATCCTAGAAGATAGAGTTAGGATCTTGAGGGGACTAGGAATAGATAACAAGAGTCCTAGTTGGATTGTGCAAGCACTCTTAGGGACTTTCTATCACATTTACACAAAGTCAATCAACTTGAACATTTACATTAATTTTGTTCCACCATAGGAGATAAATGGGCCTAAAATACATCACAATATGCTTCCTGTAAATGACATAATAAAAGTGCAAGAACTATAACACTCTTCAAAGTCATAATCCAATGTAATGTGAAAAAAAAAAGAAACATGTAAAGTAGTCACCCACCCCCCGCCCTCCCAAAAAAAAAACCCTAGTCGACATAAATATATCTAGAGAACAACATATCATTGAAAGTTCCATATTAAGCTATTAAATATTCCTCAAAAGAATTTTTAAACTAATAAATTGGGAATCAAATCACCATAATTAGTTGTGTCAAATAGATTAAAACATAGACAATAATATCATAATCAAAACACCATAACATCACTTTAGGAGAAAATCAACATTAAATATCTAAATTGATAAAATACATAGGTTTTAGAAACACGTCCATCAAACCATGCACAAAAAACTGTCAACATGGAGCAATGTAGAGAATCATTTGGACTTGTCCAACTGTTCCCAACAATCAACCCTATTGTCAAGAAATAGGAAAATACAATTCCAACCTCTGAAATTCTAGTGTTGTGAAAGTATGATGGTACAATTTTAAAGATCATACATTACAGCAGAAAAAATATAGGTCACCAACTTCTTATCTAGAGCAATACAAAGTATTCTTTGGTAAGGAATTTAGAAATTATTTCCTACATATACTAGCTTCCCATACTTGTTACCTTCTAGATATACAACATACTGACTTCTCATTATTACTAAATATAAAAATACCATAAAAATAAAATTAAAAAAACCATACTCCAAACACATTTTTTTTTGTTGTTGCATATTTTACCTTTCCATAACCAAGCACATGACAACATTAAACACTTCTCTCGTGCTTCTCTACATGAGGCATAATATTTCAAACTCATACACTATTTTAGTAAGTTGACATCAATTCAAATAACATGCTGACATAAATGACAAAACTTAATAAATAATGCTAACAATACCTATTTTGGAGGTAGAGGGAGTAGGATTAGTGGAAAAAAGTGGCTTGGTCTTCTTTTTCATAATTTTATTAGAATTTGGAGATTCTATTAGTGTGGTAGCTCTCTTATTATGCTTCTTAATTGGATTTTTACCCAATATAGGATTCTTAATTTTCTATTTGGTAGACTCACCTTCTTGAGCTTCATCTCATCCTTGAGATTCTTTATCTCTCTATTTAGCTACTTATTTCTTCTCATCATAAGAGGAATTAGAATCTAGGTCTCCCATTAGATGATATGTATCTTTAGTAATTTTTTGATCAAATATTAACATATGCTTCTCAACCCACCTTTCTATGAACTTTAGTATTGGTCATGATATTATCTCTAACGATATTACTAGCTCCTAGGAACAATTGATTTCTTTTAGGGGCTTCTCTCTCACTGGATCATACACATGTTATTGAATGCAATCTCTATCATGTTCAATATGATCATGAGAGAAGAGTAATAGATTAAAAACTAAATCATGATTGTAGAATAGAGATATGATATTCAATTAATTCACTTAAATGGATTTTAGATTGATCAACATTGGTTATATAAACCCATTAATTTCCTAAATAACTACCAAAACTCCCTTAGAGGAATGTAACTTCATAGAAACTAACAATCTAACTAAACTATTTTTTTAACATAACCTAAATATAAACATTTATAATGTAATACATCAATATTCAGCCCTTATTACATTAATTTGAAGGAGAGTGGAGAATTGAAAGGGTTTAGAGCTCAACCCTTCTAGAGACTTCAATGAATTAACTTCACCAAAACTCCTTTCTCACCCAAGGAACATTAACCTAACTATATTAGTGTATATCCTTACTATAGGACCTTCAACCATATGCAAAACATGAGAGAACATAAAAGAATCCCCACTATCCATGCACAATGATAGACATTTCCTTTGGAAATTTAACATCTCGTCTGAGTGTGTCTAATGCATCCTCTAGAGAAACACATAATATTACTTTCCTCCATAATTCCCCATCTAATTTGAGTGTGTCTAATGCCTCCTCATGTGTTGTGAAAAAAATCCTTCCTTCATTATACAAATCATCAACCATACCTCTACACATGAGACACCTTTTCTAAGTGTGTCTAATGTCTCCTCAAGTAGTCAACAAATCTTTAACAAAATATGAATACAACAAAGTGAACCCATAAGAGTCTTTCCCCCACTTTCTCCTAAACGGACACAAATATACCTATCACCGTCTTTTTCTCAAGGACACAACTAGGGTTCTTCTCATGTAGTAAATCAGCCATAAGTGAGAATTTAGCTAGGATGATATTGAAACATCATCCTTCCATTGTTTCCAACCTTATATGCATCTCAAATTCTATGTATCAAATTCTCCAATAGCACTAGAAAGTAAATTTTTTAAATCTTTGAAATATTTCTCAAATCTATCATGGATGAATCCTAGAAGAGAAGTAATACATGTTACCATGATATAAACTAAAAAATTTCAAAGTACTTTTATCTTTTGATTCATATCCCATCATAACAGTTATATACTTGTAATCTACATTGTCCCTTTTGTAACTGTCCCGTCCCATATGCCCTTTCATAATACTCATTTTCATGATTAGGATATCCTCCATAAATATTTACTTTACACAATGGTTCTATACTAGGAAATATCTCTATCAAATCAAGTATATATCCATATAGATCCTGTACAAAGGAAATTACAGATTTACCTCCTTTCATTGGCCTCGGTTAACTATCATTTTTCCACCTTTATCTTGAAAAAGATAAACTCCTTTATAAACATCCTCAATAGAAACACAAAATTTACTAAATCAAGTTCTATATAATTATATGAAACCACTCCACA
Organism: Thuja plicata; assembly: GCA_018584345.1. NCBI lineage: Eukaryota > Viridiplantae > Streptophyta > Pinopsida > Cupressales > Cupressaceae > Thuja > Thuja plicata. The sequence continues at coordinate 2,110,854 of MU223442.1, read as the reverse complement.
ATTGTAAGTAAGATCAACCAAAAAATAGCTCTCCTCTTGACCTATTCCTAGAAATTAATTTGTGTGTATTTATTTAGGTATGTATCACTTTCACAAAAGCTTCATCCCCAAGTATTCCCTCAAAATTTTATGGTTTTTTCTAAATATAAAACACGATTAAAAATATGAAAAAATTTATGGCTATCCTTTTTGTACCATTCGTGGAGGCTTTCATCCCTTACAATGACATATTTTGATATGAACTACTAGTTGCATTTGTAGTACCTTCCTAAAATTGGGCCCAATGCCTTCCTATTCATGTTATATAAGAATTGCATGCCGTCATATGCATATAAAATTACTTTTGGACCCACAAACGTAGATAATTTTGGCATTAATAAATGGTCATTAGAAATTCACAAATATTAAGAAATATAGTGTCATCTAAAATTAAAAAACAATTCACCCTAAAATCATAAACAAAAATCCAAGTGAATAAAGGAAATGCATGTAGTAGCTAGGTTTTTCATTCAAATACAAAAAAAATAAAAACTTTCACTTGGAATAGAGATAAATAATTTTCATGATTGCATTGGATAATATTCCACACAACACCAACAAGGGATAATAAACAATAGGGTTATTTAAATCATTTAGTGGAAAGATAGTATGCATAAAATATTGACACCATAAAATATGTTGAATAATATGGGCTCATTTGAACTTAATGAATACATTTGCATTGAATATAAACTACAATCTCAATATCATAAGTATTAGATGCTTTCAATGATTTCTAGTTTTTAATAATATTCTATTGTCAACTGATAAACTACCTTAACTCTCAACACAAATAATATTCTCTACATTTTGACTTTTAGAACTTTGTTATTAATCCAATACCCGATTTTGTAAAAATACACCAGTAGATTATGTTTTACAAATAATATTTCACTTTGAAAAATAAGAGGAAGCCCATATCTTCTCCATGTCTCTATTCTTAATTATTTCACTGACATGAAACTAAAAGATTCTTTTATACAAAATGAGAGTGGAATTGGGAAAAACTAAACCAGGAGTGTAGAATTACAAATATGATATTCAATGAATTCATTCAAAGAAATTTTTCATTGATCAATATTTTCTATATAAAGCCACTATTTTCCTAGCAAAATACCAAAAGTCCCTTATGGATGTAAGTTTCCATCAACTAACAATCTAAATAAATTATTTTATTTAATCTAACCTAAAACAAACCATTGACAATGTAATGTGACAAAACACAAGGGATATGGAAGATCTTGTAGAGATTGATTTTCTTCACACATTATCTTGATATTGACCTCTTCCTTGCTTCACAGTCATAGGAATAGAAGGCTTATAAATCATCAATGTTTTTGCTTGACTCTACACTCTCTTGCAAAGGTTCTTCTAGCTATTTAATTTGGACCATAAGTTTCCCTCTTTCTACAAAGTTGGAACCCATAAAAATCAAACTCTTTTTTGGAGAATTATGCACTAAATAATGGGGGATATATGGGTATGTGCAAGATCATGGGGGGCCAAAAAGTGGCGATGTGAAAAAAATCCACTTTTCACTTGTTTAAAAGCGCATGAAAGTGCTTGTTGACTTTTTAGTAGGCCTTGGTGTCAGTACACCTAGGCAAACCTGACACCAAAGCACAAGCCTAATTGGGTACATGATTTTTTTTGGGTACCTGAAAATATTGGGTACCTGATTTTTTTGGGTACCCAAACAAATCGGGTACCCGAAACTTGTGGCATAAATCAAAAACTCGTGGGCTACTTTCCTCATTTCTCTCATCACTTTAGGTTTCCAAAATGGCTAGATATATCATATACACAATTTTTTTGGGTACCTGATTGCTCCAACAACAAATTTGACTTCACTGTTTATCTGGTAAGTAAATTCTTGTTATGTCTAGATTGATTTTTTTCATTTTCATGTTAAATGTAGTTTTTTTGGTAAAAATGGGGTTTTGTATTGATTTTTTTAATAATATATGAAATCAATTTGAAATTTATATTTGTTTATTATTTAATCATGCATGGCTGACAACAATGAAGATAATAACCCTCCCCCGCCAAATAACGATCCCCAAAACAATCTAGAACCACTTCAAACCCCTCAATCTTTAGAGGATTTGATACAAGAGAATCTGAACACTATACGAGGCTTCAAAAACACATATAAGAATATACCTACCTTAGATCCTATGCTTGCCACCCTAAATACCATTGTTGAAAACATTGACACCCTTATGCAGCAACATAATGTTGCTCTTCATTGGCATGATGATATGCACACCCAATTTGATGATGGGCTTGACCATGATGGGATTTTTGCCCTTAATATAAGTAAGGAAGATATAGCCTCCCTTTTTGTTAATCCTAAAACAAGATTAAAAGTTGACCCCAAAAAGCCAAAATTATCAATAAAATGGTGCACAAATGAAGCAATGCACACACACTTTTGGGATCGCTGGTGGATGGTTTTTGATAAACCACCCCATAGAAATTTGGAGCT
>MU223442.1:2066174-2091696 GCA_018584345.1 Thuja plicata | reverse complement strand
TATTTAATATATAATATATAATCTAATATAATATTTAATATATATAATATATAATCTAATATATAATTCAATATATAATAGATATTATATAATATTTAATATATATAATTCAATATATAATAGACATAATATATATTTCAATATATAATATTTGATATATAATATTCAACATATAATATTGAATATATAATTCAATATATAATAGATATTATATATTATCTAATATATATATAATATATAATATCATATGAAGTATGGAGAAAGGGGAGGGAAGGAGGGAGAAAGGGGAGGGAAAATTCAAAATTCAAAATTCTACCAGCTTTATCGGGTACCCAAAAATATCAGGTACCTAAAAATATCGGGTACCCAATTAGGCTCGGTATTGCTTTGTGCACCATACCTACCTGGTCAACTCTTCAAATGTCTCAAAAACGTGTTTTTCCCCTGTTTCTTTGAGTTCCAGACTTCGACCATGTAGCTGACGACTTTTTTTTGACCCAAATTTGATGAAATGAAAAGGGTATCTTAAGGAGTTTATCAGCTTTCTATCAATATAATTACTGTCAAATTTTGAATTCGGTAAGTAATTATTAGTTATTTTCCAATTGAGTTACCTCTAAAGTGCTGATTTATATACTGATGTAAAAATGGCCATAACTTTCAGACGGTATAACATTTTTGAAAACCAAAAAATGCGTCACATTCTATGCTTCTCCTACTATAAGAAAATTTTTTATTTTTTTGAATTTGGTAAATTTTTCAATGAGTCAAGGTGGTCAGACACGGGATTTTTTTATTCTAAAAATGTTGTAGCAGATAATTCAAAATTAATTATTTTTTTAGCATAAAATTACACAAAAATATGCGTCACATCTGGGAAGGAGTCTACTACTTATATATAAAATCTTATAAAAAAATATTATCTTTTGATTATGATTAAGGTGGTCAGACATACACCTACTTCTTATTTTCATCCTAAAATTTTTGCACTGCTGCATTGAAATCTATACTTTTCACCAATCATATTAACTTTTTTTCAGAAAAGGCCTAGTAGTTTAGAAACTACATTCAATTTCCTACAGATTCTATTCTTACAAGTTTTGATATTAAGTTGATAGCTGGTTCAAATTTTCATGTCAAGTTGACTAACCCTGATTTTGCTGATTTTTCATTGCCACTTAAGGGCATAGTTTGGCCCCCCATGATCTTAGACATACCCATATTTCGTCTCCATTTCCAGTGGTTGTAGGATAAATGATACTTATCATTTTGTTGGCTTTCAATTCATTTTGGATAGGGCATACTTATTTGAACATTCTGGTTTCAAATTTGGTTAGTGATCCCATGATTGTGTTGGGATTCCAGATTTAGCCATGGAATAATTGCAATCACTCATGTATCATGGGAACTAGGGAAAATCACCAAAATGAGTCCAAAATTAGTGGAAAACCATGAGGATATAATTTATGATAGTATGAGAAGAAATAGAGGTAAAATACGAAATTATAGTTTATTTTTGTCTAAAACCTAGAGTAATGATGTTTCTATATGGTCTTTAAAATTTACCAAAAAATTTAAAAAAATTATCTTAACTTGATAGATATGTGAATTGAAAAATGACCTCTAAAAGTGAATAAAATGATTTTTCGTTAATGATGCCAAGATCATGCTCTAATAATAATTGTTATAAAATAAATATGATAAAAGTGAGAAGTAATATTAAATATAGTACAAATGATTTATAATAGCTAAGAATATCAGGTCATATTCAGGAGTCAACCTCCAAATAAATCTAATTAGAACTGTAGACACCTAAATTTTGTCACATGTATTTCAATCAATTCAAAGGCAATTCCATCAAATCAAATGGACCGATTAAATCAAAATGGACTAAATTACATCAAAGCAAAGGAACAATTAATAAATAAATTGATTAATTAAATATAAGCCTAAAAGGGAAAATATAAGTTATATAATTGATTTAATCAATTAATTGTATAGTTTTAAATCTAAAATCAAAATCAATCTATTCCTTACATGGATAATTAAATTAATTAATCCAATTAATTAAATCCTTATTTTTTCCAAGAAAGGGGACAAGAATTCAAACAACCAATTAGAATCAAGGATTGAGAGCACATGGATCACTCCAAACTTTGCAATCTTGATCACCCATTTTAATCTTTTATATCCTCACCACTCAATTTGTCTCTTTGTACCAAATATTGAGACCACAATTTAAATGGCCCCCCCATTTGAAACCATTTGAAAGCCTTCAACTTAACAAAGCCTAAATCATGATCAACTTAACTCTACCGCTGACCCTTGGTAAATCTTATAAATACCAAGAATTTTGAGAGCATTATCAATCCTAGACATTCATGAGAAATTGTATCCTTACTATAGAGAAATTAATTGAAATCATAATCATTTAAGAGCATAATTGAGCATATTTTGAGCAATTTAGAGCATAATTGAATGAATTGCAATGAAAATTTGAGATTTGTGAGCTAGATTAGGCATTATCTTGCATAAATTCTCATTCTAGGACTGTCACTTTTGGAGATTAAGGATGTGAGCTCCAATAGAATGCTTAGATAGAGATCCATGGAATGTTAAATACTAATATTTGTCAATTCTTAGATTAAATTGTATTATTGTTTGCATATAATTTTTAGATTGCACCTTTATTTCATGAAGGTATGATTTAAACATACACAAATGACACCTAATGTGGGGCTTAGGCCTCTCATCTCCATTTTCTTTTATTTTTGCATGTTTTTGTGTGTTTCTTGTCTCTTTTGATGGTTTTAAGTGAAGTCTCACATACAAGATAAATAATCACACCTACAAACAGCAAATCCGCATGTAGAAGTCCATCATCCCTCGCGTATAGCAATACATTCTCACCTGTGAGATAAATAGTCACACCTATGAATAGTGAAATCACACCTATAATCTTTCTTCTCTTGTGTGCAATATGTCTTATCTCACATTTTCTATAGCTTTGTTTCACATTTAAATTATATCATATGCTCAGTAGTGCTTAAAGTTGTGCATAACAGCCTAGAAACTAACACTTACACTGCTTTAAAATTGTGCTTAGACTGCAACAAAACTTTGCGTGTAAGTTGTTAAATCACGCATATAATTATTTATGTTTTCCAACTGGCAGAATACTAAATTTTGATATTTTTCAATCTATGTTTTTTATTTTTGCAGATGAACATGCATCCCAAAGTCCAAAAACCAGAGAACCGAATCTGCAAGGAAATCATGAGGTAGCAATTCTCAATAATAATACAAAAGAGCTTCATAATCTCACTATTTTGGAAAATTTGGAAAAAGAAGAAGCATTGTATACTCATTTTGTCAAAATTTTCCAAGCCTATAGGAATAAATTTCCCTCATTAAATTTTCAATAAATTTGATAAGATCTTGAATTCATCTTGTAAAATTTAGGAAAGATCTTTAAATTTGTTGTTATTTCAATTTGTTTTTGTGTTCCCTTCACTTTTTTGGCTTTGTTGACTAACTTGTTGGAGAAGAAGGAGAGGGAATGATTGCTCCTAGGTGAGTAAATGCAAAAAAGCAAAAAAAAACTCAAAAATGCACCTAGCCTTTGCTAGCTACAAGGAAAAAGTATTTTTCTAAACAAGCTTGCATTTTCCTAACTTGTGTCAATTCAAAGTTCAAAACCTAGCTTAATGGGGAAAGCCTATTAGTGTTCACTCAAGGAAAACATTAGGTATATGCTTTGAAATTTTCAAAGTTGATCAAAAAGGAAAAAGTGTTAGAATTGGGTGATAGAAAGAAAGGTGGTAATTGAACCAAACACTTCATTTTCTAAAAAGCTCAATGTTAAGAGGTTCTAAATTTACAAATTTGTATTTGAAATGTTTAGAATTGGACAAACTAGTAGGGATATTCTGTTCACTCTCAGAGTGAATCAAACTCCCCAACCTTCTTGATTCAATTTACTACTGATTTATATGAACATGCTAGATCTTTAGAGGGCATGCATCCTGAGAATAGCCTTACGAGGAGGTTGAGAGGGAACGACCCAAGTGGGAGAAAATCACTTTAGCCATGATATACATCCAACCCACTATAGTATAAACATATTCATCCTTAAACTAATCAAATGACAAGTAGGTGCTAAGAATCTTCACCTCCTCTAGCAGTTCTCCGCAATTGCGCAAAATCATGTTTTTATGTGTGTGGGAGGTCCTTGCAAAATGCTATAAGAGACTTTTCACTTGTTTGAACGGATTTAAATCTAGAAAGCCTGTTAAAATTAGCAAGACTACCTTATTAGAGCCATGTTTTAACAAAAAAAGTTATCTTAGGTAGCTTGCTTGGAAGATATTCTTGTTTTGTCCTGTTACAACGTCTGAGAACAAACACATTGTGTTGTTTAAGGTATAGAAACATTTATTTATTTTGTGTGTTGTAGTTGTTTCTCAAATTTTGAACAAGAACATCCTGAAATATGATCACAAGAACCTTAAAATTTTAAAAATCATCTAATATAGTGACAAATTCATTTTAACTGGCGAAGTTGTGTACTAATCTTCTTTCCATATGTGTCAGCAGTTGTGTTGCATGTAAAAAAACTCAAGTTTTGTGTACCAAGGTTTAAGTTGCACGTAATCAGTCTTCAAGTTACATGTGAAGAAGTGAAGTTGCACGTGCTAACAACAAAATAGCACGTGTACTATATCTGGAAGTTGCATGTAAGTGCTTTCTAGTTAGTGCGTAAGCATCAATTAAGTATCACGTACCAACAAGAGAAATCATGCCTACAGACTAAAACAAAGGAATAGGGGGAATTTCCTGAGGGTTTGGAAAAAAATAACTTTCCTATTTGGATACCTATTTGGACATTCTATCTATTCATCACTCTACATTGATCAGAATCCCTCATATTTGGAATATTCAAAATCATTTTTTTAGGATTGATTGATTGAAAAATTGGCAGAACAATTCTTCCCAATACCTATAATGATGAATCTATTTGAAAGAATAATCAATACTATGGAAAATAAAGATCAAAATCATCATAGGCATCAAGATGAAGAAGTAACCAAAGACAAAGTTGAGGAGGGATCCCAAGATCCCATATTCGTTGAAATCATGGAACAAATTTTGAAGAAGGATAAAGAATTATATTTCTTAAATTTTGCTCAATTAGGAGCTAAGCTTCTCATAATTATGATATATCAACCTTAGAGAAGGATGAGGAAAGAGAAAATGATACATTATCTAACAAGCCATAATTAAGATCAATTTGTCCTTTTCTTTATGAACATGAGCCATCCATATTTTCATCTTCTTGAAAAAAAGAAGCATTTAAGAACAACAAACCCATCGTTCATCAAGAAAAAATCCATGATCATCCAATCTTTGTTCAAGAGAATGATGAGAAGGATACTACTCTCAAGCAAGATCTGATGTACAAAATCCTATCTAGCAATGGTTTTCCTATAACCTCTACTTCTTCCACCATTTCTCCATTGCACAAAGCTTCACATCTATCCAAAATCCATTCATTGAGTAATCGAGCTACTGTTGATGTTTTGATGCTAAATATGTCTATCCTCAAGGGCTACCTCTAAAAGAAATGCAATCTAACTTACATCTTTCTTCAAATCTTTTCCATGCTTCAAAGATCCTAGACCCTAAGCTATCATGTGTTTGAATGCCTATTATACCCATTCAAAAGGATCCTACATCATGTTGTTCCCTTTTCTTGCTGACATAAAAATATCCCTCAGAGGGTTCACTCTATTTATCCCTAACACTGACCCAGCATAGAGTAGAATAACAGAAACAAGGTTTTGAAACGTCCTGCACTTTGAGCTCCACAAACTCGGGTGGGATTACCCTTGAAAACTTAGAATAATGAAATCACTAAATTATTCTAGCTTGCTATTGGTGGAATTACAGGGAATGATCACTGTAACTTTTAATAAACCAGACCAAACTGAAAGTAAAGATTGATTTTAATAATGACAATCATTTGATTGAACGAAAAATAGACCAGTGCTCAATCTTAGGGAATGGAGTCATCTATAAATGGTTTTAACCAGCATGATTGAGGACAACAACTTAAGGAAATTACAGGATCTGACACAAACATAGATATACCTTATATATCTACCTCAGTACATTTAACCAAATTAATCCATCAAATTCATTTGCTACCCTGAACTTTGTTGAAATATGTCTAAAGTATATTCTCTCCTTGAAAGAACCCTAGAAGTATTTTATAATCTGCCTGACAGATATATAAACTGAAGATATTCCTAGAATATTGAATTTAAACAAAACTCAGAATGCTAAAATGAAGACAGAGAATCCATTAAATGCTTCAGAAATTGTGAACTGGATTTTATTCAAAATTCATCATCAATTAGTACATTCACCGAGATTTCTCCCAAAAGACCAGATATATTGGTTCTCTAGACCAAAATTTTTATTGACTTAGTATTATTTTCAGACATAAAAATGACCATCATTTTTCCCAGTAGTCTTGGAATCCTTTTATAGCACAAGGATGCAACAAGCTACCGACATAATGGAAAAGATTACAAAATTTCTTGCAACAACTTTGCAACAAAATTTTTGCAACCGAACATAGGTGGCAACTAATTTACAAAGCCTCAACAAATTTTGTCTTTTATGGATTAACCATATTTGATTCATCCTTTTAGCTTTGCCTCCCATCTGTTCACTTCTTTGACGGTGGGCCAATCAAAGGTCTTCTCTTCTTCAAGCTTGGCAATGACTTCCACCCACCTGGCATCCATGGTAGTTCTAGCCTCAGACACAAATTTTTCCATATCTCTTTCAACTTTGCAGAAGCCATCGATCAGTTCATTGCAATACTCTGCATTTGTGTCTTTTTCCAAACGTTGCTTTAGATCTTGATTTACCAGTATGACATCAAAACTAGATTCCCAATCTGATTCTGCCTTCAATTCCCCTGTTTCATATAAATATTTGGAATCAACGGCGGACATTGATCACCAAACAGTTGCAGCTTACTGTTCATCAAATCAGATTTGCCATTAAAGAAAGCAAAAGTATCATTCAACTTATTTACCATATCAATGGAATCTGATACTTTGTCTGGGAAATCATCACTGTATAACATAGCCATTTTGAGTTTATCTAAAACTCTTTCCTTCGCTGACCAAAGCTTGAAGGCAGGCTCTAGGAAAACCATAGCTTCTGCAGCTATCTTTGAGGCCTCTTGCAGGGATCCATACAGTGTATAAACTACACCAATCTTATTCTTCAAAACTTTAATCCTATGCTGCAATATGAGCAACATGACAGATACATCATTCATGCCCTGTTCCTGTGAGATGCCCTTTGACTGTGTCTCTGCCAAAGCAGAGTCTTCCTTAGCACCTTTCACAATATCTGTGACAACATTGGCTGCCTCCTCAACAATTGGAGTCTTTTCCCTTTTACTTTCTTCCAATTCTCCCTTCAATTTGGCAATCTCCTCTTCAAGTGTGTGGTTCTTGTCTCAAGCTTTTCTGTTTCAATTTGACCAAGAAAGATTTAAACTCTTGAGATTTTATGAACTCATCATCCTCCATGAATTTGTTTGCCATCATGACCCTTTCATCATCTTTCTCAAATAGAACCATTTGATTGTCTCCTTGGCCCTCAGGCTGTGGCTCCTTTTGTAATTGCCTCCTCAGTTTCCTAAAGTATTTTCCATGCTCTGATATCACAGCTTTAGCCATGCCTTTTTTGTCCTACACCATTTTGTGCTCTATTTTCTGTTTCTTGCGAGTGAGCGATATTTCCTTTCTTTAACTTGTCGCACACTCATGAGTTCACATTTCATGTCACCTGTGTCTCGGTGACTGAGCACCTATGCATCTTACCTTTTAGCTATTTCATCATCACACACTCGCTGGATGTTCAGAATGCACTTTTTGATCTGGGCGACTGAGCGACATTCATTCATTTACTGCATACTTTGTCTGGTCGCACACTCGCTATCCTTTTACTCCAGCTTTTATCTTATGCGCGAGTGAGTGATGGCATCGGTTCTTTAACTCGTCGCACACCCGCGGGCTCAGAAATTTCACTTCATTACATACTGCGAGTGCACGATTTCTTCACTTTTTCCTTAGTCGCCCACTCGTGAGCTATTTTCTGATCATGTTCATTGATTGGCGATTGAGCGGTGTCCTTCCTTCTTTGCTCATCGCATACTCGCGAGCTGACCTCTGATCACCTCAAAACATCAGCGAGTGAGCGAGGCATTGAATAGTCTCTTTAGTCACTCGGTCGTAGACCTTTAAGAACTTTGAGAAATGCCTGTGCGACTATGTGATGCATCTTCATATCGGTGCTTTATACCTTCGTCGCACACTCGCACCACAAAATACAACCAAGTTAGTTCCTAGGCGAGTGGGCGACATCTATAGGACATGACCTCGTCGTGCACTCGCACAACTTAAAGATACTAACATAAAACAGCGAGCGGGTGTGCGACTATTTCATTTTAGACATGACTCGCTCAATCGCGGAGCATGAGATAAACAGAATAACTTAACAGCGACTGCGCGAATAGCACAATTTTAACCCATCGCTGGCTCGCGGACCTATAGCTCAAACTTTATAAGACATCACGATTGCGCGATTTGCATTTCAAAACAACTCTTCGCCCACTCACGGTCAGATCAAAACTAGACATGAGCTCATCACGATTGCGCGATTCTTTTTCAAAATAGCTCGTCGCGCACCCGTGCAAGTTAAAGACATAAGGAAAAAAGCGACATGACAGAGCGATTAAAGGTAAAACATGATTTCAAAAAGGGATTGACTTCTTTTGAGCGGCTAAGCATAAGATTTTGAAACAAGAAAGCCCGAGAAAAGCAAAAGACAAAAAAATTCAAATTTTTTCAACACAGTGCTAACACATCATTCCCTCAAGAATCCCCCATGCATACCCAAGCTCATACCTTGTCCTTAGAAGTGGATCCATGTCAAGAAGATAATCCAAATTTTGAAGAAAAAAATATCAATAAAGATCAAGATGCTATACAATCGCCTCCCATATTTGATGAATGTCCCATATCCATAGAATCCCATGATTATCCCCTTGCACCCTTTCATTTCTTCAAAATTATATCCTTCCAGCTGAAGAACAAAGTGTCCTTCCAAGCTCTATATTTTTTCCACTTCCCAAGAAAGATCAAGATATATCTTCCACCATTTCTAATGAGCATATTGAAAATCAAGAGATAAATACCCTCTCTACACAATCTAAAGATCCCTATCAAGATCAAAGTATGCCATCACTTCCTTGTCATACTCCTCCATATTCACCTCAAGAAACCATCATTCTTCCAAATCCCTTGCATGATAATAAACACCTTTAAGATTTAATTGATCCTATCAAAGTTGTTCCTATGAAATTTATTCATGAGTCTATTGGTATAAAGATAAATCTTAAAGATGAGAACCTCAGTAATGTAGCTCATTCTAAAGATGTTGATATCCCTTTCACACCTTATCTCCCTCCATTCAAACACAACCATATTCCTTCACCATCCTCCAAATCCATTTTGTGTTCCTATGTCCCAAAGCTAAAGTGTTCATACCTTCCATCCATATTGGGCCCCTATATTCCTTCATCAAACATTCCTACAATCTCTAGTTCTTCATTCACTTACCCTACCATGTATCAAGATCAACTAAGACCCACATAATTGAAGAATGTCGTAACACCAATCTATGTAAACCCTCCATATATTCCTATTCACTCACAATTCCCAAGTCTTTTGGAAGGAATTTGGATGTGCAACATAAAAATCAGAAATCCAAGAATTCACATGTGTATAAATATCACCATGTCCAATCTAATAGAAATGTGAATAAAAAGAAAAAAAAAATCCAAAAGGCCGCAAAGGTCCACAAAGAAATAGGAAATATCAAAGACACTACAAAGTTCTACCAACCAAAAAGAAAAATAAAAGAAAATGTGGGTTCCAAAATCCCTCATTGAAGAAATGCATTCTAAACCATCACAAAAGAAAGAAAAATCAAATAGTTTGTGGATTCCCAAGTCACTTTTGAAATAATTTCACACAAAAGAAAAATCAAAGTTAACATTCAAGCTTCCAAAGGCTTCCATTCTATCTCCTTCCAAACATGTTCCACTTTCCAAGTCTACTTTGGGTTCCTATATCCCAAAATCCACTATCTTAGATACATCCACACTTCCTTCATCCATTGTTCCTCCATCATTCAACCACCCTTCAAAGTGTGTGTCAAAGTTGATCTTGCCAACATTTCCATCCACAACATACATTCATCTTATACTCACATTCATTATCCAAAACATACTTTCCATCTTTCCATCCCTCTTATCCAATCTATAGCATAAAACCTTCTCCACCATTTACCCGTATCCTCCATATGTGTCATTTATCACACCTTATCAATATATTTAAGCATCCTAGCCATATTCATGGTTTATTATTACATATCTTTCAGAAGAGCATTGTCCAAAGATCCAAATGTTGGGGAAATTTTTAAAAATACAAAAAAGAAAAAAATTGAAAAAGAGAAAAGTGCCTTGGTGAAAAACTAGTAAGCAGGCACCTTCGTATAAAAAGTAAAGAGAAATCAATCTATCCTATGGTGAAAACCACTTTTGTGGCACCTTGGACAAGTACCATGATGAAAACATGGAAAACAGGCATCATGCGTATTTCCTCCTCTTGCACTCTACACTTGAGGGAAAGTTTCATCCATGCTATCTTCCATCTTCCTATCATTCATCTCATTCGCATCCATATTCATTATTTCACCTTTGATGTTGACAAGGTTGAACATATTTATGAGCATTAGGTATCCTGACATCCATTATTATTTCCATTATCCTATGTTGCATCCATGCTACCCTATCACAATCTTACTTATCCCAAATTCACCTTCATTTATTCCTAAGTATTCTTGCAATAATCCCAACCCATCTCCTCATAGCCTCCATCATTCATTTATCCTAATTGTGTTGTCCTATCCACATTATATCCAAATTTACATTTGGTCTTAATCAAAATGAAGAACATAAAATGCAAAAATTTGTTTTCAAAAACTTCTTAACATGTCCACTCTTTTGGACCAACCACTTTCATGACATCAGGTCATTATCCTATATAACACTGCATCATTGACTTTCGTTTCTTATCCAAAACATGCTTCACATTGCTATATCATGTTTTCCTTAGCTTGGGTAATATTGAGGAGATGGTTGTACGGGTCATATTTAGTACACACACTTCATCCATCATTTCTTATCCATTCCTAAATCCATTAGCTTTCTCATCCATCTATCATGTCCTATACCTTGCTAGACATTGGGACAAACCAATGTGATATTGTTTGAGAGCTGGTAATTTTTTTAAAAATCTAAAAATCTTTAAAATACCTAAAAAATCTAAACAATCCAAAAAAATTAAAATATCAAAAAAAATCTTGCATAAAGTCTCTAAGCTACATCTTGCATAAACTAAGATTTTTTCATATTTTGGAGGTTTTCCCAAGAACAACATATTCATTTTCAACTGGGGGCATTAATCCAAGAGAAATGGATTTCAAAAAAGGAGACACCAATTCAAATGAAGCATTGTTTGAACCAAATAGAGACTTGCACCTTTGATTTTCCAAATAGAGACTTGAACCTTTGATTTTCGTCATTACTGAATTTCCCATCCAAGTTTAACACCAACGTAATCCTTGACCTTTATTGACTTATTATTATTAGGAGTAAAAATTGAGAAAACCAAATGATCGAAATGGATGAAGTTCTATTTGTAATATAGATACAACAACAATAGTGTTGGAAAGTTGATACTACAGGATTATATGACTAAGTTTTGTGTTTTGATTATGGCAACAAAGTCATATGAAGTTTTGACAGTAAGTTCAAAAACTTTGAAGATCAAGATTTGGCTAAGTATAGAAAGCAAAATAGAATAGAGGTATACAATTGATCATAGCACCAGCGCACGTGCGTATGATTGAATAAGAGTATACACCTTTGTACTTAAGCTTTATGATATGTTGTTATTCTTATTCAACACACGCATGGTAAGATATGACAGTACGGAGAAGTTATAGCAAGTTCAAGTGCCACTAGTAGTTCAACAAACAGAGCATGGAGCCGACTTTAGATTTTGATTAGCGTATATTATTTTGTTTTGTAATGGCTATGAGCCTATTGTAATATCTATGTAATTATGTTATTAACACTCATGTAAACACGCTTAATCCAATTCATCTGGAAGCATCGTGTATGTTGATTTTGGGCTGACTAAGTTCTTATTTTCAGCCGCGTCTATTCAGGCATGTCAAGTGTGTGTGTGTGTGTGTGTGTGTGTGTGTATATATATATATATATATACACTTGACATGCAATTTTTTATTAAGTGTGAGAGTTAAAAATATGCAGAAAAGATATACAGAAGAAAAGTATAAAAAATCAGTATGAAATAGATCTATTTAAGAGATTAGAGCATCAGTGCTTAAATGGAACTGATCAGATAATACTCTCATAACGATAGTTCTATTTTTGGGTATAGTGTGTATCTATTATAAGGAGATTGTAGCCTTCTTCTTGTTGGGCAGTGAGCTCTAGCAGTGAGCCATTCACCTTTAATAGAGTTATGTAAAGAATCCTAACAGGGTCATTGTACTTGCATTGTAAAGACTGCTTCTAACATGGCAAAGGAACTCTAACAAGTTCATAAGACTACTACAATTATTTGTGGGTACTAATTCCCACCGGGGTTTTCCTTGATCAAGGTTTCCCCATAAACATATCTTATGTTATGTGTCATTGTATTATGCTTTATCTGTTATCTATTTTGATTTTAGTTTCAAGTTGCTAAAATAAATTAAAATCCCAAACATTGATTCACCCCCCCCNTTCCCCCCCCCCCCCCCCTCAGTGTTACTGACAAATGGTATCAGAGCTCTGGTCCTCTGAAAGAAAGTTTAACCACTTGAGGAGATCATGGATTCAGCAGAAGTGAAACATCTAAAAAAGAATCTTGAAGAAGCCCTTGAAGATCATGATAGATTTGAAAAAGAAAATGAAGAACTAAAACTAAAATTTGATGGCTCGCAAATTCTTATCAAAAAATTAAGAAAAGATTTGAAAGATTTCTCTATGAATGATTTGGGAAAAATGGTCAAAAAGATGAGTGAAGAAAACATGTCTCTAAAGGACAATATTGAAGATTTGAATTAACAACTAACATATAGCCTAATAGTTATTAAAGAAAATACCAAAGAAAGTAAACAATTAGATGAAAAACTTATGCAAGAAAATATGAAGATCTTGGAGTTGGAAAACATCAATAAAAAGATAAAATATTAATTGATAGAAGCAAAGAATCATATTGAAAAATTACACACAAGTTCTTATCTGATTCAATCACAACTTTATGGAAAAAATTTAAGAGGAGATACTACTGGTGTTGCATACAATGTAGCACAAAGTGAAACCAATACAATGCAAGAAAGTAAGAAAGTACAAGAAAAATATACAGAAGTAAAGGCTACTGAGAATCTTGTAGAGGCTAAAGAAGAATCACCTAAAGATGAACACAAGCTAGTTAACCGAACTTGTTATGCGTGTAAAAGAAGGGAAATTTGAAAAGAGATTGTAAAGAGGTAAGACCTTTAAATGGCTATTTTTATTCTTGTAATAAATTTGGTCATAGGGCTATACATTAAAGAATAAGTCAAAGAAATCAGTCACATCAAAACCAAAGAAATCTGACTCAATACAGTCAGAGAAATCAACCTCAGAGAAACTATCAGAATATTACATGTCAGATATGTAATCACAATGGACACACAGCCAAGTAGTGCAACATGGTAAATCATATCAATAGACCTCCGATCATTTGTCACTCATGTATCAAAGATGGACATATCTCAAGGTTTTTCAGATCCAGAATGCAAAGACAAGAAAAACCTAAAGGATCAATATTTGAAGAATCTGGAGAAGTCAAGTTTGTAAAAGCTACAAAAGGTTCAAGAAAAATATGGGTTGAAGTAAAGAAAGATGATGATATTAACCAAGTGGTAGATGCATACATAGTGGATGCACCTTCTACTTCTAGATAAGATGTCCCTAATGGTCATAGGGGGAGCTTTTCAAGCTCTAAACCCCTGTGTGGATGGTATACTCACCTTTGAGTATGCACCTATGGATTCATGTATTTGGTCATGAATTGAGGAAGTATGCATGGATTCATAGCTTTTACTTCGATAAGAACAAAGATTGAAATTCTTAGTTGAAACCGCGTTACGACAACAAGCATTAAATGTGGTAACTCATTTATAAGTCGGTAAAAGGTCTCATATCTTCACTTCTACATTCAGGATTGATCATTCAGAGAGTACATGAGAAATAAGAATTGAAGTGTATAAGGATAGCCATTGGTTGGTTAGAAAAGTGAATTAAAGTTGAAAGGGAACCCTAGCACAAATGCGTCATTTCAAAACGTCAGTGAACCCCACTTAAGAAATCAACAAGTAAGTATGGAAATTCCTCTAGTCTTTGACATCTTTGAAAGGATGAGATTTTTGTTTAAAAATCATCCATTAAAGTCGGTGTTAGATGATGTAGAAGGGGCATTTTCCAAGACTTCGTTAGGAGTCATGCATGTTGAGGACATACACGCTTACATTTACTGTAAGAAGGAGTCTGTTGGTGACAACATAAAAAGAACACTCATGGCATCTATGATGAAACTGTATTACTCATTAAAGGATGAACTCTCATATCTCACTAATAACCCTATTTTTAAGTATACAAATGCGCATGAGTTCTATGAACCAGAATGGGTTAAAATTCTACTCTGTAGGATTCATGATGATCTATTTTGGATTGGTGAAGTTCCTATCCGTATTACTGCTGACGTCATTCATGAGGTGACCAGACTCTCTAAGGTTGGACCTATTCTTCCAACTAGAAAGGATGTCAAGAAACACGTTGAGCAGGCATGCTTATCTAGAAGTGATAGACACGGAATGACTGTTGATCCTATTGTGTAGAAAGACATCAAACTCATCACCATGATACTTGGTTACAAGTTTCAGCATACAAGCGGACTTAATAGTGTATCCACAACTATAGTTCTAGCAGCAATAAGGATGGCAAGAGATAACACACAGTATAAACTTTGTGAGATAATGCGCGCACAACTAATTGAGAATATTAAAGCTATCAAGCATGAAAAAAGAAAAATATTCAGATTTGGCTCATTGATTATATACTTATACTTCGACATTGTTAGTAAGGTCTCTAATCATTAACTAGATAGGAGAAAACCTAATTTGTCTCAAATTTCATTAAAAGATACATTAGAAAGAAGTGTAAAGGACTCTATGGATATGGAGATCAAGACATTCAGAATCAAGATGCAGAAGAGCTTTAGAATGCCAGAAAAGATAGTTGAAAAATACAAGGACACCATATGCTTTATGGTGGAAATAGAGAATACTTGCATGTAAGAATTTGAGCCAAGAACCAAATGGATTCACCCACTTGGTTATGAGGTAGAAGAACATGTTTTGGAAGGATATGCACAAGTTATTCTATCTGCGCCTAAAGATCCAAAAGAGCCTAGATGGGGCACATACAAAGAAAAGACAAATCAAGTTGATTGTGTCTTATAGAGTGCAAACAATAAGAGGAAAGCATCAAGGATTACCTCTAACATCTTGAAAGTTCATGGTGTCACCCAAGAAGACCTAGATAAAGTTAGGGAAGCTAAAATTGCAAGAGAAATTAAGCAAACACCTGCAGAAGTCAAAATAGAAAAATATGATGATATCCACAAGAAGAAAAAGAAGAAGTCAGATGAGAGCACATTTGCACCCTGTACTAATATTGACCTGGAATCCTCTCCACCTTCGGTATGAATCAAGATGACTGGAAGAAGGAAGCAAGTTCCCACAAGCCACCCATCCTCAAGGACAACACGAATCAAAGTAATGAATACTCAAGCCCCTCCTGAGGTAGGATTCAGACATAGTCTTGAAATCCTAAGGAACAAAATCATTAATGAAGGAAGAATAGATTCAATTACAAATGTCTATGACAAGTACCAAGAGATAGATAAATTAGAAATACATTCTATGATTATTTCTCATATGATCAAGTTTAAAAGGTCATTTTTTGAAATTAAGACAGTCATTCCAGACAGAGTATGGAACATACTTGGCTTATTAAAAAGAAAAGCAATAGAAGAAGATATGAGGATTAGAGAGGAAACACTAGATAATATTATCCATGTTTGCTCACATGATGAGAAGGCAATACTGTTAGATCTAGTAAAACCTCATCTAAGAACCAAAACAAGAACCCTTCACATTATGAATAAAGAGTATGAGTTGGTTGGTAAAGAGACTGAAAGAGAATTCGAGCAAGTGTTTGTGGACAGACACATGTATCCATCAATAGCACCTACAACTAAAGTGACTCGAGCTCCTTCAAAACAAGAAAAAGAACCAGAGATTCTTAATGTGCCTATGATAGGTCCACAGGATTTTGTGCCCAAAGTTCCATCACCCTCTGACACAGTCAAAGATTCAGATGAAACCATTATGATCAATGATGTTAAGATAACAATGAAAGCTTCAGATAATGACTTGAACAAATTTGAAAAAGTATTTGTCAGCACTGAAGAAGCTGAGAAGGTATGCACTAATAATACTCCCTTGTAGAAAGATGAAGTTCTTTCTAAAGACTCAACAGATTTGAATAATGAGGAATACAATCAATCTAATGAACCACCCTCTATGGAGATACTAGTAAAAAGTGAATGTATGGATGTAAGTCAAAATGTTATATTCACTCCATCTATCAAACCATCAATATCATTGTTGTTAAGTTTGACCCCTGACTCAACAAACCTAGATGCATGGGGAGAAGAAGACTTGATCAAATTAAGTGTATTAGCTATGGAGAAAGAAAAGGAGAAACAAGTTATGAGATATCCTCTCTTTCTTGAGTCAGTAAATATTTTGAAAAACAAAGTGCCAACAGAGAAGAAATTGGAAAATATTCAATCAGTTGATGATGTCGATAGAATCTTGACAAGATTCAAAGAAAACTTAATCAGTCTAGTAGACTCAGCTACTAAAATTGCAGAGGAAAAGTACAAAAAGGGAAGGTTGGATGAATTGATAAAGAACTTCTCATTAGATCTCAACTCATTGAAGATTGGTCAAGTAATTCTGAAAGAGTTAGCAGCAAAAGGCAGAAATGTGATAGCTAACTGTATGGACATAGGAAAATTCACTTCTAAACACATTAAGAAGATTGAGGAAGAAAAAATCTTGGTTGAAAGTATAAGGAAATCAGTTGAAACATCCTTTCAAAACATCAATATCTACAACAACATCTATCAAGGGCAGATAGATAAGATTGAGAAATCCAAGATAAAGATCAATAAGATAAGGACCAGGCAAACACAACTGAGAAATGTACTTGCACCCTCCTTAACTATATTAAATGAGAACATCAAACAGATTGATGCAACTATTGTCACATATGATCAAGGCCCCTGCATGGATCTGATAAAAATGGAGAAGCTCACAATGGTATTATGCGCCCATCTTCAGACTGTTGATGCACTCAAGGTATTTTGGCAACAAGAAATCAAGAATCTTCATATTGCATACCCAGATGTATACTCTGAGTAACTACTTAGGGAATTTATTTTTTGGCACCTTTTTCATTAATGTCAAAGGGGGAGTAGAGTATAGAAAGGAGTATGATGTACATTAAACTTGTAGTTTTTTTGTTAAGTCAAAGTTTAGTAACTTGGCCACATTCCTTTGTTGCCATTAATGACAAAGGGGGAGATTGTTGGAAAGTTGACCCAACAAAATTATATGACTAATTTTTGTGTTTTCATTATGGAAAAAAATTCATATGAAGTTTTGATAGTAAGTTCACAAAATTTGAAGATCAAGATTTGGCTAAGTATAGAAAGTAGAATAGAACAAAGGTATACAGTTGATCAAGGCACCGGCGCCATGTGCATACAATTGAGTAAGAGGACGTGCTTTTGTACTTAATCTTTATGATATGTTTTTATGCTTAATATACACACGCATGGTAAGATATGACGGTACGAAGAAGTTACATCAAGTTCAAGTGCCACTAGCAATTCAACAAACAGAGCACGAACCTGAATTTTGATTTTGATTAGCGTATATTATTTTGTTTTGTAATGGCTATGCGCCTATTGTAATATGTGTGTAATTATGTTATTAACACTCATGTAAACATGCTTAAGCCAATTCATTTGGAAGCATTGTGTATGTTGATTTGGGGTCGACTAAGTTCTTGTGTTTAGTTGCATCTATTTAGGCATGTATATATACTTGACATGCAATTTTGTATCAAGTGTGAGAGTTGAAAATATGCAAAAAATATATACAGAAGAACAGTATAAACAAATTAGTATGAGAATGAGATATTTAAGAGATTAGAGCATCAGTGCATACACAAAACTGATCAGACAATAGTGTCATAACAATAGTTCACTTTTTGGATATAGTGTGTATTTATTATCAAGATTTTGTATCCTTCTTATTGATGGGCAATGAGCTCTGGCAGTGAGTCATTCACCTTTAACAGGCTTATATAAAGACTCCTAGTAGGTTAATTGTACTTACATTGTAAAGACTGCTTCTAACATGGCAAAGAAACTCTAATAATTTCATAAGACTAGTACACTTATTTGTGGGTACTAATTCCCACCGGGGTTTTCCTATGATCAAGGTTTCCTTGTAAACATATCTTGTGTTATGTTTCATTATGTTATGCTTTATCTGTTATCTATTTTGATTTAAGTTTCAAGTTGCTGAAATAAATTAAATTGCCAAACACTGGTTCCTCCCCCCCTCTCAGTGTTTCTAACAAATAGCACTATGGTTTTTGATGGGGTGTTGAATTTTTAAGCCATGTCTTTCTATCTAATCAATGATGTTCAACTAGATCAGTGATGTTTAAAGCATGAAATTTTTCTTGATTTCTGTGTGACTACTTTTAAGATTGATTAATTGAAGTATACAAATTTGTCAAAAGACATGACCATCGGAGAGTCATCGATGACACTTTTCATAATACCTTGACCATTTACATATCTCACATGTCAACGCCAACATCCACTTACAACATTGAATCCAATGAAAGCGACATTAATACTCTCATGGTTAAACTAGTGAGAGTTTTACTAGATTCATGGTTGAAATCTGAAGAAGGAGGTATTTAGATAATCATGGTTTGCAAATCTAACTAGTGAGAGTTGTACTTTTTTAGGTCCCAAAAAGATTGATGATGAAAATAGAAAACTTCATGCATTCTTTGCAAAAGTGATGGTTAGTTGCATTCATATAGATTAATTTTGCATTATGATAGTTGTGGGATTTTTCCTAATCAAGGGCGTGGAATTTTATCATGCTTAAATCATCAAAGTCCTAATCAATGGCCTAAAATTTCCGATCCATCAAATGATCAATGATACATGAAGGATATCATCACTATGCATCTACTCACTTAGGGACAACCTAACCATGTGATCATCTAGGGGAAACCAAATTTTGTTCATCATACATACCTATATCAGCACCCGACTCATATAAAATATCCATATCTATGATCATCCCACCATCAGTTTTTAGAGGAAGGATATTTTTCAATTAAATAAAAAACCAATCAGTTAAATCATGCAATTGATCATCTAACATCAATCATTTTATCATATCATCCATTTTCTCATCTTGAGTGCATCAATTTGAAAACCAATCCATCAACCTACCTATCCTATCAGATTGACATCAATACAACATCAAACAACTAATTCTGACTGACATCAAATGATATCCAAACATCATAACCTTATCTAAAACATCAACAACCTTTTCTTAATCATAGCTATTGTCATCTTCTCTCATAACCAAGGCATTTTAAATTTGATTTTATCGGGAAATAAATTGCAATTACCCAAACTCAATAAAATCATCCAAATCATTTTGATTATTTTCCTGAGGGGGCATCATATCTGCATTATATTGGCATCAACAAATCATATCGAGTTTTCTTTTCAAATTAGGGGCAATGTCCTATCAATTAAATCTATATCATTCACAAATTCTAGGGCAATTAAATTTCAAATTTCTATCAGTGGGGCATTTTCATTAGTTTTCACATCAGAGTTTCTTGTCATAAAGTTTAACATCAGGTTGCACATCAGTTTTTTGACATCAGGTTTCACATAAGATCTTTCGCATCAGACATCATTGTATCAAATATCAATCAACAAATTAGAGCAGGACATCAATTTTTTTTAATCAATGTTCTTCACGCATTAATTCAAAGTGGGGCATTTGTAGAGACCTAAATTCGGTTAGGTGTATTTTAATCAATCAAAAGGCAATTTCATCAAACCAAATGGAGCGATTAAATCAAAAGGGACTAAATTACACCAAGTCAAAGAATTAATTAATAAAGATATCGATTAATTAAATATAAGCCTAATAGGGATAAATCTAAGCTATGTAATTGATTTAATCAATTAATTGTATAGTTTTAAATCAAAAATCAAAATCAACCTATTCCTTACATGGCTGATTTAATGAATTAATTAAATTAATTAAATCATTATTCATTTCAATAAAGGGTACAATAATTTTAACAACCAATGAGAATCAAGGATTGATAGCACATGGATCACTCCAAAATTTGTAATCTTGATGACTCATTTTAATCTTTTTAATCCTCACCACTCAATTTGTCTCTTTGTCCCAAGCTTTGAGACCACCATTTAAATGGTCTCCCCATTTGAAACCATTTGAAAGTCTTCAACTTAACCAAGCCTAGATCATGGTCAACTTAACTCTACCCCCTATCCTTTGGAAATCATATAAATACCAAGCATTTTGAGAGAAGTATCAATCCTAGACATTCATGAGTAATTGCATCCTTACTGTAGATAAATTCATTAAAATCAAAAGCATTTGAAAGCATAATTGAGCATATTTTGAGCTATTGATAGCATAATTGAATGAGTTGGAATGACAATTTGAGAGTTGTGAGCTAGATTAGGCATCATCTTACACAAATTCTCATTCTAGGACTGTCACTTTTGGATATTAGGGTTGAGAGCTCCAATAGTATGCTTAGATAGAGATCCATGGAATGTAATAAAATGCTAATATTTGTCCATTCTTAGATTAAATTGTATTATTGTTTCCATAGAATTGATAGATTGCACCTTTATTTCATGAGGTATGATTTATACATACATAAGAACATACTTTATATTATGAGGATAAAATGTGACTCACCACCTCTTATACATAACTTACTAATCACTAGGATATCTCCCATGTCAAGATAAATATCACAATATAGGGCTAAGGTTGATCTAAGTAACTTGAAAGAAATATAATATTGATAATATTACCTAATTATGAGTTAAGGTAGTGAATATACAACTACTCATACCCATTACTATACTTTACAATTAAGAACATAACATAAAATATATTTTTTTCATCTTTTGCATAGTGAGATGGCCAAATTTTTGCAAGAGATATTATAACTTACTTAAGGACTACACTACAAGTTATAAATATACTACTTGCTATTGATATTGATATATTTAAAATATGGATATTTTGTTTGATCTTTAGTTATACACAATCCTGTAGTTAATTAGACGAGTTAGAGGATTTAGATCTACCTAATTAGGACTCTTATTAGGTGGTACCTCACTTTGGCAATTATGTTCCTCAAACAACTAATAAAACACCTTATGCTTAAATACATTTACATTTTTCTTATCTTTTGATTCATTTATATGAATCAAAAATTTTGTTTACAATCCTTGTATATGATAGACATTTATTCTCATTAATACAATAATATAACTTAATTTTTAATAATTTATTTGGAATTTATCTCTCTCATTATAATAACTATTATTGAGAATTTTAAAATTTCATAAAAAATATTAAACCATCAATTATAGTCAATCATGGCTAACCTCCCTTATCTAATGAAATACATAACAATGATTACTAAGACTTCATTCAATGATCTATATACAATGGTTGATGTCATTAGGGAGTAAACCTTTTAAGTATCATATAACTAGACGAAACAAGGGTTGATTTTTCTTTTATATTCTCACAATCATGTACTCTTTTAGAGATGAGTATTATATGGGTACAAGTTTATAATCTATATTTTGAAGATTTTTTTTTTGATGAATAGTTTTAAGATTTTGATTTGCATTGCTCTACCCATATATGTAAATAAATATTTAGAGTATTTCCATTAATCTATTTAATAGATAAAATCAACTACTAGGCAAAGCTAATGATTTGCATTTCTTTTTACATACATGTAAATAAGTATTTAGAGTGTTTCATTTAATCTATTTAACAGATAAAATTCTTTCTTTCAAGTTGATACATTCATAAAATATATACATGTGATTGATTTTTGTGCCATTAAATTAATTTTTTTATTGTATAAATGCATTAAAGATATTGTTGTGACATTCAAATCCAAGTAGAATTAATGAGAAATATTGGAGTTAACTATAGAGCGTTCAATTTAGGAGCATATAATGTAAAAAATTCATTCAGACACTAGGTCCTAATACATCATGTGGTGTGCATCTACACTTGCATGCTTTCTTTTTATTACTTTTAAATATCTATGGGTTCAAATAGAATGAAACACATTATTGACCTTCCCCAATCTTGAAGCAATTAATTTTTGACTCCTAGCATATTCAAAATATTGAAAATGTCAAAAATGAAAACAAAATAAGAAAAATATGAGGTCACACCACCGAACTTGATTTTTAATTTTTGATTGTCTATCATAATCATTGCAAGAATCAATAAACAACACAAATATCTTTGATTTAAAAAGATACAAACATTTTAATCCCTCAAAAATTACCTCCACCACTCTCCTTTCACATGATTAAGTCTACACCATACTCTAAGGTTACCTCAACCTCTCAACCTTTTCCTCCAATCTTATTTTTACATTAAAGCTAGATCGCACCCAACGAGATAACATTATTATTACCGCTACCAGAAAAACCTTTTACTTAAATTTTATTTATTTTTAATAAACCTAGATCATACCCAAGTGGATAAGATTATTATTTCTTTGAAATTAGATATTTCAATTATGTCCTTGAGAAGTATTATCATTATGAAAGACAATCATATCGATGACAATAATTCTAAGCAGCCATATACGGATGGAATGGTCACAGTCCTGTGATTCTTAATTTCCAAGTTCACCATCAAGTAAAAAAAATCTGTTATGGGAAATTTACTTATCCAGAAAGGGATCATCATCTGACAGAATAAAATAATTGAAGACACCAAACTTTTCGAAGAAAATGCACACATCTGACCGTTTTAAGAGTAAACGTCACAAGCAACAATGACGATTCGAACCAAAAGTTAGTAATGGTTCTGTAACTTTGATCTCACGTCAGCGTATAGAATTTCTTAGGTCATTTTCCCACTAAGAGAGGTGAAACAACAGTGAAAATGGGAAAGCATAATAGGCGTACAGTGGTGTCGCAAAGCTGTCTATTCAAGTTGAAAAATCCATCCGCGCACTTCCGAATGAAGACACGAGATAAAGACAATTGATATTGTGCGCTCGAGTCTTCCACACGCCTATGTATTATCAAAATTAGGGTTTATATGAGGAGATAAAGAGATTGATATTGTGGACTTGAGTCAGTAACTTGCCAATGTCTCATCCACTTTAGGGTTTGTGTTTGACTGTCACCTATGGTTTATGCTTGCTTTGCTTGTTCTCGTTTGTTTTTGAATGCCATTGTTGGAGCTTTTCTACTGAACGTCATTTACTGTGAAATGGTCATTATATTTCGTAAGCATTTCTATGTTCCCACCAAAACATAGTAAAGTGTTTCAAACAAACAATAAGAAAAAATCGAAGACAATGTACAATTGTGTGGTGTAAGCATTATGGGGTTTGGAATTTAAAGTAATTGACTCTTCAAATGTGACCAAATGAATTTAATAATAGTAGAAAGCCAAAGTGAAATGTCTTATTGACTTACACTATATTTTGGATTTTGTAACAAAGATTGTGATGCAATAGAACTCGGGTTCAACGGCACATCATATATACACTTTTTAATCAGGCTACGAGAGAATGACCACACATAGTTCTAAGAGAGGCTACTATAGTCCCTTGACTTTTCTTCATCTTTTGCTTATGTACGGACCACCCCTTTTTAATCTTTAGTGGATGACTATACTCTGTTTTCTTTTTGTTACATTTTTTTCATCGTTTTTAAAAAAAATCAGTATGGACCATCCCTTTTTCTTTTTTATTTATCTTTAGTGAATAGTTATAGTGTATCTTTCCTTCTTTTAACATTTTTCTATTTTGAATTATTTTATTATTTTATTTAAATACATTTGATAAAATTCAACACTCTAGAGTAAATTTATGTAATGTTATTTGAGTATCTTTCATAGCAATTGATTGTTTTAGCATTATCATATCATTTTAATAGTTAACATTTGATATAATCAACAATATAAGATTGAGAGGGGGAAGGATGGGTGCGAGCAAGTGTCTGCGTTTGGGCGGGAGT
This sequence comes from Thuja plicata, assembly GCA_018584345.1. NCBI lineage: Eukaryota > Viridiplantae > Streptophyta > Pinopsida > Cupressales > Cupressaceae > Thuja > Thuja plicata. The sequence continues at coordinate 2,066,956 of MU223442.1, read as the reverse complement.
CTGCATTTGAAACCAACAAGGGTTTCTGCAGTAAGTAGATCTCAGCTCTGCAAAGAAGAGCTTAATGGGGATGATGACGAGGAGCCGCCTGATGGCAGAGGAGAAGGGATTGCTTGGCCGGATGGTTACCTGCCATTCTGGGGTATTTACTTGCCCTTGCAGGGAGCAGAATCAGAGTATGGTGCGTGTAATGGGTTCGACCCTAAACATCCTATTTCTGCGCGTCTGGGAGTGACCTTTTCTTGGAGCGCCCTGTTCTGGGTTTGCGTGGCCAGGAACGGCTCACTCTTGGCGTGCTTTGTCTACACGTTTAGGTCTGGGAAGAGTGGTGTCTCCGGTGTTGATAGTGATGCGATACGACCGGCTGGGGAAGAGGTGCAAAGAAGAGTCTGTGTGGGTAGCGGGAGAGGCGGTGGTCCCAGTCCAACGGTGTGGCCTTTCAGTGTTATGATTGATGAGATAGCTGTGGGTGTTTTCTTTCCCGGGTTATCTTTTCTCCTTTCTTCGTGTGAAAGTTTTTTGTGGCTCTCTTGGACGGGGAGCTGGATTTCTCTTGCCGGTATGTGGATGCGGCGGCAGAGGAGACACTCTGTCTCTCCTCAGGTGGATTTGAGGATTGTGCTGGAGATCAGATCTGATTACTCTGCGCCTTTCGTTCTCCGGGGTTGGGCGCTCAATGCCTATGAGGGTTTGTGGGGTGCTGTTTCTTTGTTGTGGAGAAGACCTGTGCTTTTTCATGTGGTCAGAGATGATGGGTGGCTGCAGAGATTTTGCGGCAGGGT
>MU223442.1:2007819-2065630 GCA_018584345.1 Thuja plicata | reverse complement strand
ATGGAGGTGGATCAACTTCCTATTGAGGTGGAGTGTTCGTGCGAGATTCTGAAGGCGGCTGATTCTCCTATGGAGGTGGAGAGTGTTGGGGCTTTTTTCTTTGTTCCTATTGAGGTGGAACACTTTGTTTTAGAGGTGCATTGGGAGACTGATACTTGTGTTGTGCTCGACTGTCAGGGCTATGGTGGGGCTCAAGGTGCTGTCATTGTGCAGCCTAAGGTGCTGTCAATGTGTTGTCATGTGCAGACTATGTGGTATCATGGTCCTTCTGACTGTGTGCTGACTATGGCTTTTTACTGGTTCCTTGACTTTCCTCCTTAACTGCACTTTGGCTGTAGTTGTTGTTGCAGTTTCCTTTGTTCCTGTTAATGTGTTGTTAACATGTTCATTGTGACTCTGCTTTGTTGTACCACGGGCCAGCACCCTCTTGCTGCTTTTTTAATAAAAAAAAATATAAGATTGAGTTGCTTAAATTTAAATTTATCATTTCACATAAATTGAAGTTGACATTGAAGTATTCCACTATTCCACTAGTTATAGGAAAAATCTATATTTGCATATTATACTTAGCAAATATGTGTAACCTAAATATTTACTAAGTGCTCGACTATCATTAAAACAAGAAAAAGACATTTTCTTCACCTTCAAGCAAGTCCCATTATGTCGCTAAACGCAAGTAAACAAAAAAGATGTGCCGAATTGCAAGTGCAATTTTTTTTAAGATTGTGCTAGCTATAAGGTGCAAAAATTTCCGCTTCATATTTTTCCCTTATGTTTTACATTGAATTTATTAATGACTTCCCTAGGTATATTCTACAATGTCCATTTTCTATTTTATAATATTTTTCCTTACATTAGAGAAATAAAGAAATCGTAAGTGAGCACTTTTCAACCACTTACCATGCTATAAAAAAATATAACCAAAATTTAAAAATACAATTGTGAGTAAAATAGTTAGTTGCTTGATAAATATTCAGTAAACATATGTCATAACCCATCTTTAAAACTCCATCTATCTAGGAATCGACCTAGATTTAAAAACATAAAATTTGGATCAATATTAAATAAAAACTAAAAAAATGATGAATCTCAAATTATTATGGTAATTAGATTTTACTTTATTTGGATTCATATAGTCTTTGTTTTGAATTAAACTATTCCTTGAAGTTTTCTCTCGGTTTACTTTGCAACTATTTGGGGAGTTATTTATGTAACCATTGCATGCTAGAGTAAAGTAATTAATGACAGTTTGAAGTCAAGGGAGATGAGAACGCGTATGTTAAATGAGGAAGATGTGGCTTATTTTTAGTGAAGATGCGACATGTTAAGGAAGGGAGTGTGGGGTTTAGAGTGGTAGTAAGTTATTTTTTGATGTAACGTGTCAGGTGGGAGTAGGGAACAACTATTTTAGAGGAGCATAGAGGGCCATATTCTTTGGAGAAGGACAGTTGTATCCAATGCATGTTCTTTAAAACAAGGAAAACTGCAGATTAGAAGGGGATGTGGAGAGGAAAAATTGGTATGGTTTTAGGAGGGAAACGTAGCATGAAGAAGGGGAAACACAACATTTAGGAGGAGGACTCATGCAGGAGGTAAGTTTGAGAGAGTGGAGGAAGGGTATAAAACAAATAAATGTGGTACACACAACAGTTAGAGGAGGGAGAGATAGTGTGATTTGTTGTGGGAATAAAGGAGGAAGAAGGAGGAACACAAAGATTCTGGAAGGAGACTTTGGTCTTGGGATGGCCCAGGGAAGGAGAGACAACCAAAAAGGGAGATATTTGATTACTTGTGGAGGTTACACACTGATCTTTGTGATCAATAGGTCTCTACAGACAAAGCAAAATAAAAACCAAGTTCTTTTTATTTTACTTCATGATTCTGAAGATTTTCTATGAAAATTTATTTAATTAATTCAATACTGTGTACCGTTTGCTGTGTTTGTGGAAATATTTTGGGTTTGCTGAGGGAACTATATTTATAGTTTTTTTTAAACAACCATTTATGCACAACAAAGGTTTTAGTTTCAAAATCCCGGTCTATCCACATGTACTATATTTATTTGGACTTTCAACTCTCTATAGGCCTATTTCTCTAATAATGATTTCAACTCAAAACAGGAGACATAAAATTTAGTTATCTTTAGAGAATAGTTAGCAACCAAAATATTTGTCTTGCTACCATAAACTCAACATTTTTCTCTATTGATGCATATAATTCATTTTGTGGAAGGTTTCCATTATCATGTTAGTTCATTTTTTTGTTGAAAATAGCTAAACTTTACTTGAGATTCAGAAAGGATATACAGAAAACATGTTTAGGAAATTTTATCAAGAAGGATCACTCAGGAAACATAAAATATTTTAGTTTAATTTTGTTCAACATGTGATATTTCCATTCATTCAAAACTTAGACTTAAATAGTTTAAACAAAGAGACAAATTTACAAATCAAAGTTGGAAATACAATTGAAATGAGGAAAACTTATTTTCTTTATGCTATATTTTTGCTTGAGGTGTTGTTTTTTTTAATGTTTTTTATTCAAAATTGGAGGCTGAAAGGAAGGTGTAGGATGTGGAATCCCAAGAAAGGGTAATTTTTTTTTGCATTGCCTGCCAGTAGAAGTCTAGTCTTAAAAGTGCTTTGGCCAAAGCTTGGTAACACATGTTTTTGTAAATGTGTATTTTTATGTTTCATCTTCTTGAATCTGTGAATAGAATCTATTTAGAAACTTGTGGAAATTAGTTATACTCATAGACACACCAGATTCCTTCTGATCCATCAGCGCCGAGAGATAGACTTCTTGGGCAAGGTCGGTGCGCTCTTCATTTCAGGATGAGCGCCGACGGAGATAACCACTCTGTGGTTGGGTGGATTAAGCCCCTGAACCACACTCTCATCTTGGGATTTGCATTTGGATAGGAGTCTGATGACTTAAGAGACCAGAGCATGCAAATGGAAAGTTGTATGATGGCATTCATGAGATTTATTTTATGGCCTTATGGTCTTCTACATGATGTATTTGTATTATCTTTCCATTATGATGTAAGGTGCTCAACATAGATGGTTAGAATCATGATATATTAAACATTGTAATTGATTTTTTAATTGAATTATTCTAATTCGACAGTATGGTCGATTTCTCTTGGTTGTATTATTTTTATGTAATGTCAAAATGAATATATGGAAAATAGAATTATGTGTTCATGATTACTTAATTTACTTGAAAGTTTTGGTCGATTAGTCAATAGAAATTGACCGACTATGACTATGGCATCAACATAGGAGAAATTTTAGCATGTTTGACTTATGTGGCTTATATTGGAAAAATTGGTGTTTACAACATATTTGTATTAAATGGGTAAATTTTATGACCTGGATTTTATATGAATTTCTAATTGAAACTTATAATTATCCTGATTTATTTTATAATGGTTAGCTAAATGAAAACATGAAATAGAACAATATTTTGTCATTTGCAAGGTCATGAATATTTTTATTCTTCACTTATTGCTTTATAATAGTAAGTTATCTTATCTGCATAATTTTAAGAAGGTTTTCAAGACGCCATACTAAAGAATATCTAGATATGATCCTTACTACACATCATCCATATCTTGTATCATTAAAGCATTCATCTTCTTGGTGCATGTTGAACTATATTTATCTTTCTTCTCATCTCCAACAATCTGAAATTGATTATTAATATCTTCTAGCTTCCCATTTCCTTTTTTATTTACACTCCTCTTAAAGTATAATTAGAGTTTGCAAATCTTTGTGTTCATTTGTTAAAGTTGTATACCTTGTAATATGTTCTCCTAGGTTTTAAACACATGTGCACATATGATTTTTTACAGACCACATAGGAACATTCCCACTTTTTTTAGTTTTATCATTACCTATTTTCCACCTTAAGTGCGACATGCACACTTTCTGCACTAACCCTTTGGTAGACTTTTTATACTATCATTTTTCCACATATAAATGACTTGTTGCACTATCAATTTTCAATATTTGTAGGGTGATCCACCTATAGTGGATATGTTACACTATCAATTTTCAACCACATAAGTGATGAGATATCACTTTATGAATCATGTCATAAGATTAAGAAAATTTTCATAATCTTATGTCATCTTATGTCTTACTTTTGCCTACTTGGTGCAGGGGAACCTATTGAGATTAGGCCTTTATAAGGAACATTTGAGCTTAATGATTTTTTTTAAAGGTTCAAATAAGGTCCTATGGACCATTTTTGTAATTTTTTAAATTCCAATTATATGACATGCTATGTAATGACCCAATATGGAAAAATTGTCCTTGTAATGGGACGATGTGCTAAAGCTGTCAAATGATGTATCTATGGTGTGTAATAATGTTCTAAGACTTATTTGGCCTATTTTAACATGCATAATATGTAATCAAGTAGTTTTGTGTTATTTAAGTAAGTTTGGGAAAAGTTGTCAAAAACTTGAAAATTTTGCTTGATAAATTTTGCAAGTTTGGTATGCAAAACAAGTAATATTGAAACCCAATTTGGTTTCTTACTTTTCATCTATGATTTTTCAAGTTGCGGTCAATTGTACATTTCTGTACGGTCATATTTTTGTCTAAATCTTATGGTATTTCAAATGGTGTTGATTCTAATTTGACGTGGGGTTTAATTGGTCCTTTTTTATAAAGAATTAAGGAAGATATAAAGATTTTATTGAAGACATCCCGTAAACCCTCAAAAACAAGGCTTTGGAGAAAAAATAATGAATAACTTCACACTCCACCATTGGAAATTGGTCTAAATCGGTGGAATGGAAGATTTTGGAGTGATATACAAGGTTATGGTTGTTGGAGAGTAGGAGGTTGAGTTTGTTAGCAAATGAAAGTGATCCCTAGCCTGGAATTTCTAATGTGATTATCTGAAAATATACTGAAAATAGAGAAATGTGAAGACCTATTCAAAATCAGACCATTCGGGAACCCATGAGAAATTAACCTAACAAGACAATAATTTGATGAAATATTTTTTTTTCTCTAAATATTTAGATAAAAATATGTGGAAGCAAGTAAAGGCATAAGTTAAGACATTATACTAAAGTGTATAAAAATAGTTAACAATATCAAAGGTTTCAAGATGTGGTTACTTATAATGTTAAATAAACTAGTAAGGACAACCATAAAGTAAACTACCATATTTATTGTAAATAAATATAAAGATACAACATCATAGTAAAATAAGAAAAGTACAAAAAAATATACAACTAATGTAAATTGATACACATATAGTACATTATCCATTGTACATGTCAAAAGGATCACAATAATGAGTTAAGTAATAGTTACAATATATAACATCTATTGAATGGATATCTCAAATTAATACATCATAGTTCATACATGATAATAATCTCATGATGAAAATAAGAAAATCTCAAACAACAAACAAGATAGAAACATATAGGTTCATCCATGCATACAAACATGAATGTCAAATCTCAATGGTAAACATAATGCCTACCAACTGACCACATGGTACCGTAAGGTCCACACCATCATCCTGAGGAGATAAACACCAATCCCCACTCGGATATACAATCAAAACAAAAGATAGGCTAATGTAAAGGTACAAGGAGGAAAAGGTTACAAGGTTTACTAATAGGTAGGATCGAGACACACTATAGATCTTGGTCAACTCAAGGGTACACAAAACAATGATAAAGAACATACAATAAATATCTAAATACCATGAACAATAAATTACCAAACACTAGAGGCAAATTTGAAAGCTATGGAGGAGAATTAGGATACATACTATGGAAGTTTCATCATATGATCACCTACTTGAGTTACACTGAATTGGTCTCTCTGGTGCTTCAAACCCTCAAGCATCACTTTGTTGAGTTACACTAGGTTAGTCTATTTGGACCCCGGATCCTCAACATGACCCATGGGAAACTAGAATAGCCTCTCATTAAGATAAGGAATCTTATCATACCTACACACACACACACACACACACACACACACACACACAGGAATCTTCTTGTCCTTCTTGGTCTTGGTCTTTTGTTTGTGTTCGTTGTTTCTTTTAGGATGTATGTCCCAGAGTGTCATTCCCAAGCAGGTAATTTTGAATCTTCTATACCCGTCGATCGTTTCTTTTTCTTCAGAAGAGTGGTGACCATTAGGTGTTTGTGGGTCCGAATCCTGTCTGCCGACGTGTTTCTAAAAATTAATTTTGGTAATTAATGTTCTTTCCTAGGTATTACTTAAGATGTTTTACCTTGTCATTTTTACACTTACTGCAAACAAGATAAATTTTGGCAAACTTATCTTGAGAGCGAAGCGATTTGTTTTCTGAGGAGAAATATTTGGGCTAGAAGGTGCATAGATGTATTCATCAAGTTTGGTGGAGTGTTTAGGTTATAGAGTGAAGCAGTTTCAGGTCCTTTCATTCAACATTTCAAGCTTCAGGTAGGCCCTTAGGATTTTCCTTGCATTTTCCTTCTATTTTCTTTCTTCTTTGTTTTGTTTCTTATGTGTTTCATTTTTTTTGCATGTTTCCTATTGTTTTGCGTGGTTGGTTCATATTTTTCTGTGTCTATTCTTTGTCATTATTCATATTTTTTTATGCTCTAGCATTGTGTCTCTTGTTTAGCATGATGCTATCCTTGAGTCTAGTTCATCCTCTTCCCTTTTTAGCCATCCATCTCAGAAGGAAAGGTTCCTACCCTCCTCGGCTGTAAATTTCTGTAAATATCACCTGCTTCCTACTGGGGAGTTTGTAAATTTGTCTAGTTTTGGTTGTGTCTTGTATATTTTGTATATTCTATGAGTAGCTTCTAAATGCTCTGTGTGGTATATTCTATAGGGTTTTTTCTACAATTTTGGTTAGTGGAGCTGAAGGTTTGAGTGTGCGATCTCTAGTAGTTCACTATGGGTTTTTCCCTTTCTATAAATTTTGCGCGTGTGCAGCGCTTTGTTTACTCTTTCTCCACTCAGAGACATGGTGTTTCTAAGGTTTTTTTCCCAGCTGGGTGTTAGGGGATTTGTCCCTACAGACTCATTATCATCCCCATTCTTTATGAGGTCTTAGGCCATGTCCATTGAGTAACCAGGGTCACCACCCTGGTGGGTGATACCCTGGATGACAAGGAGTTAGGTGTGTCAATTATAGAGGTCTGCTAATTAACAGGCCATTAGTTTTCTCTCTCCTCCATAATTTCCACATTAATGGTGAAATTATTTCACATGAACAAACATTTAAAACTCATCCCAAATGGCATTCATGTCACTCACGCCAGAATGACTATCTGATTTGGTCATCACTCAGTACACTAGGCAGGCACGTGTTAAAGTACAACAACAGGGACACCTATCTTATTCAAGGTAGTTGTTGTATTTTCAATTTAGTGTCAAGTGTGTTAATTAATATGGCCTTTTCTACCTCACGTGACCTCTTTTTGAGTTATCATTTTGGATCCTTGGTAAGTGAGAAGTATTTTATGTGTCAAAATTGTATGACATTTTGGACATATGATCTAATTTAGGATTCCTTAACAATTCTCCATTTTAGGTAAAAGGGAAAATTTATTCTCAAGGCATCTGGAATTTAGGATCTCTCAATGTTTTTATATTGACGTTTGTTCAGTTTGCAGATACAGGTTAAAGTAAGCAAGAAATGGCTTTAGGGTTTTCACCTCCCAGAATTCTAGAAATCCTAAGTGTCTCTATAGACAGTAGAAAGAAAAGAAAGATAGATTGGATATTATCAAAGCTCTTGCTGACCCAAAAATATAATAATAATGGGACAATTCATGGGTACCAAATTGTGTCTGCACTTAAAGAGATCACCGACATAGATGTCAGCACCTAGGCCAAATTACAAGGCCTTATTCAAAAGAGCTATCAACTTTGTCACTCCAATGACTTCATCTTAGTTAACTTAGCAACATCCAAAATCATTCAAGCAGCTGGTTTTCCATGCCCAGTGCAAGCACCAAAGCTAATTTTTCTCCTAGCTAGGGGTTATTGCAAGGCAATATGACTACTGTGTTGGTTTCCCCTGTTCCCCTCAGATTCCTAGTGTCCATCATCACATTGGACCATGATGCCACTGCTAGAGGGTGGTATATCCTATAATTCAAGGGAGATGTTTCTTTCACCAAGGTCAACTCCCTCTAGGAGTATGAGGGTGCAGAAGACATGGCTCAGAGCCACCTCAATACACATTGGATGAAAATTTCACACTTGGACTACAAGTAGATGTAGAAAAAGATTCCTTACTTTAACTTTAAGGAGCCCATCCAGGCGAGAATTATCTTCTTATGCATGATCTTTGTGGAGCCACATGCTCGGGAATTCTCCCCTGGATATATTATTTCTTATATGGTATGACCACCAACAAGGCTCACTTTAACTAGACTAATAACATTTTCAAACATGTAGACGCCTAGATGAGGAGTGTCAACTTAGAGCGGAAGTTCTATATGACTTCCAATGTCCTGTGACCACTTTCCTAGTAGTCGTAGGGGATCCAAGGTTTAACAATGGTTGGTGTTCTCAAGGAGGGACCTGGTCAGGTCTCTCTATGGGACCACATCCCCTAGATTCAGCGGGACAAGATTTTCCCACATTTTTGTAGAGTAAACAACACCTTTATTTTTCACAGCTTCAAGGCGATCACTGGTGATTGGGGATAAAAATTATCTCTGCAATCTATGAGCTTGGTTGGTGCGTGGGGGTGATACTTCATCCAATTTTCCTAGCATACTTACGTTTGAGTGTTCGGATTCTCTAGAGAGCCCTTCATGTTACCCAAACAGTATGGGGACTGGGTAGTTTTCTTAGAGTTTTGTAGCAAGATTTTGGAGGCTCCTTCCTTGGCTACTGCCAAGAAAGTTACCACCCCAACATTAACTTTTATTTATAGGGAATACTCTTGGTCCCTAGCCACAACCTAAGGAGCCTAAAATGAGCTAAGTAGTTTTAACTTAGCAAAATATTCTTTTTCCTGTAAGGATTATGATCCCCTTGGGCAGCTAGAAAGGTTGATGCCAAAGGGGGTGAACCCCCATGTTTGACACATATAAGATTTTTGGGACAATTTCCAGGATGACTACAATTTTCAAAAGTGATACTATGCCAGGATAACAAAAGGAATGATGGAACTGCTTGATCTCTAGACATTCTCGTAGATGTTTTCAGACATTAGACCCCCAAAGGACCCTAAGTATAAAGAAATAGGTATAGATAAGATGGACCTCCCTTCATTGGGATACACCAAAAATTTTGGACATGGAGGCCACCTCGAGAGTAGTAATTAAGTGCAACCACTTGTATTTTGAGAAGGTATGTCCGAAGAGTGTCTGTTCAGACAAGCATTGTTTGGGCGCTTCAGGTTCCCGGGCCCCAGAGTAATCCAAAGCCCATGGCAAGAAGAAAGTTGGCACCGCACCTCAAGTCTCAAATCCTATTTTGCCCCCCCTGATGGAGCAGTTTGGTGAAAATTTGGAGCACTCCCAGAAATTAATGGATGCAACAAACTCTGTAGTGACTTTTGGTCTTGGAGCTACCCCAGTAGGCTCCTGTCCCCCGCTAGAAGGTTCTCCATCCTTGGCTATTTTATTAAGTACAATATGTAAATTAGAAATCATCAAAAAAATGATGGCTGAAGAGCCCAAAGTGCCACACAAAAGGAGAAAGAAAAAAAAGGCAAGTTAGTCCCTGTCTAGAGAAAGAATCTTGGCCCGAAGCCTGAAGATGTACATGAGGTTGAGGTTCTTTCTTTGTCCTCCTCCTTTGAAAAAGAGGATCATCCAGCAAGTCTACCAGAGATAGCACATACCAACGTCAATGACTTCTTTCGGCTGGGTTATCTCAGAGAGCTACAGGATATGGTTGACTACACCATAAAAGAGATAGTGGGACAAGAAGTTGAAGTTCCCATACTTGAGTCAATAGGGCCAAAAGATGTGGTAGCCCATGAAGAAGGCAAGCCCTAGCTTAATTAAGCCAAAGGTGAAAATGAAGTGCCACAATAATAAGGGAATGAATCGGTCATAGAAAAAGTAGCAGCTAAAGAGGGAACCAGACCTGCGGGAGAAACCATAACCTTTGATGCTACGCTCTTTGGATTAACTGATAATCAGAGTTTTCTCACACCACCAGATACATCAGAGGATAAAGTTACGGCTATAGATCTCAATGAGCTGCCTCTACCTCCTTGTCCACTTGAAAACACCATTTTGCAAGGTGATGAGGAGGGAGATAAATAAAATACCAACAAGGACACCATTGATACAATAGACAATACACCTGGGGGGAACTTGAAGTGAACCTCGGCGAAACTTCAAGCTTGGGGATGATGATGAAAGTTGGGCTAGTTGCCCTACTGTAGTGGTTAGAGGAAGCCTGGAAAAGAAAGGCCCCAACTACTATCACGTCCCCACTATCACTTTCCAAGATTTTGGCCGAGAGCCAAATTCCTAAGATGCCTAAGAAGGCTTGTACCCTTCACAACACTAGAAGGGCCCTAGATGGAAACATTGTGGTGACAATCACTACCCCTCCAGGAGGAAAATATTATTATGAGGTAGCTACTGAAGAATATGTGGTCACAAAGGTGTCTCCAGGAAAAAGAACTGAGCAGGGGGAACTAGACCTCCTAAGTGAAGCGGGTTAGGCTATTCGGGCCCGATATGAGAAACAATCTCATAAGATATAGGAGTTGAAAGTATCCAACACAAGCCTTTTGGGACTCCTAATAGAATTAGTGCACCCCCTCACTTCCAAAAGACCCAAACCCTAATTCCTTAGGACACTGCTACTAGAGAGTAATGTTGATACTCTAAAAATTATGAAGAAGATGAAATTAGCAATCTATGAGTGGATCTCTCATCAAGTTGGGGCAATAGGAAGTTTCTTGTCTGATTCTCTCCCATAGTTTTTCTGGGTAAATGATTTAGCAAAGAAGATAGAGGCCACCATTCCCAAGTGGTAGGGAGTGATCTAGAAATATGAAGATTGGAGAGATACCTCATCGAAGATTCTAGATCTCGGGGAAGATGAGTTAATAAATAAAGGAATTCTAGGGGATAAATCATATGGGTTCCTTCAGACTCAATACTGCAGGCTTGCATTCAAAGTCAAAACCGATAAGAAACAGGTATGAATGCTAGAAGAACAACTGAAGGTGGTCTAAATTCCTTTGGATTAGTATGCTTCCCTCATCAAGGAAATTACATCGGTTGATCCTTTCAGCCCTGGGAATTATACTCCCACTGATTCCATAATTGGTAAGTTTGATGAAGTGGTCGAGCCTCAATTCTGACTTGGAGGAAATTTTAATGGTGCCACCATGGTGGAAATCTTCCTTTGTGTTTTTCAAATCTGATGATATGGCCAAGGTGGCTGCAAAATTAAAATATAAGGACCGAAAGTGTCAGCCTCCACTTTGAGGGATCGGTAGATCATTGCGATTGCTTGAAGGATATAGAGGAAGATGGCATCCTCCAAATTCTAGAGGCATACAAAAAAATTAAAAGGTTAGTAAGATATCCTAGACTCTGGGGATCCTTTAGTAGAAGTTTCATACAGTCTCATTCTTTATTCTTTGAGCGTACGCTCCCAGAACCCGGACCCCGAGTTCCTAATTTTGTACTCTTTATAGTGGTGAGTGTTGACAACTCTCTTGAGCTAACCAATCACTATCAATAGCATGCTTATAGTCAGAAAATGGAAACACTTCCATGGTACACTGGTTTAGCCTTCTAATTAAGTGGTTTTGGGTCATTCCTTGAATATGTTCTTGACTTTGATCTGGCTTTATCCCTTGTTCTGCCCTATTTCAACTTTTTCTAACCGATTTCTGGCACCCCAGACTGAAAAACAAGGACTTTAACCTTAGGATCAAGGTCAAATTTTTTGGGTCAAGGTCTACCTCAACCTTGACCTAGGTCACAATCAGCATTTTCTAGGCCTGTGATTCAAATCTTAGAATTTAAGAGTTTCTGGAAGTCGGTCATTGGAAAAAGTTAATTCCCTCTTTCGAGTCGGTTGTTTCTGTCTTCAGAATAAAAAATCTTAAATTATATTTAATATAGGTCCTCTTCTAGGGGCATGGGTCCAATTCGGATTTAATTCTCATATGTCATCCTCTATAGAAGATTGTGCCCTAGTTTCATATAAAAGGACACTTTCTCATCTCATTTTCTCTAACCATCATTAACTACATGAACCATGATCAATCAAGCATAATTGCAAGAATAAAAAGACTTGAAGAGTGAGATCCAAATGTGAAGAAGAAATATTTGAAGAAATCCAAGTAGCCATTGAAGCATTCATCCATTCATAAGCACTTCTCAAGCACTCATTTTCATCAAGGAGATCCATTGGTGGCCATTGAAGGATTCAAGCTCCATGGAGCCCTCTTGTTGAATATTTCTCCATCCACATTCCTCCAAGCCTCTTCCAATTCAAAAACCCATCGATGATTGGTGTTGAAGATCTACAAGAAATTGATGTAAGATATCTTACATTCTAAATTGTACATCCTACGTCCTTTTTGTGCATACATACTTGTGGATTCATGGATTTGAATCCGCCACAAGGACTTGTACAAGAAAGGTGAATTTATTTATTTACTTTGTTTTACTTATACAATTTCAATTATACTATGAGGTTAATTCCAAAACCGGGGTTTGACCAAGGCAAACCCCTCCCCCACAATAAACAAACCATTTTTCTTGGAGGTACATGTTCAGAACAGTAGATTGGGGCACAAATTTGGATACCCTTTTCGGAAAACTTTTAACATCTAAAAACAAAATTCCAGTCTGTGAATTTTTAGGTTGATTATGCCCTAGGTCAGAATTAGAAATTCTCAGTCAATGGTGACATTGACTTGAGGTACAAATTGGAACTATGTCAGAATGGAAAAATATTTCTGGGTTTTGTTCATCTCTACATTTATATTCTAGAACCGGTCTTAGATTTTCCAGAAACACAACACATGCTTTAGAAAATAGCATTCTTCAGATCTTAAAAATTTCAAGGTTGGTACATTTCTCCTATCCATTTCAATTAAGGTTATCAATATTTCTACATCTATTGCACATTCAAATAAATAAAGGGGTACTTAAGATCTTCCTTTTTCTCCTTATTTCCAAATGGTTGAATCATTAATGCATTGATCCTTCCATTTTTGATTAATCAATTTGGATCTTTCATTTGTATATCTAAGGATAGAAGGAGAGCACGTTATTTACCTCCTACATTTCAATAAACAATCAAATAAATCTTTCAAATGTAATATAGGATAATAGAAAACCCTAAAATCAACAACCATATCTATTTTCTTATCTTACATTTTGGTGAAGCCATGATAGACAACTTGTTGTGGGTCTACAACACACACCCCATTTTAGGTCCTCTGACCATGGGGACCCCACTTCTTTTTTTATTTTTCCTTTTGTCGTGTCCGCCCCCCATAGAGATCCAGTCAGCCACCAGGAAAGATTACTAAAACCAAAGAAAATAAAGGAAGAACCCTTTTTTTGGCCCTTTCAGCCTTTCGGAGGACTTAGGTCTTCCGAAATGCCAAAATGGCCGAAAGGCCGAAGACCCAACCTTTCGGCTCTTTCAAACTTACGGAGGACTTAGATCCTCTGAAATGCCGAAATGGTCGAAAGGCCGAAGACCCAACCTTTCAGTATTTTCAGACTCCAAAAATGTCGAAAGGCCGAAGGCTTGGTTCCTTGTCTGGTCTTTTCATCCTTTCGAGGTTTGAAACCCTGAAACCACTGACGTCATCCCATGGGTTATAAAAGGGGTGACTTCCTTTTTCTTGTCACTCTATGTTTTTTCTCTGTTCGTGCTCTCACTCATGACTCCGCTTGTTTCTCCTCACTAGCCGCTTCCACCTCCAAGCCACCTAGTTTCCCTCCCCTTCTCGTTCATCCAAGATAAGTCCTCCTCGCTCTCTTTTTGCTTCTCATTTTTGTCTAGGTCTAGTTTTGTTTGTCTTTTTGGTGCACCTAGTGCTTGTCCAGCCTAGGGCATTTCGTTTCATTGCCCTCTTGTGCTTCTGTGTCTTCGTGCATCGATAGGGATGTTCCTCCCTATCGACACTAGGGTTTTCTAGTGTCGTCGAGTCTAGGTTTAGGGTTTTCATGTTTTTGTCAGTTGTGGCACCTACCATAGGTTTTCGGCCTCTAAAAGGCCAAAAACTAGATCTTCATCCTCGCCAAGTACCATTTTGAATGTTTCAGCCTTTCGAACATCCGAAAGGTCTGAAAGTCTGAAAAGTAAAAAAAATGAAATCTCTAAATCAGACCATCCGGGATCCTCACCATGTTCAGATGATTTAGAGTTCTTGAGCAAACCCTTCCCAGTTCAGTGTCCAAAACTTTGAAACCCTGACGGACATGGCCTCACCTTTTCACCTGTTTGTTTTTTCGGACTTTCGGTCTCCAAACTAGTTTTTAGTGTCTGAAACTCCAAAATGTCCAAAAGTGCAAAAACTTACACTTTTAACTTGCTTCCATAAGTTTAAATTGTTTTTTTTGTTCAATAAGCTACTGATATTTGCCTTTTCTTATAGGAATGAATGAACCAAAGACAACATCGCCAATGAAGTTTCAATACAAGGGGAATCCCCCTAGCTCCAAGGTGGGGAAAAAACACACCGAGATAACTGACACCAACATCAGGAATGTAGATTGGAACAAATTCCTGACTCAGTGCTCCCAGCCAGCTAATAGATCCAAGGAGTACACTTCACTAGTCCTATACGGGCTTGTGAATGTAGCTGCACACCCAGTGGCTATTTCATCTTCATAACTGATCATGACCCTATCCCATCACTACAATTCAGATAAGAGGGTGGTAATAAACTCCGAAGATCAAGTAGTACTGGACATTAGGCCATATGTCATCAAGGATGTCTTTCACCTTCACAAAGGCATAGACAAATTCTATGACTTTTATATTGAAAAGGGAAACAAATGGTTTGGTAACAGGGAGAAAATAGTAAACAAGATGATGAACAAGGAATACCTAAAGCAAACACTTCCCAAAAACAAATTGGACAAGATAGACCTCCGAAGAAGTTATATGAGAGATGATATCCAGGAAGCTATAAAAATGATAAGTAGGCTATATGGGTTACCATAGTCCACCCAACTTGAGCACTCGATGATTCTACTGATAGAAAGGATCAAGGAACAAAAGGCAAGATTCAACTGGGGCACTATTGTTAGTGATAACCTGGATGAGAAGTTGACAGCAGTGAAGCATAACCCAAAGTTCTACATGAGAAGTTACATAATGTATCTACTAGCTACACGGGAAGATTATCCCAGCCTTACCAAGAGGGGAAGTCTAAATGATCCAAATGCATGGCCCAATATTGTATACCCATAGTTGGTAAAAGGAGCAAACATGTAAGAGGATTCCCCTAATTACCGAATAGTCAATGACACATTCATTTTTGCAGTCATCTGATCTGATGAGGGTGACTTTGCTAAAAGAATATTAGAAGAAGCTATTGCTAAGGTGAGGGCCATTGGGGCCTATTTCTTTTAGTTTAGGACATTCACATACATTTGGATAGCTGGGTCAACCATACAACCAATGAAGCTACCTAGATATCCATCTGACTGGATAATCATATTGGAGATGGCCAGGCAACTCATAGATGCATATGAGCACATCAAGCATAAGAAGAAGCATTTTTGGGACTTTCCCATCTCTTTGGGATCCTATACACTACAAGACATGAAGGTTTGAAAATCCCTTGCTTTTGAATGGGATTATTGCTTGTTACAAGTTTACAGGATAGTGCGAGCTCATTTTGACCCCATAGGTACTTATTGCCATATCATCGATAGATTCTACGTACATGAACCACATCTGGAAGATCATTAGATAAACTGTATAGATGACCATGAGGTCAGAATCCTAGATTACTGTAGAATGAACCTAGCTTTGGAAAAAGAGGTGTTGAAGGTTCCTATTTCCTCAAAGATATGGGAATGTGATTTAGAGGATGTCTTAGAATACATTTAGACACAAGATAAGGTGTATGACCGGCCAATGATGAACACCGAGGTAGACAAAGATTAGAATGATGACATAGACTTTAGGGCAAGGAATGTGATAAAAACCACCATATCTTGAATCAAGAAGCCACACCAGATGAGTCTGATCCTTGTAAAAACATTAATGGAGCCCTCCAAGAAAGTAGAGAAACAATGAGGAGAGAAGTCAATAGCTCCTAAATATAAGAAGGATCCCCCTCAGAAGCCAAGAATGGTGTATGGTCATGAATGACCAGTTGAATATGGCTCCAATCCTAGGCCTAAGAAAACTAGAATCATGGGCAAGATTGACCGACCAACAGGATTGTCACAACCCCAATCAGGAGAGGGCCCATCCACTTATGGCCAATCTTCCCCTGCCGCTAAGAAGAAAACCTATAAGAAGAAGAAGAGTTCTTAGTCTCTGCAGTTGGAAACTATACAGGAAGAGCCTGAGGAAGAGGATGAAAGTGAGCCCCTAGTATAGAAGACCAGGTTATAGAAGAGGAGAGAAAATGAGACTACTGAGAAACATAGAGAGGATCCCAAAGAATAGGATAATCCTTTGGATCCATTAGGACCAGATGAATTTATGCTCTTTGATTCTGAAGGACTTGAAGGCTTTTCGGATCAGGGCCAAGATACATACACTGGGGCACCACCACTCATAGAACCTCAAGTTTCCCTCACTCCACCATCGGTCATACAACCTCAGGTAGCCCTTACTCCTCCACCGGTCTAGTTCACCAATCCTCTGATGAATGTTCATGATCCACTAGTAGGCCCTAATTCTACTCTGGGGCCTAGAACCCAAGACAATGGAGTAACTCAGAGTTTAGTAATAGATAATGTAGCTGGAGGGAGCCATGTTTTCACTCCACCACCCCACATACTTACTCCACCAACTTCCCTATCGACTCCAACACCTCCTCTTGTACCAACTCTGCCTCCGTCTACTACCACCATCTCCTCATCTCCCACTATAGTCATTCCAACAATTATTCCACCAATATCAATCCATTTAATATGTGCCACTCAGGAAACCAAAGGAGCAGTGGGCACAAATGACACATCACCTTTTCAGACCTCACTCGAGGCCATGACCGGTCTCAGGCCAGAAGTGGTAATTGATTCATCAGCTGACCAAGGCCCGGAGAAGGAAAGAGAAAAGGAGGTTAATGAGAAAGATAAAGAAGAGGAGGAAATACAAAGGGATACACAAGGGGATAGAATAAAGGAAGGAGAAGATGGACAAGGAAAAGGGGCATAAAAGGAATCAGAATAGGGAATAGTTCTAGGGCAACAAGGCTTGACCCTAATTCTCCATGTGGCACCATATGAGCCAGTAACTACCTCTGGTAAACCTATTTGTTTTACCAAGGAGATACAACCTCAGAGAAGAACCTACACAAGTGAACTGGATGGAGAAGATACAAATATAACTATTGTGAAGAAAGCTTTCCACCATGCAGACGTGAGTGTGCCTTCTAAAAACATGTCATATGTGACCCAAGTCACTAAGGGTCAATGTACAGCACAAATAGCTATCCCACACCCGAGCACCTCTCAAACCACGGGTTCAATAGGAGACTATACATTCAAAGAGATAGACTTGGGGGAACCAACCAGAGAAGGGAGAAAGACATTAGCAGCGTTGGGACTCAAGCATGCTCTCGGGTTCATGAGTAAAGACGAGGAGACCATAAAATATTTAACAGACCAAAATGAGGCTCTAAAAAGGGTCATTCAAAAGATGGTGGGTCCCATTGACCCAAACTATTCAGAGGCTTCATTACAAGCCATGATTGATAAAAGGGCTACACCAGATTTGCCAGTAGGATTAACCCCTCTTTCATCCAGGCGAGTGCCGATTGGATAAATGAATTCAAACAGTTAGGAGAGAAGGCAATCCTGTCAATATTCAGGCCATACAAGACCATTTTGTTTGAGGTTAATTCACTCATTGACCTGGTGGAAGATGATGGGGGTATGGATGCCGAGTTAGCTAAGTGGTAGGTAGCTCTCCAGGATTTGGAGATAATTAGAAAGCAACACTTCAAAATTTTATTCAAAGTCTATGAGGGTGAAGAACTAGATAAATTTGAGACTTGGACCAAGAAAATGGCCAAAAATAATTAAGGCCTATAAGAAGCACCAGACCCTCATAGGTGAAAAGCGGGAGGTGGTAATAACATGGGTCAATGATATAGATACATTCTTCATAGGGGTTGACCTCAATGTCTACCATGATGAAATCCAACAAGCTCTGCGTCCATCCAAGGAAGTGGTCCAATAGTTCAAAGACATTCTAGCCGAAGTCAATACCAAGGAGGCCTTGCAGCAACTATTTTATATGAAAGAAGAGATACACAGAATGTTGCACCATGAAGAAGAGATCACTTTCTTTGCTTCTGAATTAAATATCTTCAGTGAGAAGCAAGAACGGAGGGTCACCAAAGTAAAAAGGATAGAGATCAATTATGAAGAAGTTTAGGAGATCGTGCAGAGGCTTTGGGCAGCTCACTCAAAAGTCTTCACTGGATAAAGTTCCAGGCCTCAAATACTAGATGGACCGGGTAATATTTTCACTTGGTCAAAATTCACCAAGGCAATATTTTTTGGCCTTTCAGCCTTGAACTTTTTTGGCCTTTCGGCCCATACAGAAAAGAGTATTTTTTGGCCTTTCGGCCTCCTTAAATTTTTTAGGCCTTTCGGCCCATGACAAATCCAAACTTTTGGACCTCCAATTTTTAAGACATTAAAGTTTCAGGGTAGAGGTCGGGGTCCGAAAGAATTGGGTGTTTCCAGCGAGGTCACCTTTTTTAACACCAGTTCAACTCCATATTAGATCAATGGACAACTTGAGTTCATTTTAGAGGAACTAAGGGTCTTCTATCAGTTCCCACCATCAGAAACAACATAGGTGAAGAATCCAAGAAGCATCCACCAAGATCAAGAAGAAGACTCCCACTTCACAGAAGGAATTCTCCTCCTTTCTCTCTCTCTTCTCTGGTGAATTTTTCCCTCTTTGCATGAGAAAATGGATTGTAAATGGGTTTAAGAATCCATGCAAGTTACATAGTATCAGTTAGCAGTAGTTTACCTTCAGCAAAGTTTTAGTTTTAGTTCTATTTCTCTAGTTTAGACTCTCTTATGCCCTAACTCCAAAAATTAGAGTTGTGGATCAAAACTCTATATATTGTAATCAAAAAACAATGTAAAAGGCCAATTTTTTAATAAAAATAAGCACTTTGTGTTATTATGTTTCGAATTCATGCTTCTTTTAGTTGGAGTTTGCTACTGTGTACTTACCTTACTGTGATGAATATGTGGATGAGATCAACTTTGGGCTTAATGATAAATCCATCCCATGGATGCTCACATCTTGGTGGTTTCGTGATTTGATAGATTTGGAATATCTTGCACAAGTGAATACGTCTTCTCTCCAAATGCTTGCATCTGTGGAGTAGTGAATTGTGACTTGGTCTGATTTATGCTTCATGGGTTGTTCCAAATCTCTCCAACATTTAATTTGCAAGAAAGGGTTTACAACAGTTTATGTCCTTAGGATTTCACTTTTCTTGTAATTTTCTTTATTTCTCATTACTCTTCTCTCATTAAAACGTTGTCATTAAATCTAAAAATTACCATCTTGAAAATACAAAATTGCATTTTATTTACCACACCATACTTGTTAAAATAGAAAATACCCAAAAAATAGAATGAACAATATTTTGTAGTTTGCTGTCTTGAACGTACCAGCAAAGGCTTCCTCATGAACAATCACATTTATCTTCAACTGAGTATCCAAGCAGGTTGTGGCCTGACCCCAAAGAACCTTCAGAATAACTCTATTATTCTTTCAAGAGAGGAAATCAAATCTCAAGATCCTAGCAAGTTGGCTTGTGTCAAAACAATGCTCAACAGAAGTGGCGCTAGAAGGAGGGCATCAAGACTCAAGAGCTAGATAATATTGGATCTTTCTCCCAAGAGAGGTTTGAGCGTGTTCTTAGATCATCTCCAAAAAGAGGTGAGTTTCTCAAACTCACTCACCATAGAAGGGCTCACAGTGACAAGGGTAAAGCAAGGGATAAATCTTCATATCACCTCGACGCACCTTAGAATCCTCTTGGATAGAAATCACACATCGCTGCCCCAACTATTATTGCAGCCGTTAATCAAAATCAGAACTTGCTAAATCAAAATTTACAGCAACCTCATCCGATGGCCTTTTTTCCTAATGCAAAAAGCTCACCTTTGAACTTTGTTGAGAAGCTCCATGAGTTACCTAAAAATCTAGAGAAGTTTTCTACATGATTCATATATGGCGAATCTAGGACAGAGGAAGAACATATCCATGCCTTCATGGAAATTTACAACTGTAAAGAGATTTCCCACCAAGACATTATCTGTTGTCTCTTCCCATATACCTTGGGAGAATTTGCATACAACTGGTACCTTAATTTACCATGAGGGTCTATCTCAGTATGGAATGACTTCGAAACCAAATTCCTCAATCAGTTCAAACTTTATGTCGATCCTGCAGCAAAACATCACCAGTTCATAACCACGAGGAAGGATCCTAAGGAGTCCATTTCTATGTTTAATCATTGCTTTCACAAAATGCATCAAAATCTAGAAGCTCCTTACACCATACGAGATGAGGTCATCATACAAGTTTACCTAAAGGTTCTAGACCCATTCACCTCAATCTTTCTAAGAAGGCTTCCCCCGGCAGATAGAGATACAATTGAAAAGATGTATAATGAAGCCATCACTTTTACTTAGAAATGGACCCACAAGAAGGAAGCTATGTGGTTGTGCCCATCCCAAGTAATCTTGATGTCCCACACCCATTTGAAATAGACAATCAAAGCCTTGGCCAACCACTTACCCATACCGACACAACCATGTACAGCCGTGCCTCCATCCATTACTTATCCAGGCTATGAAGATCATAAAATGGCATTCATGGAACAAAGGGCTGTATCCCACAATGAGCCTGATGCTCTCATAGCTTCCGAGTTGGATGCCGTAAAGAAGACTTTATCACAGCTCACTAGCGAAGTCACCAGAATGAAAGTAAACCCACCCCGAAATCATGGTGGACACCAATGAGCGTCTGCTGGTCCAAATACATACCCTCAGAATCCAAACTGGGGTTTCAATGCATATAGCAATAACAATGTGCAGGAGAAACCATTTGGGCGGCAAAGGCCAAATCAGCCATGGAACACTAGACCGAATAATGGCAACATCCCAGTAGATAACGCCAATACTTATGAGGCTTTAGAAACCAATTTTGTTGGGGCTCCAAGTAGGAATCAGGACAATAATGGATATGTGAACAACTCCCAAGACCACTACACCTAGAATCTAGAGGGGGCCTTGGTACAATTCAATGCTATGGTGTTTGATTCTTATGAGTCTGGAAAAGAGGGAAGCTCAGAAGCTTATATGAGAGAAGATGAATTCGTGTTCTCTTTTCAGAGAGAAAATGAACCCAAATATTCTGAGGTTCATGCCTTCCAGAATGATCAGCAAAACCCACATAACCTTCAGAGTAGAAAGGAACCCCTCACCGATGGCATACCTACAGGGAAGCAACTGACTCCACCAGATCCTCGGGCTAGTAACAATCCCATACCTCCAAAGGGCCCAAACGCCATACCTCCTACAATAGGTACATATGCTAGCTATAGAGGAGCTACCTGGTCAAATGACAAGTACAATGCAGTAGATGAAGTCAATAAAACTAAGGTGACCATCTCGATGTTCAAATGATTACAAGGTTTCCCATCTCAAAAGGAAGCCCTTTTAAGATCCTTAGATCATTCAAGACTTGGCCCATCGACCAACAACACCAAGGCACCCACGTCCCATGTTGAAACATCTGAGGTGTTCCTAGCAGTATTCATGGATAGGACAGAGGTCCCACCATTCTTACTTATCTTGCGAATGTTTGGGAAGTACCTACATAACTGCCTAATCGATTTAGGATCCTCATGCAACATTATGCCCCTGTCAATTTGCCAAAAGTTGGAGATGGTGCCCCAAGTAACGAACCAGGTGGTCATACAATTGGACAAAACCGAGGTTAGAGTAATTGGTGTACTCAAGGATGTACACAATCAACTAGTCGCAGATCCCCAAAAACAAGAACGCATTGATATGCACATAGTGGACATCCCCAAAACTTATGGGATGTTACTAAGCCGAGAATGGACTAGATGCTTAAGAGGATGGCTCTCTATATACTTCACCCAACTTTGGCTACCTTGGAGAGGTTTGAACAACCAGATCAAGATAGATGTAGAACCAAAGCTAAAAATGATGATCACTAAATACAATTCCCTAAATGAAGTCTTTTTCACTCAAATCAATTTGGGCAGTTATCGATTGGATGACATTTTCATGTTTCAAATCTGAGAAGGCGAAGAGTTAGACCATAGTCCTGTCCAAGGTCTCCTGGACCTGAAGATTGGTGATGACATCTTCCATAGTTTTTTCAATAGCACAATGGCTAGCCTGTGGCACCTGGGTCAAGACGCAGATCCCAACATCTTATTGCTACCTAGATACTGCCGATTACATTAGGCTAGTCATTTTGAGTTTAAATGCCCCAGTTCCCAAGAGGCACTATCACAAGTGTTGACTCAAATTTCCCAACCAAATGAACCACCAAAAGCACAGACAATAAAGGGAGATGTAATAGGGATAGAAGATGGCAAAAACATCGCACCAGTTATGGACAACCTAGTCCTTACACACAGTCCACCTCAAGATCAAGACAGTGGGTCAGATCTGGAAGATAGAAGCCTTGCCCTGAACATGCTTAGTGATTGGAGTACCTTAGATGATGGAGCATGTTCCTCTCACAAGGGAATACTAGAAGATAAAGACAATGAACTCCTCAAACCTGGGCATACTTAAAATACAGGAGAATCAACTTCTTTCGACAGCGAGGGAGAGAGGGGCCGAAAACCAAGTACCAAGGATTCTTCTAAGAAAAGATCAACCAGAACCAGCCCTACTAAACCACCTCAAATATGGAAACTGCGCTTCAACAGTTCCAAATGTAAGCAAGGAGTGGGTGCTAGGATCGAATTGATAAATCCAAGGGGTAAGTCATTTTATGCTACTTATAGATTACAGTTCCTTTGTACTAACAATGTTGCAGAATATGAAGCACTGGTTCATGGACTCCTCTAAGCTCACGAGAAAGGAATCAGGATCTTGATGGTAGAAGGAGACTCGCAATTGGTTGTCAAGTAGATTTGTTGTTAGTATACTTGCAATGATAAGAGGCTCTTAGCCTATAGAAATAGGGCATGGGATCTGATGAACGACTTCAAAACTTTCAACATCAAAACCATCCCAAGAAGAAAGAATATCTTCACTGATGCATTGGCTGTCTCAGCCAGTTCATTACACCCAATGGTGGAATCCAGACTACATAAATTATCGGTTAAACTTATCGCAGCCCTAGCCATTCTGGACAACGTCTCTAACTTTTAGGTCTTCCAAGATTATCAACATATCTTAGAGTTTATCATGTGTGCTGGTGTATTCAAAAATCACATCATCGACGAGGGGAAAAATAGGGAGGAAATAGTCAAACCTGAAGAACCTGATGATTACAGCATCATAAACCTAAAAATTAATTCCATACCCAAGGGGATGGTAGAACTGGAGAGGAATTTGAAAAGTGATAAGACTACTATATGAAGACGCCCCAACGTGATACTTGATGGTAAAGAATGTGACACTTACAACCTGGGCACAAAAGAGGAACTAAGAGAAGTCCACATTGAAAAGGTGGGGACACAAGAAGAAAAAGAGAAAATGGTCCAGCTTCTCGCTGAATATTGAGATGTCATAGCATGGAGTTATGAAGAATTAAAGACATATGACACCTCAGTTATAGTACACAACATCCCTTTGAAACTGGATTCTAAGCCCTTTAGGCAACGACAGAGACCCGTAAATCCCACTATGGAGTCCTTGATCCAAAAGGAAGTCCAAAAGTTGCTCGACGCCAGGATCATCTTCCCAATTTGACACTCTACATGGGTTGCAAACCTAGTACCTATAAGGAAGAAGACTGGAGAAATCAAGCTATGCGTAGACTTCTAGAACCTCAACAAGTCCTCTCAAAAAGATAATTATCTGCTCCCATTCCTAGATGAAGTGCTGCAAAAGCTTAATGGATCTTAAATGATGTCATTCCTGGATGGCTACTCTGGGTATAATTAGGTGATGGTATAGGAAGAGGATAGATTGAAAACAACATTCACCACTAAGTGGGGGACTTTCGCGTACCGACAAATGCCTTTTGGACTGTTTAATGCTAGAGCCACCTTTCAAAGATAAATGGACATAGCCTTCAAAGGATTGGTTGGAAGGTTTATTATCATCTACATGGATGATCTCATAGTCTACTCAAAATTAAGAGCTGACCACATAAGCAGCCTCATAAAATTCCTTCAGAGGTGTAGAGAATTTGGGATCTCCCTCAACCCCAAGAAATGCGTGTTTGGGGTAACTGAAGGAAAGCTCTTGGGGAATATCATCTCCAAAAAGGGGATATCTATCGACCCTGAAAGGGTGGAGTCGATCCTAAAATTTACACCACCTCATAGCCGCAAGGAACTAAAATCTTTCTTTGGAAAGATCAACTTCGTCAGGAAATTCATTAGTGGTTTCGCGAAAATAGTAAAGCCATTGAACGACATGCTCAAAAATAATGCCAAGATTGAATGGGCTCTCCTATCTAAGAGGTCCTTCAAAGAGATTAAGAATGTCATTGCCACGACACTAGTCCTGGCTAGTCCTGACTACACCATCCCTTTCAAGGTCTACTCCTTCGCGTTAGAACACTCATGCACAAGAATCTCACACAAAAAAAGAATAGCGAAGATGAAAGGCCCATCGCTTTTATGAGTTTCCCTTTCAAAGATGCTGAGCTCAGATACCCAAACCTGGATAAGCAATCATTTTCCCTCATCAAGGCAGTGAATAAATTAAAACATTACATTTTAAGGAGTAAAGTCTTTGGGATAGTCCAAGATGCAGCAGTTAAATCTCTCCTGATGCAGAATGAGCTAGGAGAACGAAGAGGAAAATGGATGGAAATCCTCCAAGAGTTTGACCTAGAAATCCAACCAATAAAATTGGTAAGAGGCAAGGGCCTGACAAAGTTGATCTCTAAATTTGAAGAAGGTCTGGTATGACAAACATACACCGACCAAGGCATGATCACGGATGTATGGTACCAAGACATAGTGTATTAGCTATTATAGAATCGCTGCCCCAAAGAAATGAATAGTTCCCAGAGAATATCTTTAAAGATCAAAAGTAGCTCCTACATGTGGAAGAATGGACAAGTCTACAAATGCAATTACGTGGGTTTGTATTTAAGGTGTCTAGATAGAATGGAGGCAAAGCAGATACTAGTGGACTTTCATGACAAATACAAAACAAGACATGGATCAGCGAAGGCCACAACTCACCAAATCTTGAGGGCAGGGTATTTCTGGCCTACAATATTTAAAGATACCGATGAGCACATGAGATCCTGCCACACTTGCCAAATTAGCGTGACCTGAGAGAGAAATCCAGCAATGCCTAAGTTACAACCAGTCTATGAGGTACACCCATTTTCCCAATGGGGCTTGGATTTTGTTGGAGTGATTAACCCCCCTTCATTTGTAGGACATAAGTTTATCTTAATAGCTATCGACTATTGCACACACTAGATGGAGGTGAAATCATTGAAGAATTGTACCACTGAGGTCATGACCAAATTTGTGGAGGAATGCATCATAACTAGGTTTGGGATGCCATTCTACCTGGTATGTGACAATGCCCCCTCTTTCTCTTCGGCCTCACTCACACAATGGGCCTTCAAAAACCAGGTAATCCTCAAATTCTCTTCAAATTACTATCTACAAGGCAATGGCATAGCAGAGTCTACAAACAAAAATCTGACAACAGTGATCAAACACCTCTTGGATGACAACCTCAGGGACTGGCACACTCATCTGAAATATGCTTTGTGGAATGATTGCGTAAGGATCAAGAACACCCTGGGGATGTCTCCATACCAACTAGTCTATGGCTTGCAACTGGTCTTTCCTATGAACCTGAAGATCCCAATTCTAAGATTCATGGACCAATATGTAGGGGAGGAAGATTGGGTACAAGTCAGACTCATGAATCTCCTAAAGCTAGAGGAGAAATAGACTTTGGCCCTGGAACATGTATCCAAGCATCAGGCTATTGTCAAAAGGTGGTCCAACAAGAGAGCTACCATCAAATCCTTTAGGATCTCTGACCTTGTCCTCATGTGGGATAAGGCAAAAGAAAAGTTGGGTAGCCACACCAAGTTCCAAAGACTGTGGACACGCCCTTACCAGATATCAGAGATCTTGGGGGAGAACACTTTTAGGATCAACACATTGGAAAGAGAGTTGACCCCATTGCTAGTCAATGGGCAATTCCTCAAACACTACTTTGGATCCTAAATGAGACTATTTTTCATCCCTTGTACCATAGTCACTTTTGTATTTTTTCCTTTCTTCTTTGTCATTCTCACCGTCAGTCCTTTCTTCTGCTTGTGTTTGTCCTTTTATCAGGGCTTGTTTATTGTTTTGGGTCAGTGTGTTTTGGATCTAGTCCAGGGTGTTTTGCAAGAGGAGCAGAGGTATTTCTTAGTCAAATATCTTCAAGGATGCATGCAGCGTAAGAGAACCTTCCCAAAAGACAAAGTACTGATGAGTATCATTGACAGACAAGAGGGAGTTCAAAGTTTGGTCATCCTGATCACAAGACACATTAAGGTACAAACACCAGAGGGCGTTGGTTTCTAAGGCATTTGTCAGTTGTAGCCAACCTGAGTGCATAGGTTTGGGTACCCACCGATCCCAGAACCCAACTCTAAACTAAATGCAAAGGCAATAACGAAAGAAAGAAGGGCCCAAAAGGGAAAGAAAAAGGAACACTCACAAGAAAAGTGCCCCAAAGAGGTCATGCTGGAAAGATCCGGGCAACACCGCCTAATCGTTGCTCGGATCACAAAAAAAAAAAAAGAGAGAGAGAAAGAAAGAAAAGAAATTATGGACCTGAATACATGGAACACACTGAGTATCCACGGCTCGATACATCTCTGAGGAAGCAAAAGGAACAAACTAGTTTTCCAAAAGATGGAGTTCTCACAAAGAAGGTTATGGCCTAGCAGGAAGAATAGACTTGGGTGACTATGAAAACCTCTACCAGGGCTATGAATGCCCGGCTGGTAGTAGAGCAAGGTCATACTTGGGACTTAGGAAAAACTTTGTCAGGGCTATGAATGCCTGACTGGAAGCAAAGCTCTTTCTGAGAAGCCTTGGTTTATTTGGCAAAAGTTGGGTATAACTGGCAAGTGCCTTGGTTATCACAACCAAAGGTCAAGGAATGAACACACATGAAAACACATAGCGAAACCAATAGAAGAACCTCAGATTGGAGGTCATTAAAGAATCATCGACTCCACTACCTCTTGGTTTGGTTCTACTACAAAGCTAATTTATAGAAGAGTATTGATGAAAAATAAATGCCTTGGTCATTCCTCCTTTTGTCAGGGCTATTTTTTGTGGGTCCACAACACACACCCCATTTTAGGTCCTTTGACCATGGGGACCCCCCTTCTTTTTGTCTTTTTCCTTTCATCATGTCCGCCCCTTGTAGAGATCTAGTCAGCCACCGGGAAAGATTACTAAAACCAAAGCAGATAAAGGAAGAACCCTTTTTTTGGCCTTTCAGAGGACTTAGGTCTTTCAAAATGCTGAAATGGCCAAAAGGCTAAAGACCCGACCTTTCAACTCTTTCAAACTTTTAGAGGACTTAGATCCTCTGAAATGCCAAAATGGCTGAAAGGCTGAAGACTCGACCTTTCGGTATTTTTGGACTCTGAAAATGCCAAAAGGCAAAAGGCTTGGTTCCCTGTCTGGTCTTTTCAACCTTTTGAGGTGAAAAACCCCAAAATCACTGACGTCAGCCCACAGGTTATAAAAGGGGTGACTTCCTTTTTCTTTTCACTCTACATTTTTTCTCTATTTGTGCTCTTTCTCATGACTCCACTTGTTTCTCCTCGCCGACCGCTTGCACCTCCGAGCCACCCGGTTTCCCTCCCCTTCTTGTTCATCAAAGGTAAGTCCTCCTCGCTCTCTTTTTGCTTCTCATTTTCATCTAGGTCTAGTTGTGTTTGTCTCTTCGGTGTGCCTAGTGCTTGTCTAGCCTAGGGCATTTCATTTCATTGCCCTCTCGGGCTTCTATGTCTTCGTGAGTAGCCTAGGGTTTTTTGGTGTTGTTGAGTCTAGGTTTAGGGTTTTCAAATTTTTTGTTAGTCACGGTGCCTACCATAGGTTTTCAGCCTCTGAAAGGCTGAAAACTAGATCTTCATCCTTGCCAAGTACCATTTTAGATGTTTCAGCCTTTTGAACATCTGAAAGGTCCGAAAGTCTGAAAATCCAAACAAATGAAATCTCTGAATCAGACCATCTGGGCTCCTCGCCATGTCTGGATGATTTGACATTCTTGAGAAAACCCCTCCCAGTTTGGTGTTTGAAACTCTGAAACCCCGATGGACTTGGCCTCACCTTTTCACCTATTCGCACTTTTAGACTTTTGCTCTTTGAACTAGTTTTTGGTGTCTGAAACTCCAAAATGTCTGAAAGTGTGAAAACTTACAATTTTAACTTGCTTCCATAAGTTTATATTGTTTTTTCTATTCAATAAGCTACTGATATTTGCCTTTTCTTGCAGGAATGACTGAACCAAAGACAACATCCCCAATGAAGTTTCAATACAAAGGGAATCCCCCTAGCTCCAAGGTGGGGAAAAAACACAGCAAGATAACTGACACCAACATCAAGAATGTAGATTGAAACAAATTCTTGACTCAGAGCTCCCAGCCAGCTAACAGATCTGAGGACTGCACTTCACTAGTCCTATCTGGGCTCGTGAATGCAGCCGCACAACCAGTGGTTGTTTCATCTTTAGAACTAATCATGACCCTGTCCCATCACTACAATTCAGATAAGAGGGTGGTAATAAAATTCAAAGATCAAGTAGTACTGGACATTTGGCTGGATGTCATCGAGGATGTCTTTCACCTTCACAAAGGCATAGACAAATTCTATCAATTTTATATTGAAAAGGGAAACAAATGGTTTGGTAATAGGGAGCAAATAGTAAATGAGATGATGAACAAGGAATAATTGAAGCAACCACTTCCCAAAAACAAACTGGACAAGATAGACCTCTGGAGAGGTTATATGAGAGATAATATCTAGGAAGCTATAACAATGATAAGTAGGGTGTATGGGTTACCATAGTCCACCCAACTTAAGCACTGGATGATCCTGCTGATAGAAAGGATCAGGGAATGAAAGACAAGATTTGACTGGGGTACTATTATTAGTGATAACCTGGATGAGCAGTTGACAATAGTGAAGCATAACTCAAAGTTCTACATGAGCACTTACATAATGTATCTACTAGCTACATTGACAGATTATCCGGCCTCACCAAGAGGGGAAGTCTAAATGATCCAAACACATGGCCCCATATTGTATACCCATATTTGGTAAAAGGAGAAAACATGTCAAAGGATTCCCCTGATTACCGAATAGTCAATGATGCATTCATTTTTGCAGTCATCTAATCTATTGAGGGTGACTTTGCTAAAAGAATGTCAAAAGAAGTTGCTGCTAAGGTGAGGGCCATTGGGGACTATTTCATCTAGTTTAGGACATTCACGTACATTTAGATAGCTAGGTCAACCATACAACCAAAGAAGCTACCCAAATATCCATCTGACCAGATAATCATATTGGAGATGGCTAGGTAGCTCGTGGATGCATACGAGCACATCAAGCATAAGAAGAAGCACTGTTGGGACTTTCCCATCTCTTTGGGACCCTATAAACTATAGGACATGAAGGTTTGAAAATCCCTTACTTTTGAATGGGATGATTGCCCCTTGCCAGTTTACAAGACAGTGCGAGCTTATTTTGACCCAATAGGTACTTATAGCCATATCATCGGCAGATTCTACGTACAAGAGCCACATCTAGAAGATCATTGGATAAACTATATAGATGACCATGAGGTTAGAATCTAAGATTACTATAGAATGAACCTAGCTCTTGAAAAAGAGGTTTGAAGGTTCCTATTTCCCTGGAGATATGGGAATTTGATTCAGAGGATGTCTTAGAAGATATTTACACAAGATAAGGTGTATGACCAGCTAATCATGAACGCCAAGGTAAACAAAGATGAAAATGATGACATAGACTTTAGGGCAAGGCATGTGATAAAAACCACTATATCTTGGATCAAGAAGCCACACCAGATGAGTCTGATCCAGGTAAAAACATTAATGGAGCCCTCCAAGAAATTAGAGAAACAACAAGGAGAGAAGTCAATAGCTCCTAAATATAAGAAGGCTCCCCCTCAGAAGCCAAGAATGGTGTATGGTCATGAATGACCAGTTGAATATGGATCCAATCCTAGGCCTAAGAAAACTAGAATTACGGGCTAGATTGACCCACCAATAGGATTATCATAACCCCAATCAGGAGAGGGCCCAACCACCTCTGGCCAAACTTCCCCCACCACTGAGAAGAAAACCTATAAGAGGAAGAAGAGTTTCGAGTCTCCGCAGTTGGAAAATGTACAGGAAGAGCCTAAGGAAGAGGACACAAGTGAGCCCCTAGTCTGGAAGACCAGGTTATAGAAGAGGAGAGAAAAGGAGACTACTAAGAAACATAGAGAGGATCCCAAAGAACAGGATAACCCTTTGGATCCATTAGGACCGGATGAATTTATGCTCTCTAATTTTGAAGGACTTGAAGGCTTTTTGGATTACGGCCAAGGTACATACACTGGGGCACCACCACTCATACAACCTCAAGTTGACCTCACTCCACCACCGGTCATACAACCTTAGGTAGCCTTTACTCCTCCACTGGTCCAGTTCACCAATCCTCCAATGAATGTTCCTACTCCACTAGCAGGCCCCGATTCTGCTCCAGGGCCTAAAACCCAAGATAGTGGGATAACTCAGAGTTTAGTAACAAACAATGTAGCTGGAGGGAGCCATGTTTTCACTCCACCACCCCACATACTTACTCCACCAACTTCCCTACCAACTCCAACACCTCCTCTTATACCAACTCCACATCCGTCTACTACCACCATCTCCTCATCTCCCACTACAGTCATGCCTACAATTATTCCACCAACATCAATCCCTTCAACATGTGCCACTAAGGAAACTGAAGAAGTAGTGGGCACAAATGACACATCACCTTTTCAGACCTCACTCGAGGCCATGATCGGTCTCAGGCCAAAAGTGGTAATTGATTTATCAGTCGACCAAGGCCCGGAGAAGTAAAGGGAAAAGGAGGTTAGTGAGCAATATAAAGAAGAGGAGGAAATACAAAGGGATACACAAGGGGATAGAATAGAGGAAGTAGAAGATGGACAAGGAAAAGGGGTAGAGAAGGAATCAAAATAGGGAATAGTTCTAGGGCAACAAGGCTTGACCCCAATTCTCCATGTGGCACCATATGAGCCAATAGCTTCCTCTGGTAAACCTACTTGGTTTACCAAGGAGATACAAGCTCAAAGAGGAACCTAAACAAGTGAACTGGACGGAGAAGATACAAGTATAACTACTGTGAAGCAAGCTTTCCACCATGCAGACGTGAGTGTGCCTGCTAAAACCATGTCATATGTGACCCAAGACACTAAGGGTCAATGGATAGCACAAATAGATATCCCACCCTTGAGCACCTCTCAAACCATGGATTCATCAGGAGACTATACATTCAAAGAGATAGACTTGGGGGAACCAACCAGAGAAGGGAGCAAGACATTAGCAGCGTTGGTACTCAAGCATGCTCTGGGATTCATGAGTAAAGATGAGGAGACCATAAAATCTTTAATAAACCAAAATGAGTCTCTAAAAAGGGTCATTTAAAAGATGGTGGGTGCCATTGACCCAAACTATTCAGAGGCTTCATTACAAGCCATGATTGATAAAAGGGCTACACCAAATTTTCTGGTAGGATTAACCCCCTCTTTCATGCAGGCGAGTGCCGATTGGGTAAATGACTTCAAACAATTTAGAGAGAAGGCAATCCTATCAATATTCAGGCCATATAGGACCATTTTGGTTGAGGTTAATTCACTCATTGACCTAGTGGAAGATGACGGGTGTATGGATGTCGAGTTAGCTAAGTGGCAGGTAGCTCTCTAGGATTTGGAGGTAATTAGAAAGCAACACTTCCAAATTTTGGTCAAAGTCTATGAGGGTGAAGAACTGGATAAATTTGAGACTTGGACCAAGAAAATGGCCAAAATAATTAAGGCCTACAAGAAGCACCAGGCCCTCATAGGTGAAAAGTTGGAGGAGGTAATAACATGGGTCAATGATATATATACATTCTTGATAGGGTTTGGCCTCAACGTCTATCAAGATGAAAGCCAACAAGCTCTGTGTCCCTCCAAGGAAGTGGTCCAACAGTTCAAAAATGTTATGGCTAGAGTCAATACCATGGAGGCCTTGCATAAAATGTTTTATATGAAAGAAGAGATACACAGAATGTTGCAGCATGAAGAAGAGATCACTTTCTTCACTTCTGAATTAAATATCTTTAGAAAGAAGCAAGAACGGAGGGTCACCAAAGTAAAAAGGAAAGAGATCAATTATGAAGAAATTCAGGAGATTGTGCAGAGGCTTCAGGAAGCTCACCCAAAAGTCTTCACTGGATAAAGTTCCAGGGCTCAAATACCAGATGGACCGGGTAATATTTTCACTTGGTTAAAATTCACCAAGGCAATATTTTTCAGCCTTTCGGCCACTGACTTTTTTGGCCTTTTGGCCCATACAGCAAAGAGTTTTTTTTGTCCTTTCAGCTTGTGAAGATTTTGGCCTTTCATCCTCCTCAAAGTTTCAGCCTTTTGGCCTACGAAAAGACTGAACTTTTGGACCTCCAATTTTGAAGACATTAAAGTTTCAGGGTAGAGGTCGGGGTCTGAAATTGCTAGGTGTTTCCAGCAAAGTCACCTTTTTCAACACTAGTTTGACTCTAGATCAGATCAATGGACAAATTGAGTTCATTTCAGAGGAGCTAAGGGTCTCTTATCATTTCCCACTGTCAAAAACAGCCCAGGTGATGAATCCAAGAAGCATCCACCAAGATCAAGAACAAGACTCCTAGTCCAAACGAGGAATTCTCCTCCTTTCTCTCTCTCTCTTCTCTGGTGGATATTGCCCTCTTTGCATGAGAAAATGGATTGTAAATGGGTTTAAGAATCCATGAAAGTTACATAGTATCAGTTAGCAATAGTTTACCTTTAGCAAAGTTCTAGTTTTATTTCTATTTCTCTAATTTAGACTCTCTGATGCCCTAACTCTGAAAATCAGAGTTGTGGATCAAAACTCTATATATTGTAATAAAAAAACAATGTAAAAGGCAAATTTTTTAATACAAATAAGATCTAAATTGGGTGCTTCATTCGTGGTGTGTGAATTATTGCTATCTATGCAAATTTATTGAATGTATGCTTGCATTATTCTTTATTTTCAGAGAGCCCTTTGTGTTATTGTGTTTTGATTTTGTGCTACTTTTAGTTGGATATTTCTGCTGTGTACTTACCTTGCTGTGATGAATGTGTGGATGAGATCATCTTTGGGCTTAATGATAAATCCATCTCGTGGGTGCCTACATCTTGGTGGCTTCACAATTTGATGGATTTTGAATATCTTGCACGAGTGAATACGTCTTCTCTCCAAACACTTGCATCTGTGGAGTAGTGAATTGTGACTTGGTCTGATTTATGCTTTGTGGGTTGTTCCAAATCTCTCTAGCATTTAATTCACAGGAAAGGGTTTACGATGGTTTATGTCCTTAGGATTTCATTTTTCTCTTAATTTTCTTTATTTCTTGTTACTCTTCTCTTGTTAAAATGCTATCATTAACTCTGAAAATTACCATCTTGAAAATACAAAATTGCATTTTATTTACCACACCATACTTGTTAAAACAAAAAATACCCAAAAAAGAGAATTAACAATATTTTGCAGTTTGTTGTTTTGAACGTACCAGCAAAGGCTGCCTCATGAACAATCACATTTATCTTCAACTGAGTAACCAAGCAGGTTGTGACCCAACCCCAGAGAACCTTAGGAATAACTCTGTTATTCTTTCAAGAGAGGAAATTGAATCTCAAGATCCTAGCAAGTTGGCTTGTGTCAAAAAAAGGCTCAACACAACTCTTACTTTTTGGTGTTATATTTACATATTTTATGTTAGATCTTGTATGCATATTAGACTATCTTTCTTTTATTTTCTTTAATTTACATTTCAATGATTAAAAATAAAAATCTTGTGTTTCCTAAACTATTTCATTTGCATTACATTGGTGTATGAGCTTTACTACTTCTACTCCTACTTATAGTATCCTGGTTAGAAGAAGCCATAGACTTATGAGCTTCTTTTATCTTGTGTCTTCCTCTTCTTTCCTTAGGATCCCGGATGAAAATTTTATCACTCATGATTCCAATCCTTTTATGGAGCATAACTCTTCTCACTCATCTCATGATGAGGATGATGCTTTAAGAGTTCCTCCTGAACAAGTGCAAAAACTTCCAACCAAAATTGATAAAATGGGAAATTGGCTTATTCAAGAGAACCATAATCAACATTCCATCCAAGCTATAGAGGCTCTTAAGAAATTCCTTTGTGATAGTTATCAAGGTGTCAATCTCTTGTGTGGTATCACTCATCTTGTGCAATTGAATGTTAAACCTTTAGCACAAGAGGCTCAAGATCTAGGATTTACTCCTCCTATCAGTAGTGAGGGACCTTCTTTTGTTCCTTTACCTATCATTCCAACTTATACTCATCCTTTGATGATTGCATCTCTCCAAATTTCATTTATTCCTATGAGTGTTCCACCGATATCTCTACCTACCTCAAAACCTTCATATGATAGTGTACCTTTTACTTATACTACTCCCCTTCCAACTATGGTTCCAAATGTTCCATCGGTTGTGTCTTCCATTCCTACCACTTCCTTCACTTTTCCAAATGTTCCTAATGTTTCTATGCCACCTATGTCTTCTAATGATTCCAAAATTATTAGTTTAGCTCAAACCGTGTAATATTTACAACAACAAATTACATCCTTAACTCAATCAAAGTTTAGCATTCATACATGTGACATGGGTAGTCCTTTATCCTTAGACATTATTCATGCTATAGTTCCTCAACAAGCCGATACACCCCATCTTGAAAATTACAATGGTAAAGGTGATACTGTTACTCATGTTAAAACATTTCAAATCCTTTGTAGTGATTATGCTCATGACCATAGGATTTTAGCTAAACTATTTTCTAGAAATTTTCATGATAAGGATTTGCAATGGTATTGTTCTTTACATTCTTATTCTATTGATTCTTTTCCTAAAATTACTAATACATTCATTCAACAATTTTAAAATAACATTGGTCCACAAGTTTCCTTAACTAATTTAAGGCATTGTAAACAAAACATTAAGGAAAAATTGACTGATCTCATTGGTAGATTTAAGCATTTGTATGCTCAAATTTCTTATCCTATTCTTTATATTTATACTCAACATAGGTTTATTTCAAATTTACAAAAGGATATTAGAGATAAGATTCTGCTTACTGAATTTACCTCTTTTCAACAACTTTGTGGAACACTTCATCATTATCAAATACAAGTGAGTCAATTTGAGAGAAATAATCCAATGGCTCTTTTTCCAGTTGATAAGAGTGACACTGCTCCTAATACTAATAAGTTTCAGAAACCTAACAACTATATCAAGATTAATAAACAAACGAATGCGGTTGCCGATCAAGTTTTTGTTGCATCCCACAATGCCGCTTTTGCATCCACTACTTTTCGTATGAATCGTACGTTTACTCATCTTTATAAATCTTTACATTATATTATAAGTACGTTTTTAAATGCTAATATGATTACCTTGCCTCCTATTCAACCTCTCCTTCCTACTATGATAGCTTCAAAATCCTTTGATTCTAAATCATTTTGCTAATAGCATCGCCAGAATGGCCATGATACTGAAAAATGTTATTCTCTAAAGCATAAAGTTCAAGACTTAATCGATTCTAATGCTTTATTTGTTGATAATTTAGATGGTAATGGGAACAAATATGTCTCTCCTCCTAATCAAAACCTTCAAATCTATACGAATCCTTTACCTACACATGATACTAATACCATCTCTCAACCATCTTCTATGGATATTGTTTACGATTCGAAGATGGATGATCTTAATCACATTGTTAATAATGTGGAGAGTGTTGTTGCATCTCAAATTATTGTTCAAGATCCTTCACCTCCACCTCAACTTTTAGTTCCACCTAAACCTCAGAAACAAACTAAGGATAAACAACCTTGGGAACTTTCAATTACATTTGATAATTCTGAGACTATTAAGGTTCTCGATGGTCCCCTTTATATTTATGATAGGGTTGCTAAGATACCTACATAAGGTTTTCTTTTTGATCCCACATATTTAATAAATGTCATTACTAAGGAAAATATTTTTATGAAAAACCTACAATGTGACTGTTATGATCCATCAGATGAATGGATCGAAACTTGCAATGGTTTTCTCTATCCTGGACTTGGTTCTATTAACTTGCCTATTGAACTTTGTGGCAAGGTTATAGATACTACCTTCATTGTCATTCCTACATCTGATAAATTTCAAGTCAAATATGATTTGCCTTGGACAACTATTATGCATTTTGTTGTTTTTCCTATTCTTAAATGTCTTAAGGTCATTCATAATGAAGAAGTAAAATGATTAATCATAGTTTATATCAATCTTCTAGGCCTAGAGATTGTGCTACTCTTGATTTTTTTTGGCCTTAATTACCTAATTCATGTCCTCCTTTCCCTGGAAACCTTTTTTGTTCATATCGAGCATATAAACATCGTAAGATAATTGATTTAAGCATGCCTCAGATAGATCTTAACCGTGGTCTTTTGCCCACTCCTTTTGTACCTCCTTTATCCATTACCACTAACTCTATTACTCAACTTCCCAGTATCGCTTCTCAACCTACTATGAATCTTACCAATCCTCCTATAGAACCTATGAAGGAACCCATGGTTATTCCTCCTAGTTCTCCACATGTGTCAAACAAAGAAAAACATAATAAATATGCTAACGAACATCGTAATAATTGTAGAGAAAATTCTAGGTCCCATGCTTCTCTTCTTAGAAACTCTTTACCTTATTTTGACAAACCTATGCCTGATGTGTTGGAAGAAGTTAATATTCATAATGATGTTAAGATGAATGAGTATGATGATCCTATTTGCATCTTAGATCCCATTTTAATTAATCTTGATGAGGAGGATACTCTTGATGATCCTATTGATCTTAGTAATGAATATGAGACCATTGATCCTGATACTGACTTACCTCTTATGCTTTCATCTCAATTGACAATTACACCTAGTATCGAGCAATGCGATTCTTAAGAGGATCCATTTTTGGAACTGGCTATTATTCCTACTATATTGGATATAGTCCCTCTTGCGAGTTTCCCACCTTCCCCAAATGATATAAACCTAGATGGGGAGAGTAGAAAATGTGCCTGATTGGCTTATCCTCATGGTATCCCTTTTGTGTTTGCATGTTTTACTGTGTGTCTCACGTAATGTGATTGCTAAATGTTTGTTAGGCTCTTTTACGTGACCCTTGTTACTTTTTTGGTGTAAGGTGATAAAGGAACCAAACCTGTTGTATAATTCCTCTATATTATCTCTATTCTTCTATACGTTGTTTTCATGTTATGTTGTACTTGTGCTATTGTTTATAAATATTTTCCTTGTGTAGTCCAATTGGATCCGCGACATGGTAGCATTGGTTCTTTTTGGTCCCCATGTTGTGGTCTAAAAATACTCTTCTTCGTAACTCTTGAGTTTTCTTTCCTCCATTGTGATTGTAGTTCTACTTTCTTTGGGGATTGAAGCCAGTTCATTTTCAATAATATCATATCTATATTTACATGTTATATTATGATCATACTGACCCCATAGTTTGTAGATCCCTTCTATGTTCTTTATATGTTTATGTGATATTTCCCTGGATTTGTCTTTGTTTGGGGGCATCTCATTGTGGAAACGTAATCAATAGAGTTTTTTATGTTTCTGTTAAACATGGGGGCATACACTCTACTCACTTTTTGCACACATGCACATTCAAAACATTTTCAAAACCTAAAACTTTTTTCCTTTATGGATTATAGACTAATCGTTAAAGCATGGATATTTTACCTTTTAGGATCTCTTGATCCCTCTAGTTTAAATTTACATGGATCTCTTGATCCCTTAAAGTCAGAAGGTTTCCTTAAGAATGGATCTCCAAAATGGGTTGACTAGTGAGTAGCCACACTCACTAGTTGGTTCAACTCCATCTTTCCAGTTGAACTTTTTCGTTGTGTGGTTCACAATGGGACATAAGTTTTCATTGGGCAAGGTAGCCACACCCTCTCTCTGTTTATCCTTAACTTGTGATGTCTCTCTTATCATGATCTTAGGTTTGATAAAGACTTAAGTCCCATGGGGGCTTGAGGATTTCCTTTTCCCTTTTGATTCCAATAAGATTATCTATTCTTTATGATCTCCTATACCAAGAGTTTGTATTGAGTCCATACTCTTTCTCAAGTGGGGGATAAATGTATAGTTAGAAAATGGAAGCAATCCCATGGTAGACTAGTTTGGCCTTTTGAGTAAGTGGTTTTGGGTCATTTCAACTGCCTTAAATGGGTTCCTGATTTTGATCTAGCTTTATCCCCCTGTACTACCTGATTTGCACTTTTCCCAACCTATTTCTGGCACCCTAGACTGAAAAAATAGGACTTTGACCTCAGGGTCAAGGTCTACCTTTTTGGTTCAAGGTCAACCTCAACCTTGACCTAGGTCACAATTGAAATTTTCCATGCTTGAGATTCAAATTTTAGAATTTTAAGGTTTCCAGATGTCGGTCTTTGGAAAAAGTTAATTCTTGCTTCCAGTTCGACTGTTTCGCTCTTCAGAACAACAAATCTTAAATTAAATTTAATATAGGTCCTTTTCAAGGGGCATGTGTTGAATTGGAATTTAATTCTCCTATGTCATCCTCTCTATAAGATTGTGTCCTAGTTTCATATAAAAGGAAGCTTTCTTCTCTCATTTTCTCTAACCATCATTAACCACATGAACCATGATCAATCAAGCATAATTGCAAGAATTTAAAGACTTGAAGAGTGAGATCAAAAGGTGAAGAAGAAAGATGTGAATCAATCCAAGTATCAATTGAACCATTCATCCATTCTCAATCACTTCTCAAGCACTCATTTTCATCAAGGAGATCCATTGGTGGCAATTGAAGGATTCAAGCTCCATGGAGCCCTCTTGTTGAATATTTCTCCATCCACATTCCTCTAAGCCTCTTCCAATTCAAAAAACCATTCAAGATTGGTGTTGAAGATATAAAAGCATTTGATTGAAGACATATTACATTATAAATTCTACATTCTACATCCTTTTTTGTCCATACATACTTGTGGATTCACGAATTTGAATCCGCTACAATGACTTCTACAAGCAAGGTGAATTTGTTTAGTTACTTTGTTTTACTTATAAAATTTCAATTATACTTTGAGGTTAATTCCAAAATTGGTGTTTGACAAAGGAAAACCCCTCCCCCCAACAAACAAACAATTTTATTGCAGGTATAGGTTCGCAACAACAGATTGGGGTGCAGATTCAGATACCTTTTTTGACAAAATTTTGGGATCCAAAAATAGAATTTCAGCCTAAGACTTTTTAGGTCAATTTTTCCCTAGGTCAAAATTAGAAATTCCAGGTCAATGGTGACATTGAATTGAGGGTAAAAATTGCAACTATGTCAGAACGAAAAAATATTTCTTAGTTTTATTCATCTCTGCGTTTATATTCTAAATTTGGTCTTAGATTTTCCAAAAACTCAACACAAGCTTTAGAAAACAACATTCTTCATATCTGAAACATTTCAAGGTTAGTAAATTTCTTCTATCCATTTCAATTAAGGTTATGAATAATTCTACATCTATTGCACATTCAAATAAATAAATGGGTACTTAAGATCTTCCTTCTTGTCCTTATTTCCAAATTTTTGATTCATTTATGCATTGATCCTTCCGTTTTGGATTAATCAATTTGGATCTCTAATTTTTATATCTAAGGATAGAAGGAGAGCATTCTATTTATCCCCTACATTTCAATAAACAATCAAATAAGTCTTTCAAATGTAATATAGGATAATAGCAAACCCTAAAATCAACAACCATATCTATTTTCTTATCTTACAGGATGTTGCCAGATCTGTGTCTGTCCTTTTTGGCATGAATAGTCACTATTATTCGATTGGTTCACTACAAATGACTCCTGGACCCCGAGGTGCCATTCTAGGATTAACTTTCTGGCGTACCTCTACTTGCCCAAGTCACCAAAGTACAAAAGAACATTAAAGAGGGTGTATGACCAATGTCACTTAAGGAAGATATATCATATCTGCAAGTACAAGGACACTCTTTTCAATGGTGGTTTTCCTAGGGCTCCTTCCTTTTTTTCTTCTCTTCTCTTCTCAAATGATTGTATTATATTAGGAAATTTTGACAGCTCAAGTAGTATCAGCTGTAAATATTGTAATATAATGTATATAGCTAGCGTAGGGTTAGTCCCTTAGGTAGTTATAGGTTTCTATAAAGACAAAGTCTGACGCCATTTGAAGGGTCACGAAGTTGATGATTTAGTTGTACACTAGTAATACAACCTTTCAGTATTATAGGAATCTTGTTTTTTAGAATTTCAGAGTAGATTAATGCTCCCTTGGAGCCACTAGTGTAACTACCACCTATGCTAGATTTGAAGTTAATGAAAGAATGAGGAACACCATTTAGCTCTGAGCTTTGTGTTCTTTTTTATCCCAAAGTTAGCAAAATGCTTCTCATGTTGTATGTTTTCTATTTTCCTTTGTTCCAGTTCTATAATGATTCAGTGAAATACATTGTGTTGCTACTGATATATGTCTGATTGAAGGTTCCATGTATATCTAGTATCCGTTGTTTATTTTATCTAGAACTTTGTTGATCTTAAGAGAACATATGTCATGCATATCGTTAGAGGTCTACACTAACCCTTTCCTATCTTTTGATGCAAATTTTTCA
Organism: Thuja plicata; assembly: GCA_018584345.1. NCBI lineage: Eukaryota > Viridiplantae > Streptophyta > Pinopsida > Cupressales > Cupressaceae > Thuja > Thuja plicata. The sequence continues at coordinate 2,024,248 of MU223442.1, read as the reverse complement.
AATATAAATAATGCTTCAAGGAAACTCATTATCCCTAAAGTTTCAGAGGTCTATGAGTCAAAAGTAGCTATCCCCTCAAAACAAATAGTCACTTGTCCAACTAAAATAAGCTCACAGTGTCATGACTAGATAACTAGGTGTTTGGAGGCTAGGAGAGCTAGCTTTCCCACATGCCTCTTCAGGAAAAGTTGGCTGATACTCCAGTATTCGGTGAGAACTCATCTGCCATTAGTGAGGACGTCACAAAGTCATGTCAATAGAAACTAGTTCTACAAGGAGGGAATGAGCTTGTCCTCCCCTAAAAGCTTTGACACCACACCTCATGAGAGCTCCCCAAGAAGTAGCTTTAGATGTCAAACTTTCCATAGATTAGTGTTGTTTTCATCCCTATGATTTCATAGAATATTACGTTCAAACCCTAAGCCAAGAGAATTTGTAAAACTTGGACCTCGCGTCAGAGAAAAGATGACTTACCAGAAGAAGTAGCCTTTCCATCCCATGACTAGAGAGTTTATAGCCCCCTAGAACATTCAGGTTAACCAACCCATCCCAGCGACCAATCTCACTGTCAACCTTAACATCCCAATGGATGCCTACTTCAATAATACTGGGTCTCCAATGGGACAATTCGCCAACATTTTCAATGACCTTCCTCCGCATCTGGAAAAGATCTGTCCCAAGTATGAACATCTAGGCCCTTGAACTGCTGAAGAACATCTACATGCATATAAATATGGTATGAATCGACACCACAGCTAGCATGAGGATGTGGTCAAAATTTTTTCCCACTGTCTCTCAGAGAAAGCGAGTTGAACTGGTACTTGAACTTACCTGCCAACTCCATAAATAGTTGGTAAGAAATAGAGGCCACCTTTCTAACAGTGTACCAGGTCCATGTAGACCTAGCTTGGTCTCACAATCAATTTTTCTCTATCTAAAAGGGTCCCAATGAACCCCTGGAACCCTTTAACCATCGATTTCAGAGAGCCTTCAAGCACGACATGGGACCCTTTGTCCCATCTACTAATGTGACTATCCAAACATTCATTACTGCCTTGGACCCATTTGATGCTACCCTTCTTTGGAGAACCACCACTGCCAATGATAGAGATACCCTGGTTAAAGTTTATAACCACCCCCTCGAGCTATCCAAGAACTTGAGTAAATCTCCCGGTGGTATCAGTCAGGGAATGCCTTCAAACACATTTCTTGGGGGAACAACGTACCCAAGAGGATATGACCCAAATCTGGCACTGGGCTCCCCTATGATGAATCTAACACCCTGATACATTTATCCCACTCCCCATAAAAATACTCCAAACCTAGATTACACTCCCTAGGCATAGCACCAAACCATAGTAACCCTACCATTTGGGGTACCTTTCTTTCAAACACCATCATCTGGAGGCTCGCCCCCAGCAGTGGCAAGTGCTTCTACATCTTCCCCACCATCCAAGTCGCTACATTGTGACACTACTACCACACTGTCTACTGAGGTAAAATGCCTCTGAAAACTATTTTTTCTACTCACCACTGACATGGGACAACTGAAAATGAGACCCCCCACATCCCATGGGACCAATCTGTCCCAAAGGGGGAATATCTTTTCAGGAAAACATAGTTTTGATAACTCTAGACCCCAGAATCACTATAACAATATCAGAAACAATAATGCTCAGCCCAACCAACAATGGAACAACATGCCAAAAAATGGGGGCACCCCTATTCAGCCTAACACCTAGGGAGGCATGAGACCTAGTCATTCCGCTCAACTAGCCAAATTCCATCCCTTGACATCCTCATGTCGGTTGCATGAAAGTGGTTCACATTCTAAGGTAAACTGTGCCACACTAGAGAAGATCATCCTTATATCCCAGTATGATAGGCAACAAAAAACTGACTGTCCAACTCTAGAATCCTCAGCCAAACCAAAAATCTCCACTTTTTCATGTGAAACCATCTTTTTTGGTGATGGTGAAGAAGACAGTGAAGAACCTCACTTATAGGGTTTCTTTGATGACTCCATCCCAACATTCAAAGATAACGCCTTTACCAACCCAAAGACTCCCTACAACACTGGGAGTCAATCAAACAAGGTTCCGCTTACGACATTGATTCCTCCATGGATTGTGAATCTCCCACTAGACCCTTCGGCGAGTATTAACCCACCCCCTCCCAAAGGACCCATGCCTACAAATACATGCGACTCTATTAGAAAACATTTGTGGGCCCCTAAAGGAAAGTTCAACATCATGAAAGTGATGCAAAATAATACTACCACCATGACCTTGATGGAGGTCTTGCTTAGTTGTCTCGAGCAGAGAAAGTCTCTCCTACAGTACCTAGAGAACCTGAAATCACGTGACTGCCCACCCAAGTCTGTGACATTCGATGATGCTAACATAGGCATATTTCAGGGGAGTACAAAAGATCCTCCATTTTTGTTCAGTCTCAAAATTTATGGTAAGAACCTACAGATTTTCTTAGTAGATTACAGAGCTTCGGGGAATATCATGTCGCTATCTATTTGTAAGAAGCTCAGAGTGACTGGACCACACCGTCCAAAGGAGCAGTCATCTAGCTATACAATATCAATGTTAAAATGGTGGTAGACATAAAAAATGTCCCACTCTAGTTAGTACAAGATCCCTGGATATCCAACATCATTGACATCTAGGTGGTTGATATTCCTGAGACTTACGGGATGCTCCTGAGTTAGAATTGGTCAAAATCCTTCAATGGATATATCTCAATTAATTTCTCCCATCTATGGCTCCCTTAGAGATGAGAAGCTAACAAAATTAGGGTAGAGAGCGAACCTCAGATGAAGCATGCTCACACTGATTATGGCCAGGTCAGTGAAATCACTTTTGTCAAATTAGAACCTAGCTTATATAGGGCTAAATAAATCCTAACCTTTGATTTTGACCCAGGCAAAGTGATACCTGACGATGATCCTATCATCACCCAAAGGATCCTTGACCTCATCATGGAGTTGAGACAGGATGTAAAGTCCCAAGGTGACAAGGTAAATCTAACCTCTGTACTGTCTAGCACTTGGTGCTGAGTTCATTGCCAAAATCACTTAGAGCTAGAATGTGCACCATGTGTAGATGTTGCCAAGGTCTGCCTTGAAAAATTTCAAGTAGAACAATGTAGAGGCAAGGCCCTTCCCTAAACTGGTCCAACCATGAGAATACCCAATGAACCACCACCTGAGGAATCTCTTGCGAAGACTCCTCTAGGGTATGTTTTGGCCCCCATATATACTCATTCAGGGGATATGCCCAAGCCTATCCCCCATTCCAAACCAACCATGACCCCCTCCAAATCTTTTGGAACCACAACATGTCAATTTTGATATCTAGATACTTAAGTTTGATGGATCCCGATCTAAAAAGGGTTGTGGAGCTGGCGTGGAATTGATTAACCCCTGGGTAAAGTATTTCCTTGGATCATATTGCTTGCAATTTGGCTGCACCAATAACATGATGTAGTATGAGGCCTTAGTCCTCGAGCTCCTATTTTCCCTTAGAAAAGGAGTCACATGCCTCTAGGCAATAGGTGACTCAGAACTTATAGTCTATAAAATTTGGAGCAAATACACATGCCATGATAAATGACTGACCGCTTATCATAATTGGGCATGGAGCTTAATAGAAGATTTTTATGCTTTAGGTATTTAAGTGATTCCCAAGAAATGGAATTATGTTCCAGATGCATTATTTGTGTCAGCCAGTACTTTAGAACTTATGGCGGGTTCCTGGCTCCATAGTTTTTTAGTTGAAATGATGCCCACACCCTCCATAACTAATCTTCAGGTCTTTGAAGATGATAGACACATACCCGCCTTCATGGAAAATGTTGGTGTCTTTGAAGACCAGATCCTAGAGGAAGAAGAGCATGATGAAATTGGACAAGAAAAAAATGAGGGTAGAATCCTTGACCTATGTACCAACACCATCCCTAAGGGGATGGTTAACCTCAAATGCATCTTTGGCTCTAACCTGCGAGCTCAGGATAGAGCATCCCGAACCCCAGATGGGGGAAAATATTAAAAGGTAAGTATCGGGATAGGTGTTGAAGAGAAGATCGTCCACATTGGCACCTCTTGCCCTCTCAAAAAGAAAGAGAATATTATTGTGGTCCTCCAAGGATATATTAATGTGATTGCATGGCGATATAAATATCTCAAGACATATGATACTTCTATCATGGCACACACCATTCCCCTGAAACCAGACGCCAAGCCATTGTGGAAAAAACAAAGACTAGTCATTCCCCTAATTGAGCCTCTTATCCATCAATAGCTTCAAAAGTTATTGGCTACCCAAATAATCTTTCCAATTTGACATACTTCATGGATGGTCAATCTAGTAATAGTCTGGAAGAAGAATTGGGAAATCTGTGTTGGAGGTTTGCTTCTATGCAAATAATTGATTGTATGTTTTTCATTGATGGAAACATATAATATACAACAATATTCTATATGAAATTATCAGTATATATTTTCTAGAGCTATGCATGTCCATTTCCAAGGTGTATACATGTTCTAGATACTACGGGCATTCACATCGAGTCAGATATGAAGTTTCAATTGAGTTATGTTAATCAATTATGACACTTACAGAGTTTGAAGACTATCTGAGAAGAGCCGACGTAATTACATTATTTATTGAGTTGCACCTATCTTTGGGATATGTGTGTTTTTATTCATGTTTAGTTATGAGTTAAAGATAATTATCTAAAGGTTCCAAACATGTTCTATTAGAATCCTGAAGTTGGAGTTAATTTGGTGGAGCCAACTTTGTGAAGCGTCGCGTCTATTCAATGTAAGTAGTGTATTTCTAATCAGGTTGCATGGATGATGTGGCTGACTAAAGAAGTATTGAAGGGACTCCTAGAGCCAACAAAGATCACATCCTTTAGAGAAGATACTTATAGTAGTTCATTTGGTGAATGCCAAGTGTGAATGAGAAGGAAAAAGACAAAAAAAAGTGCAGGACATAATGTCTGTTATTTTGGGATAGTAGAGACATTTCATTCATCAAGAAAAGATCTATGTGAAGAAGAAGTGGATGTATACAACACACTAGAACTGATCAAGATAGCAGGTCTACTCTAATAGTTCATCTATCAGATATAGTGTATATTTTTTCTATTGAAGGTTGTAGCCTTCATCATTTTAGGAGTGATCTTTTGGACAATGAGTCCTCACCCCTAATAGGGTTACTTGTAAAAGAATCCTAATAGGGTCTAACCTTTAAATAGGTCTCTATACTTATTGCATTGTAAAGAACAACTCCTAACAAGGTTTCAAGATAACTTAATAGGGATAATTATACTAAAGTATAGTTCTTTGTGGGTGCTAATTCCCACCAGGGTTTTTACCTATTTGGTTTCCCTGTAACCAAAATTGTTGTGTTCTCTAATGTGTTATCTGAATGTGCATTTACTTTATGTTAATTGTATTGAAGCAAAGAAAAGAATTAACGTACCTTATAACTAATTCAACCCACCCCCCACCCTCTTAGTTATGCTTTGGGACTATTCTAACAATTGGCATCAGAGCCAAGTTCCTTGGAGAGAAAGCCTAACAACTTAAGGTAGATCAGATGGCATACTTCAGGAAAGAGAGTCCTAAGTTCAATGGAGAAAACTATCTTGACTGGAGGAACAAAATGATAACACATCTTTCGTGCATTGGATTTGAGATCGATGAGATTTCCACTCAAGAAATTAAAGTTCCCACCTTTAAAGAACTTGCAGAAGATGACTCTACAATCAAACAAAAGGAAGTATTCACTAATAATGCAATCACCAAAGAAGCCCTAATATGTGCCCTATCTGACAGTGAATTCTCTGAGATTAAGAAGAGAGATAAAGCATACTCTATTTGGAAATATTTAGAAGATATGTTTGAAGGAGACATTCAAGAAAAGAATGCAGGTAGAAAGACATTGAAGAAAAAGTACAATTTAGAGATGCTACCTGAAGAAAACATCAAAACCTACAATCAAATAATTAATGCAGTTTCAGGTATTAGGAACAATGGTGGAGAAATTTTAGAGGAAGAAATAATGGACAAACTAATGACCAAACTAACAACAGACTATGAGAGCAAGATAAATATTTTAGATGAGACTATGCAATTCTCAAAAGACTTCAAGAGAGAGACTTTGATCAACAATATATCTGCATTTGAGATATCAAGATTGAAGACTGAACCCAAAAGTGAGACCAATTTCAAAGCCTCAATCCACAGCAAGAAATCCATAAGCAGCTCTAGCAATAATGAAGAACTAGATATAGAACTAGAATAAATCATTGCTATTATTTCCAAGAAAGAAAGGAAAGGCAAAGATAAATATGAAGGACAACTACCATTCAAATTTTTTTCATGCAACAAAGTTGGTCACATTGCATCCAAGTGTTCTACAAGAGTCAAGATGTTCAAATCAGATTACAAGCCCAAGTACACTAAGGAATGTTATCATGCTGAAGATGGTGTAACCTATGATGATTCAGGAGAAGATGAAATTGGTTTTGTTTCCATTGAAGACATTGAAAAGATGATTGAAGAAATGGACAAAGAATATGAAGAAAAAGAACAAGAGTTAGCATTAGTTTCAAAAGTTGACATCAGAACTGAATCGATCATTGAAAACTAATGTTCACACCACGTGATAGGAGATAAAGATAGATTTGTGCATTTGGACAAATATAAAGGTGGAATGGTTGGATTTTGAGATAACACTCCCAAACCTATCATAGGAAGAGGTTCTATCACCTTAGATGGAAAGAACAAGACAAATGATGTTCTTTATGTTGATGGTTTACATCATAACTTACTAAGTGTTGGACAATTGCTTGGTAAAGGATATCAGTTGGAATTCAAAAACAGCCAGTACATCATTAATAAAAAATAAGGAGAGATGATTGCATCAAGCTCAAAGACCAAAGGTAATGTTTTTCAGCTCAATTCAGAAGTAAGATGCTTTGTTGCAAAAGTAGATAACAGTTGGCTATGACACAAGAGACTTTGTCATATCAATTTTGACAACATAGTCAAGATAAGTAATATAAAGGAAATAAGAGACCTTGCAAGCATTGTAAGACTAGTTGATACCATGTGCAAGGAATGTGTGATGGGGAAGCATGTGAGGACCTCATTCAAGAGAAAACAAAACTCTACAGAAAACAAATTAGATCTGATACATACAGACCTGTGTGAACCTACTCAAACAAGATCTTACTATGGAGAAAGGTATTTCATTTTTTTTGTTGATGATTTCTCAAGGGTGATGTGGGTTGCACTCTTAAAAGACAAATCTGAAGCTTTTGAGAAGTTCAAAGTGTTCAAAGCTAAAGTTGAGAATGAATCTGGATTAAAGATAAAATGTCTGAGATCTGATAGAGGAGAAGAATTCACCTCTGACCATTTTTATGATTACTGTGAAGAACATGGAATCAAGAGACAGTTAAGTTCACCTAGAACCCCTCAGCAAAATGGGATAGCTGAAAGAAGGAATAGAATAATACTTGACATAACGTGCACTATCATGATTGATGGAAAGGTTTCTCATAGTTATTGGAGAGATGCGGTCAATACAACAGTCTATACGATCAATAGAATACAATTAAGGCCAAGCATAGAAAAGACACCCTATGAACTTTGGTTTGGTAATATACCTACTATAAAATATTTCAAAATCTTTGGAAGAAAGTGCTACATCAAGAGAGATGATAGCATTGGCAAGATTGATGCTAGAAGTGACGAAGGTATTTTTCTTGGTTACTCTACTAAAAGCAAAGCCTATATATGTTTTAATCTAAGATTAAAGAAGATCATTTAAAGTACTCATGTGAAGATTGATGAGAAGTTTATGATTCAAGAAAGATATTATGACTATGCTCCCATGATTGAAGATGAGCCCATACCCATCAATAAGGACACAGTTATTAAAGAAATATTTGACTGTATTGATGTTTCATGTAACAATCCTGAACCAAGTGAAGAAGAATCACATATTACAGATGAGAGTACCAGTCCTAAGAACTCAAGATACACATCCAAATACCACTCTAAGGAAGATATTATTGGAGATCAGAGAGCAAAATTCATGACCAGATCTAGAGAAAAAGGTTCAGCCATTGATGAAGAGGTATGCTTACTTTAATAGATTGAACCCTTAAGTGTTGAAAATGAATGCAAAGATTCAGATTGGAAAAGTTCCATGCAAGAAGAATTAGATCAAGTAATTGTGAATAAAACAAGGGAATTGGTCCCTAGACCTCATGACAAGAACGTGAATAGAACAAAGTAGATATTCAGAAACAAAATGAATGAAGAAGGCACATTGGTAAGGAACAAAGCAAGATTAGTGTGTAAAGGATATGCGCAAAGAGAAAGAATAGACTACACTGATACATTTTCCCCTGTAAGTAGACTTGAAGCTATCAAGTTTTTTTTGGCCTATGCAACATTCAAGAACTTTAAGGTATACCAAATGGATGTCAAGTCAACTTTTTTGAATGGTGACTTGAAGGAAGAAGTCTACATAGAGTAGCCTCAAGGATTCAAACTTTCAGATAAACCAGACATGGTATGCTGATTAAAGAAAGCACTTTATGGACTTAAATAGGCCCCAAGAGCATGGTATGAGAGACTTGATAGTTACTTAACAAAGATAAGATTCAAAAATGGAGCAGCAGACTGTAATTTATTCATAAGAGAGACAAATCAAGAACTACTACTCGTTGCTATGTTTTTTGATGACATTATCTTTGGAGGTAATGAAAAAATTAGTACATAATTCGCCAAAGAAATGAACAGTGAATTTGAAATGAGCATGATTGGACCTATCAAATACTTTGTTGGATTGAATGTAAAAAAAACAGACAAATTCATATTCATAAATTAGTCTAAGCATGTGAAGGAGATATTGAAGACTTGCAAGATGGAAGATTGCAAACCAGTAAGCACCCCCATGATAACAGGAAGCAAGCTTTCTAAAGATGATTATTCCACAATAGTTGACAAAACCCTATACAAATCTATGATCAGAAAACTCATATATCTTACTCAATCTAGACCTGATATTTCTAATGCAGTTGGAATTATTGGAAGGTTTGCAGTTGAACCCAAGAAAAATCACCTAATGTAAATAAAAATAATATTTAGATACTTAAAAGGGACTATTGACTATGGTTTATGGTATCCTAACTCAGAGAATATATAACTTCATGTGTACACATATCTAGATTGGGTAGGTTATGTTGATGATAGAAAGAGTACATCAAGAGGAGCAACATTTCTTAGAGATAGATTGGTCACTTAGACAAGTAAAAAGTAGAATTATATCTCTCAGTCAACAATAGAAGCTGAGTACGTTGTAGCAGCATTCAATTGTTCAACAATGGTTCAGATCAAAAAGATGATTAAAGACTTTGGTATTCAGATTTATTATCCTATTTTTATTTACTGTAACAACACTAGTACTATCAATATGTCAAAGAACCCTGTGATGCAAGCAAAGACAAAACATATTAAAATCAAATACCATTTTCTAAGAGAAAAAGTTGTAGACAGAGAAGTAAATTTGGATTATGTGAGCACTAAAGAACAATTAGCAGATATTTTTACAAAGCCATTATCAAAAGATACTTTTGAGTATCTTAAGGAGAAGTTGGGAGTAATTCCCTTTCCTGAGTCAGATTAGAACTTGCAGCAAAAACATCACTCCTTGGTGACTGATGAATGGTTGACTACTCTACTTCTAGAGTAGTACGTATTCTTAATTGTGTTTAACACCCTTTGTTATTGATTTCAAAGGGGGATTATTAGTAATGGGGAGCATATACTCTGGGGGAGTATACAAAGCAGCAGCTGTCAAGAGGAACTTTTGATGAGGATATTGAGAATATTGTAAAAAAGAAGGAAGACACTTTGAGTTGATGATATCATATGTTGCCATCAATGTCAAAGGGGGAGATTATTGGAGATTTTCTTCCTTGCAAATAATTTATTGTATGTTTGTCATTGATGACAACATATAATATACAGTAGTGTTCTATATGTAATTATCAGTATATATGTTCTAGAGCTATGTGTGTTCATTTCCATTGTGTATAATGTTCTAGATACTATGTGCATTCACGCCGAGTCAGATATGAAGTTTTAGTTGAGTTATGTTAATTAGTTATGACAGTTATGGAGTTTGAAGACTATCTGAGAAGAGCCAACATAATTACATTATTTCTTGAGTTGCGCCTATCTTTGGGACATGAGTGTTTGTATTCATGTTTATTTATGAGTTAAAGATAATTATCTAAAGGTGCCAAACATGTTCTATCAGAATTGTGAAGTTGGAGTTAATTTTGTGGAACCAACTTTGTGAAGTGTCACGTCTATTCATTATAAGTTGTGTGTTTCTAATCAAGTTGCAGGGATGATGTGGCTGACTAAAGAAGTATTGAAGGGAATCCTAGAGCCGACGAAGATCACATCCCTTAGAGAAGATACTTATAGTAGTTCATTTGGTGAACACCAAGTGTGAATGAGAAGGAAAAAGACATAACAAATGCAAGACAAAATGTCTGTTATTTTGGGACAGTAGAGACATTTCACTCATCAAGAAAAAATATACATGAAGAAGAATTTGAATTATACAACACACTAGAACTGATCAAGAAAGAAAGTCTACTCTAACAGTTCATCTATCAGATATAGTGTATATATGTTCTACTGAAGGTTGTAGCCTTCATCATTTTAGTAGTGAGCTTTTGGACAATGAGTTCTCACCCCTAACAAGGTTACTTATAAAAGACTCCTAACAGGGTTTGACCTTTAACCAGGACTCTATACTTATTGCATTGTAAAGAACAACTCCTAAAAGGGTTGCAAGATCTCTTAACAAGGATAATAATACTGAAGTATAGTTTTTTGTGGGTGCTAATTCCCACCGGGGTTTTTACCTATTTGGTTTCCCCATAACCAAAATTGTTGTGTTCTCTATTGTGCTATCTGAATGTGAATTTACTTTATGTTAATTTTATCTAAGAAAAGAAAAGAAGTAAAGTAGTTGATAACTAATTCACCCCCCTCGCAGTTATCCTTTGGGACTATTCTAACAATCCGACTGTGTGTCGACTTATGAAATTTAAATAAAGCCTCTAAGAAAGATAATCACCCCCTCTCCTCATTGGATGAGGTGTTACAAATTGTTAACAACTCTCAAATGATGTTCATTCTAGATGGATACTCTAGATACAGTTAGGTTATGGTTAAATTTGAAGACAGAGCCAAAATGGAATTCACCACCAAGTGGGGAATGTTCACCTACAAAAGAATGCCTTTTGGGTTGATTAACGCCAAGGACACATTCTAGAAAGCCATGGACATAGCCTTCGAAGGCTTTCTCAACAAATGTATAATCATCTACATGAATGATTTAAATATTTTCTCGAGAGAGAGAGAGATGTGATCACCTGACCCATCTTTCTTAGATTTGTGAAAGCTATTGCCAGTTTAGCATATCCCTCAACCTAAAGAAATGCATATTTGGAGTAACAGAGGGAAAATTTCTAGGACATATCACTTCTAAAAAGGGTATATATATTGACCTTGAGTGAGTTGAAACACTGCTAAAACTGAAAATGTCAGGTAGTAACAAGGAGATGAGGTCTTTCTTTCAAAATATCAATTTTTTCCAGCATTTTATCACTGGTTTCTCCAAGGTTGTAAAACTTATGAATGATATGATAAAAAAGGATATGAAAATTGAGTGGAGCCAAGAGGGAAAATAGGATTTTCTCTAGATCAAGTAGGCTATCAAGGAGGCTATCATGGAGGCCCCTGTCCTGGCTAACCAAGATTATTCCCTCCCATTTTATATATATTCTTTTGCCTCTTCTCACTCAGCTGCAGCCATATTAACCCAAAAGATAAAAAGGGGAAGAGTGACCCATCACTTTCATGAGCTCCCCTTTCAAGAATGCAAAGGTTCAATACTCACCTCTGGAAAGACAAGCATTTTCCCTTGTTTGGGAAGTTCAGAAATTCTAACACTACATCCTTTGTTGCAAAGTGCATTCCATCCTCCCCGACTAGGCCATCAAATATTTATTACTTCAAAGTGGACTAGTTGAGCATAGGGGGAATTGGATGGCTATCCTCCAAGAATATTATTTAGAGATGCAACCTATGAAAATTTTCTAAGGACAAGGGCTATGCAAAGATATGGTTTAACCCCACTTGCATATCGAATGCCACACCTACATCGTGCAATCCATCACTTTGGACCTCTAGTATGTGGACGTAGTGCACCTTCTGATAAATAACAAATGCCCAGAAGGGCTCCTCCCTAGTAAACATCGGGCTCTCCAGCTAAAGAGAACCCATTTCATGATATAAAATGGGACCCTATTCTGAAGGAACTATCAAGGCATATGCCTTAGGTGTCTTGATCGAGAACAAGCCATGGAAATGATAGAATAATTCCACGGTCATTTTGGAACTAGACACAGGTCGGTTGATGCTACCGCTCATCAAATTATTCGGGCCGAGTATTAATGGACCCATGTTTTTTGAGATGTCTATGCACATGTAAGGAAATGTCACACCTACCAAACTACTACTTCAAGAGAGCATAATTGGGAAATGCCTCTCCGACTTATATTTGAGGAAAGATCTTTCACCAAATGGGCATTTGATTTTATAAGAGAGATAAATCCAAACTTGACAATGAACCATTGGTATATTTTAACTGGTACTAATTGTACATGTTGGAATCTAACCTGTTAGGAGCACACTTAGACATGCAAATGTTAGAGAAATATAATCAATAAAGTACACTAACATGTCTAAATCATACTACAAAAACAAGAAACTCCATCATGACCTCCGATGAGAAGAACAAGAGCACCCAAGACCTTGTTTATTTGCTCTTAGAGAGGTGTGTGGGTGTGCTCTCCCAAAAAAATATATAAATCCCACTTTGATCTATGAATGCACACTAAAATATTAAGATGGATGAAAAACTCAAGAAACAAGTATTGAAAACTTGTCTCAAGTTCTCACCATGATTGTATATGCAAAACTACACTATGATGAAGATTCAATGATTAAGCTAGTATGATATGCAAATTCTAAACTAAGATTCATTCGATTATGGGCCCAAGATATAATTTCTAGATTCAAAATGAAATAACATGAACTAAGAACTACAATTTCTTATGAAAATACTAAAATGCTCTAGAATCAAACTAACATAATAACAATGCATAAAAGGGAGATGATTTGCTCTTGACAAAGGCCTCTATTTATAGAGTTTTTAGAGGAGAGAGAAGGCTTAGAGGAGGTGGAGCTCATGTGGCATCCACATAGGTGCCACATGAGAGACACATAAGCCATGCAAGAGGCCCACTTTGCTAACACATGTGTGAGCAACTTTGGATGTGATGGGTCAAAGTGTACTTCAACTACACATGTGAAGGATCTTGTAAGAGATGTAAGAGAGTGTAAGAGCCTTAGTCCAATGAAACACTTTTAGAAAGTTTAAGAAGGTGTCATCATGGGTGTAAAAAATCTTGTTGGCACCAAATTAGCATGATTTGGAAAATTCAAATTTAAAAATTTACTCACACATGTGTGAGCAAATAATTAGGACTAATATGTGTAGGAATCAAGAAATTAGCCTAATTAACCTTAGTTAATTAGTGAGTAGGTCTATTTGGGGGAGTGATGTGAGGTAGGGTAGGATCTAGGTTCAAATTAGCTTAATCTAAATTTAAAATTTAGATTAATTTGGTTTAGTAGAATTTAAGTCATGTGGAGGAATAAATAAATTGAAATTTTTTTTTAAAGGGAATTAATAAGGGAAAATGTATTAAATAAGATTTAATACATTAAAAGGGGTAGTATTTAAATTAAATTCAAATACTAAGGAAAGTGAATCATATTTAATTAAATAAATCTAATTAAATCAATAGGAGAATATAACAAATATAATTAATTAAAATGAATTATAATGCTATGGGAATATTAATTAAATTAATATAACTACGATTTTGGATGTCTCCATTTTGCCCATCTTTGATGCGGCGTCAAAAGTGGTGTCGTGTCAAAGAAAAGAAAATAAGATGCCCCAAAGAGGTCAGAAAAACCTATGGTAGTGAGAGCGGAGGAGTGTGCCCCCTCGAGAAAATAATAGGAAAAAATACAATTTTTTTATAAAATTTTCTCAAAAAGGCAGGAAAACAAGGAAAGCAGACCAATTGCATGGCGTATCCAAGGAAAGTGTAGGAAAAATAGAGACCAAAATGGGGAATGGGGAGACAGACAGAAGAAATGGGTCCCAAGGGGCTATAAATAGTCCACCAGGGCCCATAGACAAGTCATTTTCACTCACAAAGAGAAAAAAGAGAGAAAAAGAAGAGAGCAATGGTAGCACAATGAGAGTGAGTGTAGCTTAGGGAGTGCATCCAGGTGTACTAGAAACCTACAGATGCTAGACCATCGGAGAGTAGTCAAGCACTACCTAGTATTTTATGCATTTATTGCTTTTGTAGGTCATTTAGAGGGCACTAAATTCTCCCAAACTGGCACGCAGAGCAAACAACGGTCACCTGACTACCATCTATGCAAATGGAAAAGGGCATGTTGGTTGTATTTCCTATTTTTGTTGCCTTCCCTTGTTCTTTGTCTTGCTCTCTGCAAAATTTTCAGGTTTTCATGCCTATACCTTGCTAAATTGTCAAAACCCTGAAAAAACCCTAAAAGCCTAGTGTTAAACGATACATGTTTAAATCCTTAGCCATGTCTTATGTTTTTTCATTACCTTTTTTAGTAACTCAAGACATGTGCTTTAAGTCAATTCGCTTGATCACGTTACCCAGAACGAATATGCCAAATCTTCTTCCGATCAAGCTGTTCCTTTATGTCGCGTAGTCTCTTGAAAAAATGGAATATTCCATCAATGTCTCGAGACTTAGCGATCTTTCTCTAGTCAGGTTGTCGCTTGAATTTCATGTTATAAGATTTTAAAAGGAACGGGACCCACTTCAGTCGGGTGATTGCGAGAAGAGTCAACAGGTCAAAGGAATGTTCTCCAACTTCGCGATTCACTTCATGTCGCATGATCGCTAGATCAAGACATTCAAACAGTTAAGCTTTTCCTTCAGTCGCGTGGTCTTGTGATAAGTTGGCAGTTAAGGGATAACAGTCCCGACCCCGCGACTAATGGTTTCATGTTAAGTGATTTCCCTCAGTCGGGATGTCGCCATAACAGGAGTGATGACTCAGCTTTCCAGAATGCATAAAGTGAACCAAGGAATAGATGCCATCTGTCACAGAACTAGTGGTTGTCGTGTGGTCACCAGAAGGAGGAAAGAGATCAAGCGATAAGGAGACTAAAGTCATTTCACCCTCAGTTGTGAAGTCTCCTGATGATTTAAGGGCATGAAGAAATGTAAGGCGATTATGCGACAGCCGTGCGATGGAAGGATGAAGAGATCTAACGGTGGTCGCTAAGTCTGGTGATAAAAGTGCCCCAGGGAGAAAGTCCTTCCGACTCAGCGATTAAGGTCTGTCGCGAGGTCACTGTAAACAGAGAAATGGTACTTTTTTAGTAATAAAGGCCATGATAAACTTATCACCCGACTCAGCGACTAAAGGTTGTCGTGTAATCTCAAAAAGAGAAATGAGCATCCAGCGACTTAGCGATAACATTGAAATGTTAAAAGGTAATGGTTTGTCGCCAAGTCTGAAGAGTAAACCATGGTTAAGGAAATGTGCTCACGATAAAGAGACTTAATGAGGTCACGAGGTCGCTTGATAACAGGATCTATAAAAGCGGCACCAAGTGGATGACATGACAAAGAAGATCACCCGGCGGCCAATCAGATGCATGAATTTTTTATTACTGTGTACAAAAGGTAGCTGAGATATATGACAGAGGACGAATCAGAGAGTGCCATGTCAGCTATTTTAACCGTTTTATGATTGCGCCAAAATATTCATGATTTAAATTTGATTTTCTGTCACCTCGCTCAACTAAGGCTAGGTTTTTGAACGTTTCATGGCATATCAACTTAATGGCAGAACTGACATTTCTGAATTTTGAGCCATGTTTTTTGAATCCTTTGGCTATAAAAAAGGATTGGTGCATTCATTCCTATTCACCAAGTTTATGATTTCAGAGCCAAGTTGCTATTTTCTGAGAAAAGTGATATTCTGAGCTGTTACAGTGTTCTAAGGTGATTGAAATTTCTAAGTGATACAAAGAGTTGTGCTTAGATTTGTTTCAATATCGTCTAGTCAGGGATTCAAGTGCCTACAAACATGAGTACTGCTATGAGCGTTGCATCTACTAGTGGAGGCAGTGGAGACGATCCCAAAGGAAAACCTAGCTTCTCAGATGAGTTTCTC
>MU223442.1:1957402-1973621 GCA_018584345.1 Thuja plicata | reverse complement strand
GGGGGGGGGGGGTGAATCAGTTATCTACAACTTTAGATCTTTATCTTATACTTATTAATCCAGATTGATAAAAAGTAAATGCATATACAGATAACACTTTACACAACACATAAATTTGGTTATAGGGAAACCAAATGGTAAAAAACCTAGTGGAAATTAGTACCCACAAAGAACTATACTATTTATAGTTATCCCTGTTAAAAGACCTTTTGACCCTGTTAGGAGTTGTACATTACAATGCAGTAGTATAGTGACCTAGTTAAGGGTCAGACCATGTTAGGAGTATTTTACAATAACCCTGTTAGGGGTGGTAGACTCACTGTTCAAGGACTCACTATCCAAGTGGTGAAGGCTACAACCTTCTAGTTATTTGATACACGTTGTATCAACAATGTGAACTACTGTTTGTGACACTGCTTGTCTGATCAGTTGCTTTTATGTGCTGATACTTTAACCTCTTGTAAATTAATACAACAATATTCTCCATGTTCTGAAAGCTTCTACTTTAATATCTATATTATCAACATATGCTAAATATAGCTCTGTTGCTTTAACACTCTGCTCTGCTTTTCTAATCTCTAGCTTTCACAACTCTTCTTATTACAAATGACCTCCTATAAGTACATAGACCAAGTATGAGATCATGGGACCTGTAGGACAACTCTTATTAACATCCTTGTCAGCTCTACTAAGTGTGCAAGCATAATTACAACCACACAAGTACTAACTGAATTGACGCATCACTTCACTAAGTTGGCTTCACCAAAATGACCATAACATAGGAATCTTCTTGAAACATGTTTGGTGCATTTAGATTAATATCACCAACTCATAACTAATAATGAATCTACACATGCATATCAAAAAGATAGGTGCAACTCACTCAACACGTTACATACGCCGACCTTAAACTATTATTCCTCTAGAACTATAACCGTCAATAATAGAATTACATATCTTTACTAAAACTTCATATCTGGGTCTGCGTGTGTGAACATAGCATAGTAAACATGTCAACATGTATCTATCCATTCTGTTCTTCATGTCATCATATGGATAAGTACATACAGAAGTACTTTTGTGTATTATATGTTGTCATCAATGACAAACATACAACTAATCAACTATTTAGAATCAAATCTCCAACACTATCTTCATCCCTTCATCTAACACCCAAGACACATATATTTGTAGAGATTGATATCAAAATCTTAGCAGTTTTCCTTGATTTCAAATTCATGGTGTGACACCACTTCTCTATTGATGATAAGGTCCCCATCATTTCAACCAGAGTTCTAGAGTTCTAAAATGCAGAAGGAATCTTTCCCAGCGAGTCATCATTTCTTATGCCCTGCATATGCTTCCCTATATTTTGTGTATGAAATTCTAGGTCCCCCTTTTCTTCTTTTTCCTTCTTCTTTTCCCTTTTCGGTTTTCCCTTGCTTTTTTTTTTTTTTTAGCTTGGTTCCTTGTTTCTTCCGGGCTCTTCTTGTCCTTCCTCATCTTGGTATTTCTTTTGTGTTCATTGTTTCTTTTGGGATCCGTATCCCAGAGTGTCATTCCCAAGCAGGTAATTCCAGATCTTCTATGCCTAGCGATCGTTTTCTTTTTCTTTGCAAGAGGGGTGACCGTTAGGTGTTTGTCGGTCCCAATCCCAGTTGCTGACATGTTTCTTGAAATTATTTTTGGTAATTAATACACTTTCCTAGGCATTACTTAAGGCATTTTACCTTGTCATTTTTACACTTACCACAAACAAGTTACCTTTTGGCAAACTTTTCTGTAGAGCGAAGCGATTCATTTCCTGAGTAGAAACATTTGGGCTAGACAGTGTATTGGTGTGTTTGTCAAGTCTGGTGAGTGTTTAGGTTACAAAGTGAAGCATTTACAAGTCCTTCCCTTTGACATTTTGAGGTTCAGCTAGGCCCTTGGTCTTTTCCTTGTATTTTCCTTATGTTTTCTTTCTGCTTTGTTCTATTCCTTCTGTGTTTCATTTTTTCTGCATGTTTCCTGTTGTTTTACGTGGCTAGTTCATGTTTCTTTGTGTATGTTATTGGTCATTGTTTTTATGTGTCTATTCTTAGACATCGAGGCCATCTTGAGAGCATTAATTGATTTCACCCACTTGTATTTTGAGAAGGTCATCCCAAAGAGTGTTTGTTCATACAAGAATTGATTGGGAGATTCAAGTTCCGAGGCCCCAAAGCAATCCATAGCCTATAAAAAGAATAAAGTTGGTGCCCCACGTCAGGCCTTTTATCTTGTTTTGGCCCAAATGATGGAGTAGTTTGTTCAAAATTTGGAACACTCCCGAGTGACTTTTGGTCTTCGAGCTACCCTGGTAGGCTCCTATCCCCTGCTTGGAGGTTCTCTGTCCTTGGCTATTTTATTATGTACAACATGTGAAGTTGAAGTTCCCTTAATTTTTGGCGGCCCAAAAAGAAGGTGAGCCCCAAATTAATGAAGTCGAAGGTGAAAAGGAAGTGCCACAAGAACAAGGGAATGACCCAGTCATAGAACAAGCACTGGCTAAAGAGGGAACCAAACCTTTGGGAGCAACTGCAACCTCTGATGCTCTGGTCTTGGGCTTAACCAGTGATCAGAGTTTTCTTAGACCACTGGATACATTGGCCAACAAATTTGCAGCCATCTTTTAGCACGTAGATCTCAAGGAGCTGCCTCTACCTCCTCTACCTCCTTGTCCACCTGAAAACACCATTTTAGAAGGTGACAGGGAGGTAGATAAAGAGCATATAGACAAGGACCCCATTGATACAATGGACAATACACCTAGGGAAAACTTAAACTGAACCTTTGGGACACTTCAAGCTCAGGAATGATGATGACAGGCGGGCCAGCTACCCCACTATAGTGGTTAGGGGAAACTCAGAAAAGAAAAGCCCCAACTACTATCACAACCCCATTATCAATTTTTGAGATGTTGGCCAAGGGCCAAATTCCTATGAAGCCTAAGAAGGAACGTACCCTTCACAAGACTAGAGGGCCCCCAGATGGAAATGTTGTGGTGATAGTTACCGCCCCTCCAGCAACAAAAGAGGATTCTTAGGTAGCTACTTAACAATATGTGATCACAAAGGTGTCTCTAGGCAAAAGAACTCAGCAGGGGGAACTATACCTCTTAAGTGAAGTGGGTCAGGCTATTTAGGCTTGGCCTAATATGAGAAATAGTCTCATAAAATCCATGGATTGAAAGAATCCAATGCCATCCTTTCAAAACTTCTGATAAAATTAGTATCCCCCCTCGCTTCTGAAACACCTGGACCCTCAGTGATGTAGAGGATTTGATAATAAAGAGCTTTTCCTCACTCCAAGGTGCTTGTTTGAAATATCCAACCATCCAATGGTTTTTCTTAGTTGGATCTTCCTCCAATTAGGATCTCCAAGACCCTCTCTACCAACTTGTCCTCCAAGGTATAGTTTTTTTCTAGGAGACTCCCAGATTTCTAAGCTCAACTAGTCCAACTAGTTAACCAAAAGCCTAGTTTCCTCCACTAAAACTCCACCTAGATTGCCAATCATTTTCCTAGGATCTTCTCACACATTCACCAAGACTCTTAACACACTTCTAGACCCAGTCTTGGTCATTCTGCATCCATTCCAATACTCCAAGACTCTTTACCAATCCAATTGGTCATTATTTAACTAGGAGGCCTAATTCTTCAACTCCTAGTAGGTCCATTTTCACCGATTTTGGCCAAATGATCCCAAAATCACCAAATTACTCCAAAAAAAAACTTTAAAATATTCAATAAATCATCCAACACCCTTATAATCCAAAACCCTAACCTCTGAAAGTACCCAAAACCCAAGTTTCTTGCAGGCCCTAGATTATAGCTTATTAATTAGGCCTCTAGACTAGGCAGCATGAAAAATTGTTAAACTTGTCTCCAACCTTTGATTCTCCTCCTTCCATCTTTGAATCATTTTAGGATACTATATAGTGCATCTAAAAATTCCACTAAGTCTTTCCCAAAAGGTCATGAGTGCTCGATCAAATCCTTCCTTTTCCCTGTCTTGGCTCACCTAGTTTCACCAGTCAACCATATGGCTTCACTTTTTTCCTAGGGAATAAATTCAAACAAAAAGAAAGAAAACAAAAATCCTATATATTGACCCTAACACTAATTCCCCAATGCTTTCATTCACTTCCACTAGAGGGTTCTTAGGTTAGAGCCTTTACTAGCTAGGTAGCACTGTTTTGTCTCTGTCAGACTCGTGACCTTCAAAAACTTGTAACTTAACACATACTAAATTTAAAAAAAAACTATCTATTGAATATGTAATCTGAAAGAAAAATCTACACTTTCATGGAGCCCGATCAACTATGCCAATCTATACATATTCATATAGTAGCAAAGATACAGTGTAGATTATACAAATGTAGATACAGTCATCCATACAGAGGTATTAGAATTAAGTGTTTCAAACCAAAATCTCAATAACCTTCTCCAAAAATTGAATCCATGATCATTTATTGAGCATGGGGTAGTTACAACAGTTCTAACCATATCTTTCAATTTCTTCAAAAGTTGCTCGAACAACTTTCAAAGTTGCTAGCAACTTTTTGCTTGTTTGAGCATTTTCACTACATTTGTCAAAATTGATGATTGATGTTGACTTCTAAGACCCTAAATAAGATATGTAGGGTCCTATAACACACTTATAACCCACATTCAACTCAAATGTCAAATTTTCACTATTTGAAACCAAAATGACCCAAAACACCTAATGAGCACTAAAGCTCTTACAAACATGAAGTTAAACTATCATTGCATCTAACCCATTGGAACTTATTCCCAAACACACAAAAAAAAATAATCCAAACCAAAAACATGAAAAAAAATCAAATAGGAAGGTGCCATGCACCATACTCCCCTGGACAAAATAACTAAAGTCCCTTGAGTTAGGAGGTCTTCAATAGTGACCCCATGTTTCAGAATGTCCAGTTCTATCATCCAAGTAGCCTCAACTTTAGGTATTCCTTGCCACTTGATGAGGTACTCCTTATAGTTACCCTTCCTTGTCTTCTTTATCAGCTTAGAATCTAGTACACTTTCAAATTGCAATGGCTTTGGGGTAGGTAAGTCTTTTACCAAATCATCTTCCTCTAGATCTGCAAGTGCATATAGACCTGTGTCTAGAAATGATCCCTTGTAGGGATATAAGTCACAAACCTTGAAAATGGGTGAAATCCCCAAATCAAGAGGCAAATCCACTTCATAGGAATTCTTTCCATACTTATGCAAAATATTCAGTGGCCCTATCTTCTTCATGAGTAGTTTAGTAGGCTGACCCTTGGGTAGCCTTTCCTTCCTAAGATAGGCAAGTACTAGATCCCCAACATTGAACTACTAGTCTCTCCTGGTCTGAACAGCTTTGGTTTTGTACTTCTCCACTTGCTTTTTTAATGTCTTATTAACTTGATCATGTAGCTTTTTCATTTGTTCTATAAATGACTCTCCTTATCACTCCTTTTGTCCTTCAAACTGAGATCTCTCAGCTCCAAAATCCCTCTAGGATTGACCCCATAAACTATCTCAAAGGGGATCTTCCCTGTACTCTTATTAATGGAGTCATTATATGCAAATTCTGCCTGCCCTATGATGTGATCCCATGACTGTCCATGTTGTTTAGTCAAAGACCTCAGCAAATTTCCATGTGACCTATTCACTACCTCTGTTTGCCCATCTAATTGTGGATGATAGGCTAAAGATAAAGACAAGTTTCTTCTAAGCATCCTCCATAAGATCCTCCAAAAGTGACCCACAAAATTACTATCTCTATCATTTACAATATTCACTGGCAATCCATGGATCCTCATAATGTCTCTAAATAATAGACCTACAATTTGAGAAGCATCATTTGTTTACTTGCATAGAATGAAGTGGGCCATTTTTATAAAATGGTCCACCACCACAAACACCCTGTCATGACCTCTTGGTGTCTTTTGTAACCCCAAAAAAAATTCCATGATAAGGCACTCCCAAGGCCTTTGAGGTATAGATAAAGGTTGATACAACCCACTGTTGCTTCTTTGTTCTTTTTCTCTCTAATAAATCTGACATTTCTCTACAAATCTCCTAACATATGACTGCATCTTAGGCCAATAGTAATGCCTATGCACTTTATCCAATTTTTTATCCATTCCAAAGTGACCCCACAAGTTGCATTAGTGTTTCTCCTTCACAATGTTTTCTCTCATTGAGCACTGAGCGATACACATAAGGTGACCTTTAAACAATAGGCCTTCCCACAACATAAAATCACTAAAATCCACTTTGAAACCTTGCTAAAACTTCACACAAGCCTCATAGGCTTCCCTAAAATCTTTATCCTCCTTGTAGAGGTCCTTCAAATCATCCATCCCTACACTTTGTAGTTGTATCTCTTGGATTGTGAGCACTCTTCTAATAAGAGCATCAGCAACCTTGTTTCTAACCCCCTTCTTGTGCTAGCTTGCAATGATTCTACCCACTTCATGTGCCTTTGGTTAAATATTTCTCTGTCCATTTAGGAAACTTAGAGGATGGTTATCAGTGTAGACCAAAAACTCCCTAGGTAATAGGTCGTGTCTCCACTTCTTAAGGTCTTGAACCATAGCATATAACTCCAAAGCATAGGTGGAGTAATTTTGTTTAGCCTCATTCAATTTTTCGGAGAACAAAGCCAGAAGACGTCCTTCTTGGCTTAACACTACTCCAATAGCCAACTTACTAGCATCACACTCTACCACAAAGAGTTGAATTAAGTTAAGAAACCTAAGATTAGGTATCTCTGCAATCCTTTTTTTAACATTTCAAACCATTGGTTTGCTGCCATAGTCCATTCAAACTTACATTTGATTCCACCTTTTATGGTGTTAAGTATAGGGGCACAAACATGACTGAAGTTTCTCACAAACTTCCTATAGTAGGAGACAAACCCATGGAAACTCCTAAAATCCCATATGGACCTAGGTGTAGGCCATTTTAAAATGGACTTAACCTTTTCAGGGTCCATCTTAATACATCCATTAGTAACCACAAAACCAAGGTAAACTAGTTCAGTTTTGAGAAACTCACACTTTTCTTGATTTATCATTAACTTCTATTGATGTATCTTCCTTAAGACCATCTCCAAATGCTTCATGTACTCCTCCTTAGACCTACTAAAAATCAAAATCATTAAGGTAAACTATTAGAAACTTACCAATGAACTCTGCTAGCACTTCATTCATGAGCCTCAAGAATGTGCTAGGTGCATTACTTAGGCCAAAGGGGATTACTAGATACTCATATATACCATCATTGGTCTTAAAATTTGTCTTCCACTCATCACTAGGCCTCACTCTTATCTGATGATACCCTAATTTAAAGTCCAACTTAGAAAAGTAACAAGAACCTCCTAAATTGTCGATCAAACCTTCTATCTGGGGCATTGGAAATCTATATATGATTGTGATCTTATTTTATAGCCCTAGAGTTTGTACACATCCTCCATTTTCCATCCTTCTTAGGTGCAAGTACTATTGGGACATCACATAGGCTCAAACTCTTTGTTATTAACCCCTTATCCAAAAGGTCTTGAATTTGTTTTTCTATCTCTGCATTTTGACTTGGTGTCATCTTATATGCTACTTTGTTAGGAAAGTTTTCTACATGAATTAGGTCAATCTGATGACTCACTTCCCTCATAGGTGGTAATGCACTTGGAAAACCATTATCTACTATGTCACGGTACTTCTCCAACAATTCTTGTATCTCTAGTGGAAAATTGACTTTCTCCTTAGTTTCCTCCTTTGGTTTTATCAGTACTGCACAATAGATTCCTTTCTTCTTCTTCATGGCCTTTAAAAACTCTTTCCCATTCAATAACATTGCACTTATCCCCACATTCTTCTCTTCATTAGATTCTTGCAATGGATCTATTTGGAACTTATTTCCTACCTTCGTAATGACATAATTATTCTTCTCTCTATCATGTATTGCTTTGACATCATACTGCCATGGACGTCCTAGGAGTAGATGGCATGCATCCATGGGTAGTATGGCACATAGGACCTTGTACTTATACTCTCCAATCTCAAACTCAACCATAGTTTTCTCATTTACCACTATTTGTTGACCATTATTCAACCATGAAACCTTATAGGGTGTGGTATCAGGTATCCTCCTTAGTTTCAATTTGTCCACCATTTCTATGGATACTATATTCTTAGTGGAGCCAGAGTCCAGTATCACTTTGCAAATATTTCCATGAGACCTACAAGTTGTTTTAAACAAGTGCTTTCTTTGGGGTGGCTCAATAGTGCTAGGAACTTTCAACAAGGTTCTCCTTAACATCAAGTTCTCTCTATCCAGTACTGGCCTTGCCTTGGATATGGGATAAGTAACACTTTGAGTGTCATCTTTTTGTAGCAATTGATTCCTTCTATCCCCCATTGAAGATGAGGAAGTTTTTTTAGGACACCTACCCATTGTGTGACCCACTTGGTTGTAGTTATAGCATTTCCCAATGAATACTGAGTTGGATCTTCCTTGGGATTGAAATATTCCACTAGGAGGCCCTCTTCCTTTGTATCACCCTCTCTGAAAGGATCCCCTCAACTGATTTCCCCCACTATTATCCATAGATTGATTACCTTCTTGTCTATTAGGGCTTTGTCCCCTACCAAAGTTACTTGTTCCTCTCTGGAACCCTCTATTATTTATACCACCTTTTCCCCTTTGATGGGAGTCATTCCTCCTTCTAGCCTTATCCTATACTCTTGAGGCCAATTGGAAACATTTGTGCATATTTTCAAGAGCCATCATGCTAATCTCATCATGAATCCTTTGTCTTAACCCATTAAGGTACCTGGCTACCTTGTCCATTTCATCTTCTTGTCTCCTAGCCCTTAGGCTTAGTTTATGGAACTCCTCTGTGTAAGAACTCACTAAAATTTATTTTTCTCTTAGATTCTATAGCTTTTGATATATTTGGATTTCATAATCAATAGGCAAGAATTGTGCCTTCAATCTGATTTTCATCCTCTCCCAAGAAACAATATTTTTCTTTCCACTACTTATCCTCTAATCCTACATCATGTTCAACCACACCAATGCAGATCTTTTGAGTCTAGCCTTAGCATAGATGACTCTCTTCTCCTCTGATCTTTTCATCCTCTGGTTGTCAATGGCTTCAAGCCAATCCAACAACTATTCTCCATTCACGCTACCACAGTAATATGGTATTTGTTCCATTCTATCCTTGTTTAGATACTTGAAGGCATCTAAGAATATGTTTTGTTATTTATCCATCTTAGGTTATTTCTCTTTGTTTGATTATTATTCTATCTGAATTTCATTCCCATTACTCTCATCTCCCCATTCTGTGATCTTCTTTTTTCCCTTTGTCTAAAACACACTAGCCTTTTCCAAGAGGCCCTGTACCAATTCCACTATGGCATCCCTACTCATTTCCTTAGGAGGCATGTTGTCAACCTCTTGTGTCTCCTCCCCTTAAGACATACACAATCTTCAAGCTATTCTAACTCTGATACCACTCTGATGCAAAGGGTTTGACGATCTAGAGATTTTCCTCACTCCAAGGTGCTTGTTTGACAAATCCAACCATCCAATGGTTGTTCTTTATTGGATCTTCCTCCAATTAATATCTCCAAGATCCTCTCTATGAAATTCTCCAAGTTATAGTTGGTTTCTAGGGGACTCTAGGATTTCTAAGCTCAACCAGACCAACTAGTTAACCAAAAGCCTAGTTTCCTCCACTAAAACTCCACCTAGATTGAAAATCCTCTTCCTAGGATATTATCATACATTCACCAAGAATATTAACACAATTCTAGACCCTTTCTTGGTCATTGTGCATCCATTTCAATACTCCAACACTCTTTACCAATCCAATTTGTCATTATTTCACTAGGATGCCTAATTGCTCAACTCCTAATAGGTCAATTTTCACCAATTTTGGCCAAATGATCCCAAAATCACCAAATGACTCCACAAAAAAACTTGAAAATATTCAAGACATCACCCAACATTATATAAATCTGAAACCTTGACCTCTACAAGTACCCACATCCCAAGTTTCTTGTAGGCCCTAGATTATAGCCTATTAATTAGGCCTCTGTACCAGTCAGCATGAAAAATCGTTAAAATTGTCTTCAAAATTTGATTCACCTCCTTCAACCTTTGAATCCTTTTAGGATACTATCTATTGCATCTACGAATGCCACCGAGTCTTTCCCAAAAGGTCATGGGTGCTTGATCAAATCCTTCCTTCTCCTTGTCCTAGCTCACCTGGTTTCACTAGTCAGCCATAGGGCTTCACTTTTGGCCTAGGAAATACATTGAAACAGCAACAAAGAAAACCAAAATCCTATCTATAGACCCTAACCCTACTTCTCCCATGGTTTGAGTCACTTCCACCACAGGGTTCTTAGGTCAGAGCCTTTACTAGCAAGGTAGCACTGTTTTGTCTTTGTGACTAGTGACCTTCAAAAACTTGTAACTTAACACCTACTGAACTTCAAAAAAAATATCTATTGCATATGGAAGCTAAAAGAACACACTACACTTTCATGGAGCCTGATCACCTATTCCAATCTGCACACAATCGTACAGTAGTAAAGATACAATATAGATTACACAAATGTAGATACAGTCATCCATACAGAGGTGTCAAAATTAAATATTTCAAACCAAAATATCATTAACCTTATCAAAACATTGAATCCATGCTCATATCCCAAGTAGGGGTAGTTACAACAGTTCTAACCATATTTTTCAATTTTTTGCAAAAGTTGCTCAAGCAACTTTTTACTTGTTTGAGAATTTTGACTACATTTGTCAACTCGATGATTGATGTTGACTTCTAAGACCCTAAATAAGATATGTAGGGTCCTAAAACACACTTCTAATCCACATTGCACTCAAATGGAAACTTTTGACTATTTGAAGCCAAAATGACCCAAAACACCTAATGAGAACTAAAGCTCTTACAGACATGAAGTTAAACTATCATTTCATGTAACCCATTGGAACTTATTCCCAAACACACAAAATGACCTAATCCAAACCAAAAACATGCAAAAATATCAAATAGGGAGGTGCCCTGCACCACTCAGTCCACGGGACACCGCTACCATAGAGTAATGTTGATACTCTAAAAATCATGAAGAAGAAGGCGTTAGTGGTAGATGAGTGGATCACTCATCAGGTGGGGGTGATAAGAAGTTTCTTATCTAAGTCTCTCCTAGACATTTTCTAGGTAAATTATTTAGAAAAGAAGATAGATGCCACCATTCCCTAGTTGCAGGGAGAGATAGAAAAATATGAAGATTAGAGAGATACCTTTTCGGTGATTCTGGATCTCAGGAAAGATGAGTTAGTCAAAACAAGAATTCTATGGGATGAATCATACGGGTTCCTTCGGACTCAATACTCTAGACTTGCATTCAAACTTAAAAATAGCAAGCAACTAGTATGAGTGTTGGAAGAACAACTACAGGTGGTTCAAACTCCTTTGGATCAGTATGTTGCCATCATCCAGAAAATTACATCAGTTGATCCTCTTAGTCGTGGGACTTATACACTTACTGATTCTAGAATTGGTAAGTTCGATGAAGTGGTCCAATCTTAATTGTGCCCCAAGGGAAATTTTAATAGCGCCACCATGGCGGAACTCTCCCAAGTGTTTCTGAAACCCCATAATGTAGCCGAAGTGGCTGCAAAATAAAAAGATAACGTTGAAAGTGTCAGCCACCATTTTGAGGGATCAATGGATCATTAGGATTGCTTGAAGGATATAGAGGAAGATGCCATCCTCCAGATTTTGGAGGCATTTGAAAAATTCAAAATGCCAATATGATATCCTGGACTCTAAGGATCCTTCATCATAAATTGTGTACAGTCTCATTCTTTATTTGTTGAGTGTAAGCTCCCGGATCCTGTACCCTAGGTTCCCAATTTTGTATTCTTTATAGTGATGAGTGTTGAAAACTCTCTTGAGCTAAAAAATCACTATCTATAGCATGTTTCCAGGTCCATGGTTGTCCCTCTTGGTGTGATTATTCACTGATAATCCATTGGTTCACTATCAACGCCTCCCGGACCCTGAGGCACCGTTCTAGCATTTACTATCTAGCGTACCTCTACTCGCCCAAGTCACTAAAGTACAAAAGAATATTAAAGAGGGTGTATGGCCTAGGTCACTTAAAAACTTAGATCCATCATGTCTACAAGTACAAGGACACTCTTTCCAAGGACAGTTTTTCCAGGCTCCTTCCTTTCTTTCTTCTCTTCTCTTCACAAATGATTGTATTATATTAGGAAATTTTGACAGCATAGGTACTATCGGCTGTAAATATTGTAATATAATGTAAATAGCTTGCATAGGTTTAGTCCTTTAGGTAGTTAGAGATTTCTATAAATACAAAGTCTGATGCCATTTGAAGGGTCGGAAAATTTATGATTTAGTTTTCCCCTAGTAATACAAGCTTTTAGTAGTTTAGCAATCTTGTATTTTAGAAGTTCAGAGTAGATTAATGCTCCCTTGGAGCTACTAGTGTAACTAATAGTGATTCTAGATTTGAAGTTAATGAAAGAATGAGGAACATCATTCAGCTCTAAACTCTATTTTGTTTCTGATCTAGGAGTAATCAAAATGCTTCTCATGTTGTATGCTTTCTTATGTCCTTTATTCTAGTTCTATAATGATTCAATGAAATACATTTCTTTTCTACTGATATATGTCTTATCTAAGGTTGCATGTATATCTAATATCCATTGTTTATTTTATCTATAAATTCTTTGATGTTAAGAGAACATATGTCATGGATATAGTTAGATATCTACACTAACCCTTTCCTATCTTTTCCTATTTCTTTGTCGGATATAAATTATTCTTGCTGGAAACCCATTATCCCCAAAGTATCAGAGGTCTACGAGTCAAAACAAGCTACTCCCTCAAAAAAATATTCATTTCTCCAACTAAGCTAATCCCGCACCATCATGACCCAATAACTAGGTGCTTGGAGGCCATGAGAGATAGGTCTCCCACACATCTCTTAAGGTGAAGTTAGTCGATCCTCTGGTATTCAGTGACAACTCATCTATCATTGTTGAGGCTATCACAAAGTCCTATCAACAAATTTAATGATTTATTTTGTGGAATATGGGTAGTGTAGACCCTAAGTAAGGGTTCAATATACCCGAGACTTGGGATTATTTGTACTAAATATATTTTTAGCTATATATCATGTGAGATTTTATTATCATGATCTTATTTTCCTGACATTGTTTCATAGTTCAATTCATATGCATCTTGATGTTGATCATTACTAAGAGTACTTTTATAGATGTTATGGTTATTTGAGAATAATGTGTTCCTAGTATGATAAGGAACTTGAATGAGTGTTACTTAATCATTGGTGATGCTTTTATATTCAAAGCTCTAAGGGAAGTTAACTACATGCATTTTAGGGGAGTGGCTTCTAATAGGGATCTTGGGCCAAAAGAGACAAATTCTAGGGTAACCTATCATAAGTTAGTAATAAGTGATAACTTAATAATAAAATTTGGGGATAACAATAAAGATAATATTTGTTATGATTTATCGTCCATGACTTGAGTAGTTATATATAGGCTAGGGATGGGAATGCGATGACACCTAGAGAATAGGTAGGATTAGATTCCTCATTTTCATGAGAAGGTATTCTGGTTCTGCATAGGTCATGTTGAGGGTCCACGGTCTAGAGTGACTAGTCTAAGGTAACTCAAATAGGTGATTCTTAATTTTCTATGGTCCGGAGACACTAGCCTAGGGTAACTCTAGTCGGTGACCTTGTGATGACACTTCCATAGTATCTACACTAAGTCTCCTCCATAGCTTTTGTATTTGGCTCTAGTCTTTGGTAACTAAATTTTGTTGGTATTTGGGTATTCATTATCTATTTTATATGATTATTTTATGTACCCTTGTGTTGACCTATGATTTATCATGTGTCTCATTAATACCTATTTTTCAACCTTGTAACCTTTGTATCCTTGTTAGCCTGCCTTGTGTTTTGACTATATGTTTGAGTGGTGCCTCATTTTTATCTCCCAAATACGGTGGGGTGGGCCTCAGGGTTCCACGTGGTCAAGTGGTAGTGATTCTATTTACCATTAAGATCCAATGTTTGTGTTCATATGCTTGGATGATTGTAGATGCTTCTATCTTATTCATTGTTGGAGACTTGCTTACTGTCATCATGAGATTATTATCTTGTATTCTATGATGTATTATTTTGAGACATCCATTTAGGACATTTTATGTATGGTAATTATGACTTGATTCATTATTGTGATCCCTCCGACATGTGCAATGGAGGATGTACTATATATTTATCAGTTTACATTAGTTGTATCTTGTTATTGTAATTTTCTTATATTACTATGGCGAACTGTATATCGTTATTTAGTTGTAATAAATATTTTAATCTATTGTATGGTTGTTCATAATAGTCTAGTTAACATTATAAATAACCATGTCTTTGAACCTAGGACATTGTTAACTACGTTTATAAACTCTAGTATAATTCTTAACTTCTGCTTCTACTTACTTCCACATATTTGTTGTTTAAAATTTAAATAAAAAATAATATTTCATCAATTTAGCATCATGTTAGGTTAATTTCTCATGGGTTCTTGGACGATGTGTTACAAGGTGCCTAAAACCTATAGAAAATGCTAGTTTGGATATAAATTCAAACTTATGACGTTATTTTTTGTCAATTTCTAGGGATTATAGAAGGGATTTCTTTGTAAATTGGGGCTAATTAGGCCTAAAAAATTGTTTACCTGACATTTATTGATCAATATTTTCTGTAGCACCCTATGTTTCAATTAAGATATGTTTTCTAGTATCAAAATGGGTATCCAATGTAGAGATAATAGGTACTGAGAGCTGGGGGTGAATCAGTACAGAAAAAATAATGAACTAATTCAACCACTAAACAAAATAACTGTTGAAATACTTTCAAAACTATAAAGTAAAAAACTGATGCAAAAATATGAAAGAAAGTAATATCAAGCATCCAAAAACTCATCACAAATAGCACTGATATTTTTGATGTGGAAACTTTTGTAAGAGGGGAAAAAAACAATGGTTGGGATGACACCCTCAAGCCCAATACTGCAGTATATGAGTTTTTTGTGTTAGGAGCTGCAAATACACTTTCTGAGGATTCACCCTTTTAGGAGTGACTACTAGACAATTAGGAGTACAATAAGATCATTTATGATCTACCTCTCTAGAGGATTTAAAACCTCAATAAATAAGTCACCTTGTTAAAGAATTTACAAAAAGAACTTGTTAGAGTTCACCCTATTAAGGGATTTTTCTAGCTGCAACTATTAGGAAACAACAAGATAAATGGTCTAGATGCAACACTGATTACTTAATAGCTCCTATAAGGTATTTATGCTCTATACCTCTATAATCTTTAACTGCTATCTTCTTTCTCCTCTCTGATCACAACTTCAAATTGAAAGCATAAAACCCTAATCATCTAAAACAAACTCTTGAATAATAGTAACTCTCTCCTCTTTTCCAATATGAGAAGTTCCCTTTTATAAAAAAAATTGCACTGCCTTAAATTGATCTTTAAATAATTTTCATGAGATAGTACCATGTGTCAAATTGATAATCTTGATGAAATAAATGATTTATCATGACCATGTTGTTGGCAAGTGATGGTTTTGGTATGTTATGAGACACTTAATCTTTGTCATTTATGGCACCACATCTAATAGTATGATTGAGATAAGTTCATTTTTTATGATTTGGTTCTGAAATCGACTAATAAAGAAATAGATTTATAGAGTACAGCAATATTATTTTGGAAAGCAAAGATCAAGTACGATTTTTGATGATGAGCGATCTTAGACGAAGATATTACGGAGTATGTATGACCTACACCTAAGATCTATTTGGTTTTGGTGATGATTAGAAAGAGTTAGAATGATTTGAAGACATGTGAGAACACTAGAGTAGCCTAACAAAGCAGTTGAATAGTTGCGAGGATTAAGGGAGTATAACGTGGACTCTTAGCATGATATGTTGAATTATGATTTTGGATAAACTATATTTTTGTTATGTAAGAGAGCCGACTTGAAGATAATGTATTATATATATATACATATATATATACATATATATATATATATATATATATATA
>MU223442.1:1918012-1938041 GCA_018584345.1 Thuja plicata | reverse complement strand
GAGATGAATGGAAGACTGCCTTCAAGACAAAGGAAGGATTGTATGAGTGGTTAGTCATGCCTTTTGGGCTAACCAATGCACCGAGCACTTTCATGCGGCTCATGAACGAGGTTCTGAAGGAATTTCTAGGTAAGTTTGTATAGAACCTGTTATTATAGACATGACAAAATGGTTGGATTTCATCATCCAGGATGGTATGGTATTCAAAGGGAGTTAGTTGTGCATTCTGTAAAGTTCTATGAGGGAGAATCTCATCAAGGAGAAGCATAGCAGAGGATTGGCTGGACATTTTGGTCGTGATAAAACTCTTGCTTTGGTTAGTGAGAATTATTATTGGCCATAGTTGCAGCAAGATGTGAAGAAGTTTGTACAGAGTTGCAGAGTATGTCAAATGTCAAAAGGAGTGAAGCAGAATACAGGGTTGTATCAGCCATTACCTATACCAAAAAATCCTTGGGAGGATATCAGTATGGACTTTGTTCTTGGTTTACCGAGGACTCAGCGGAGACATGATTCAATCTTTGTGGTGGTTGACACATTTTTGAAGATGGCACATTTGATTCCCTGCAAGAAGACTAATGATGTTGTTCATGTAGAAGAATTATTTTTTAGAGAAGTGGTGAAGCTACATGGTTTGCCAAAGACCATAGTTTCAGATTGAGACACTAAGTTTGTTGGATATTTTTGGTGTACGTTGTGGAAGAAGTTGAAGAAAAACTTGAAGTTCAATTCATCACATCATCCACAAACTGATGGACAGACAGAGGTGTTGAATAGGAGTTTGGGGAATTCGCTGAGATGTTTGGTTGGAGATAAGCCAATAGGATGGGATTTGATTTTACCATAGGCATAATTTGCATACAATAATTCTGTCAACAGGAGCACTGGTAAATGACCATTCCAGATTGTATATGGAAGTAGTCCAAGAAACACATTTGAATTGAGGAAGATAGATAAAGGAGAAATAAGCAGTGCTGAAGCTGGGGATTTTGCAGAACACTTGGAGAACATCCATCAGGAAGTGAGGAAGCACATTACCAAAATGAATGCACAGTATAAGGCTAAGGCAGATAAGAAAAGGAGACATAAAGAATTTCAGATTGGGGATGAAGTCATGGTTCATTTTCGGAAGGAGTGATTTCCAGTTGGTACATATAACAAGTTGAAAATGAAGAAGTTTGGACCATGTAAGGTACTAAAGAAGAATGATTTAAGAAATGCATATGAGGTAGAATTGCCTAGTGAGCTAAATATTTCACCAGTGTTTAACATTTCAGATTTGACAGAGTATCATGAAGGAGGTGTTGAAGATGAGATCACAGCGGCACAGTGGAGTATTCCAGCAAGTAGTTCAGATAGCAAGGAGATTGAACACATACTAGACAGTCGTGTTGGTAGAAGCACAAGGAACAAGACATATGAAGAATATCTGGTCAAGTGGAAAGGATGAACTATTGAAGATTCATCATGGATAACAAGGGAGGAGGTTAACCGTCTTGGTTTTCCTCTACACACCTGAGTCGTGACAGGGTCACTTCTCAAATTACCCCGACTGTCTGATGCAGGAGCATCCTGGGTGTAACGGCAATCTTGCATCACCCAAAAATATGTGTTTTTCTATTCAATAAGGGCTATTTTTTACAAAGCTAGTATTTTTGGAAACTTACTATTTTTAGTAAGTTGGTCATTTGAACTTAGAATGTTCTAATTTTCCAGGTGAAGGTTCATCTTAGTGATATAAGAATGCTAGTTGAATTTCATTTCCAGATCATCTATATTGGCAAAGTTATTAAGGATTTACTGTTGAGATTTTAGGGTGCAAAATCTTTGAGCTCAATTTTTAGGATCTTAGAGGCTCTGAATCAAGGTCGAACTCTCGGCTGACTAGCGCTTCATGAGTCAGGCACTGTAGATCGCGATCTCCCCTTTCCGGAAAGTGGTTATAATAGCCAATCAGAGCTATGGTTCAAAAGTTATGGCTTCCGGAAGTTGGGCTACCTAATCTCATGTTTTGTAAATATTTAAAGATGACCCATTTGTAATAAAAGTAAAAAATAATTAAATGCTAAGGGTAGTCGGCCTTAATGGCTAGATTTCTGGAACATTCTCGGGCGGTGGAAATTGCCTATATAAAGAAGGCCCGTAGTGTTGTGTAGGGCAGTTCTGGGAAATCTAGGTAATAATTTGAGGCTTTGTCCTACATAATATTGTAAGGGGAATGCCCATGTGGCTTTCCATATTGTAATTCTGAAAGTTTGTAATTCCACATTTGTGGAGATAATAAGAAGCCCATTTTCTATTCTTGCAAATTGTTGTTGCTTCTTTGTTTTTGTTATGTGTTTGTGGCATTAAGGGGAGCACCCTTCATCAGTTTCATTAGTTCCTTTGGTTTTAGCTTGGATGTATCTACCGGTGTGATCGATAAGCCTTCTTCATCAATTTAGTCTTCATCTTCTGCAATAGTCATCATTTTATGTCTCTTATTTGCACTAGCTACTACAAGACTTAATTTATTTATAGTTTTAGGTTTTTCTTCAATCTTCTTTAGATTCTCCTCTTGCTTACTTTATTCATCTTTCTCTACTTCCTTCTTAGAAATTATCTCCTCTATATGTTCCATAGGCAATGGTGAGGATGAATCCTCTTTGTATGTTATGTCAACAATTTCAATCTCATCACCACTAGTTTGTGATAAATTGAAATTTTGAGTTTCAATATCCTTCACCAAGTTAGGAACGTTAGAAAAATATTCCCAATTGTGTGATCTACAGAAAATGTGTCATTTATTTGTGTTGGTTCATTTTATTCTATATGAACTTGTTCTATTTCGGCTGCTACCTCCTTTATATTTAGTAGTTTCTTCCATGTCTCAACCATTTCATCATGTATATTATGTGTATCATCAATTAGAAGTCAAGCTTCTCTTCTCTTAATATTGAATTTATGCTTGTGAGTAGTAACCATTATCTTAGCATCTTCTTCACACAACTCAGGTTGAAATTGGATACATGTTCTTTCCATAATATCTCTATCCAACTGTAATGTGACACTCCATCTAGCATCAATCACCTGATATAACTCATTAGGGATGCAAGAATGGATTTCTCAAGGTGCTCTACAAAATTTATGAAAATGATATAGAATTGAATCTTCTATCTTATTCTTATCTTTAATGCTCCACAAGTGTATCTTTTTTCCAATATTAGAAAGTCTACTATTGTCCAAAATACATTTTACAATATTATCAATAGACGAGGCCAAATTTTTTTCACCATTATTCTTGTGTTTAGAGGCATCCTTGTCTAATTATGTCCCTTCTTTGCCACTTAATTTAATCTTCCTCTTGTATATTCTCTCTGGACTAGAAGTGTATTGTTTTTTCTTCCTTGAAGATTCCCTTTTAGACTTAACTTCACTAGTAGCCAGTTTTCTCTATTTTTTCTTAGCTATAGTTTGGGTTCTAGCAATGTGAGATGTTCTTGCATTAGTACTTCCAAACATATACTCTAGATTAGATACCATTCTTCTTTTTTTTCTTTCAATGACCGGTTTCTTCAATTACTTTTAAATTATAGAGACAAACTCATCATGAGTTCCAAATCTCCATGTTGGTCTGTCGAATGGTTTTTACAACAACTCATCAACATGAAAAGTTACTAAATCACTTTCAACTTCATAACCCATACGAGGATTCCAACATGTCCTAGGATCCACATCTTGCACAATACATGAACCGATGTCTACAAGGAAACAAATATCACTCTTGTACTTCTCTACAATGCTAGCTAGAATCCTTTCTCTTTTATGCATTTTTTATTACAAATTTTTGAGGTAACTCCACATTACCTTATTGAAATTATTTCCTAAGGGTGAGTGCATGAAGTTGATTCCACTTCTAGAGAAACTCTTTGCATGCAAAACCCACTTTTGGAAAATATGTGTTCGAAAGAATTTTTCCACTAAATTAAACCCATTTTAGATATGATTACATATATTATAATTGCATAGTTTACTTTTAAGTTTGACTAATTGTTTTAATTTTTAAATAATTTCTAATAAAATAGGTGCATAAGTGTGAAATAACAGGTTTCCTTATTTTTTATAACACTAATTTATTTTGACATTTATTGAAAAAATAAATTATATGACATCAAACTAAAGACAAATCTTTTCACTTTGTAAAAAGGAATATAACTAAAAAATGATGAGTTTAGGTCAACTTATGCTTGTCGTATACGAGGGGTTTTCAAAATTAAAATTATGCCCAATAAAAAATAGTAGAAAAAATAATATTTACAAAAAAAATTCTAAAAATATTCTCATCAATCTTGAGTGTCTTAAAACTGATATTCCAAAAGGATTCAAAAAAATAATTTCTTTTAGGTAAAATTTTGGTTGTCATACACAGGCATTGAAGGCCCCAAAAAAGTAATTTTTAAATAATTCTTTTTGGAAACACCTACTGAAATTTAATTTTTATTATCTGGCTGTCATTATAAAATTACATATTGGGAAACTAGACTTTGAGACCTAGTACATTTCATATTACTGACTTTTATTAAGATTCAATCTTTAGGTGCTTCAAATATTTTGATCAATTGGGACAAATTTTGAAAAACAAGGAAAAAAGTTTGACTTTTTCACCAAATTGGAGACTTGACATCTTGTTGGCACCTTAATGAATTCACTTATTTGCATAATGACCAGTTTTCCCTTTGTCCATGTAACATTTCCTTTACCAGGGAAGAACTTTTGAACATAGAAAAACATACATACCAATAGAGATCCATACTTGAATGATTATATCTTGTCTCTATTTATCCTTTCCATGTTCACCATAAATTGAATTATTGTCAACTCACACAGATCATATGTTGAATCATCCTTCACAATCTGAAAGGAAGCGTGAATAACTCCACTAGGCACACTATTAACTCAACTCGACTGGTAAACTGTATGTTACAATAAATTAGAGGGGGGGGTGAATCAGTTAGATCCAAATTATCCTTCAGTCCCAAATTCCTCTAGATGTATATAAAAATAAATTCAAACATATAATTCAACTCAGTGAAATGTATTATGTAATCTCAAACTTTAGTGAATAGTGTTTACTGAGGATCGGTAAATTAATACTGTGATTACCGGTTTATGTCAATAAAGTAAAGTGTAAAGTAAAATAATAATCCACAACATTCATATACATTGACACATATATTTTTAACGTAGAAACCATGCTAAGGGAAAAACAACCTGGGATCGGGGGATCGGTAACCCAAAATATTTTCACTCTCATGAAGTGAGCTCGGTGAAGAGCCAACCCTATTAAAGATTACAATACACACTGTTAAATGTGAACTTGTTAGAGGATTTAAAACTAACATATCGCTCTTGACCATGTATTCACTATGGGGTCAAAAATAAAACACTCTATAAGAATTTCATAATAAAGACTTTCACTCTCCTACTCGATTAAGAGATTTATCTGTAACAATGGTTAAACTGATATAGTAATGATTTGATTCAAATACAACTCTATTTTGCAGATTTTTAGATCTATGCTAAGTATGTAATACCTCTGATAAATTTTATCACTTCATTTCATCTAATACTTCATACTTTGTTCTTCTCGGTAAGGCTCTTTCCTCTGGTTGCTATGTGATGTCTATAGAAAACACTAGGTTCTATCTTTAACTAGTTTGGTCAGTTATGCATAAACTTTGCATGTGTGTATCAGGTGTAATTCATAATAAATCTCTTGTCTCTTATTTTGACATCATAGTTCATTTAATTTTCATCCTTTCAATTTTTCCTCTTAATCTCCATCGTTGAATTTTCTACTTAAACCTTCCTCGACAGTTGTGTTATAAACACGTTTCAATATTTATCGTCTTATCTTCCTTGAATTTTTATGACCATTTGATCAAAATAAAAACTTTATGTTTTACCTTGAAATCATCAATTTCTAGCTCATCATTCTAGTTGGCCTCGCTTTGAATTAAATTCTTGGTCAATGCTGTGTTGTGTCAGCGATCCCCAGCTCAGTTATCATTGTGCTCGGTATACACTGTGTTTTACTCTCTGTTAACTGTTTCTCTGTGTATAAAAAAATCTTCATTTACCAACCACATAAACATTGTGTGTTCCAAATCTTCAATCCATAACAAGTTTTTTCCAGCATAATGATACTCAAATAAGTTGACATAAATGACAATACAAATTAACTGATAATGTTTATCATTACTTATGCAACTCAGTTGATGATGTAGCCCAAAACCCTTAAGCGAAAATACTCAAAAAATACACAACATAAATATTATAGAATTTTAATTCTTCATTAACTTCTCGAACTTACTCTACCTCTACAATGAAATAAAACTCCTACTTAATACAATTCTGAAATTACCATATTTGGTAGAATTTTAGGAAAAACAGATTATTCTATTTTTGGTAATTTTCAAAACTCATCCTATGAACCTTGATTTTTCCCAAGAAAAGATCCCAACTAAGGAAAGTTGAATTTCCAACTAACCCACGAAATTAGAAACATGATTTCAGATTTATTACAAAAAAACAAAACTCAAAAAACTGGAAAGAAATAGAAAAAGTCAATTTTGGAGGTCAAGATGAAATTTTTGGCTCCCAAAAAAAGGTCAAAATGGCCACCAAGAGAGCTTTCTAAGTTTAAATTGTCATTAACTCTACTTCATGAATCTACCTATAAAATTTCAGCCAAAACCCACATCCGAGTCAAAAGTTATGATCCTCTGAAGCTCCTACATCATTCTCCCTTGCTTGAAAAGAACGCAACTCCTACAAGTTCCAGTTCTCAAACTGCTTCCATTTAGGCTCATCTAGCTTCTTCAAATACCATTCTATAATCTAGGTGCTATCTGCTAGTTCCTATCCTTCCCACTACACAAGATATTTGTGGTAGTTACATTGACGAGTTTGAATTGTGCTCTTGTCTAGAACCTGTGCGACCTTTTCCTTTTTTTTGATTGGGATAGTGTTTCTCCTATCCACCTCATCCTCATTTTCAATAGAGGCATCATCACCATGGAAAGTATATAAATCAAAGATGTGAAACACAGGAGAAATATCAAAACCACTGGGAAGTTCTACCTCATAAGCATTATCATTAATCTTCTTCAGAATCTTGTAGGGACCAATTTTCTTATATTTCAGTTTATGATAAGTCTCGGTAGGAAAGCTCACCTTGCATAGATAAACCATCACTAGATCACCTACACTAAAAACCTGATACCTTCTAGTAGCATCTGTAGAAGCTTTATACCACTCATTGTTGTCTTGTAACTTTTTTCTTACATCTACCTGCAACTAGAAGAGTAGTTTTGCAAAGGCTTCTTCATCATCACTAACTTTGTCACCCAAGGGAAGTTGCACCAAATCGAGAACACCCTAAGGATTTTGACCTTAAACAATTTGAAATGGTGACTTACTAGTTGACCTATTCATAGAGCTGTTATAAGCAAATTCTACCTGGGGTATGCCAAATCCCATTGCTTGGGCTTCCCTCCAACAATACATCGCAACAAATTACCCAAACTTCAATTGACCACTTCTGTTTGGCCATCAATTTATGGATGATAAGCACTACTAAACTGTAACTTTGTCCCCTTCTTCTTCCATAAGGTCCTCCCGAAATGACTCAATAACTTAGTCTCCTGATTAGAGGTAATTGTTTTTATAACCGCATGCAATCTCACTATTTCAAAAAAGAATAACTTGGCCACCCTAGTGGCATCACTAGTTTTCTTACAAGCAATGAAATGACCCATTTTTTAGAATCTATCCACAAATACGAAGATAGAGTCATTACCTCGTTGTGTATGTGGAAGTCCCAATACAAAATCCATACTCAAGTTTGTCCATGGTCCTATTGGTACTAGAAATGGAATGTACAAACCAGTGTTCTGGGAGTGCCCTTTGGTTACTTGACAAATTTGGCACCTTTCCACAAACTTGGTGATATCTCTCTGCATCTTTGGCTAGTAGTACTTATCTTCTACCAAGGCTATTGTTTTATCCTTCCCAAAATACCCAGCCACACCACTGCTATGAAATTCTCTAATAATATTTTCCCTCATTGAGCCTTAGGAACACACAACTATTTTCCCTTGAATAAATAACCATCTTGCATAAGATACTCACTTTGGATAGTGTCTATGTGCTTAGGTAGTGGATTCTTCAACTGATCAACAAATTCCCAAAATTCATTATCAGATTCATACAAGTCCTTGATTGCATCAAAGCCAACTACTTCTATTTCCATGATGGTGAGAAGCACAACACGCCTTCTTAAGGCATCTGCAACTTGATTCAGTTTCCCTGATTTATGCTTCAGAACAAAAGTAAACCCTTGGAGGAAAGAGACCCATTTTGCATGTCTAGTGTTCAATTTCTTTTGTGTGTTCAGATATTTTAGAGCAATATAGTCTTTAAACAACACAAATTCTTTGGGTACCAAATAATGCTTCCAATGTCTCAGAGCTTGCACAATTGCATGGAACTCTATATCATATGTAGAATATTTCATTCACACATCAATCAATTTTTCACTAAAAAGGGCAATGGGCTTACCTCCTTGGCTGAGTACAGCACCAATGCCCACATGTGAGGCATCAAAGTCCACTTCAAACACTTTATCAAAATCTAGTAAGTCCAATATAGGAGCTTTAGTGACCCTGTTCTTTAGATACTGGAAACTCTCTTCAGCCTCTTTGGTCCATGAAAAATCTTGAACCTTAGTACAATCTGTCACAGGTGCTACAATGCTGCTGAAATTATGAATGAACTTTCTATAGAAAGTGGTCAAGCCACAAAAAATTCTCACCTTAGTGATACTACATGGACTATGCCATTCAAGAATGACTCAAAATTTCTCTGGATCCACGCTGATACCATCTGCAGAAATGACAAATCCCTGAAAAACAAGGCTTGCTTGCATGAACCTACACTTCTTCAAATTAGCATAGAGTTCCTCTCTTCTTAATACCCCCAACATGATCCTCAAATGTTGTAGATGTTCTTCCCTTCCCTTACTAAAAATCAGTATATCATCAAAATTAACTACTACAAACTTGCCAATATAGGGACGCAACACAGTATTCATGAGTCTCATTAAATTTATAGGTGCATTAGATAAACCAAAAGGCATAACCTTCCATTCATACAAGCCATCCCTAGTTTTGAAAGTAGTTTTCCATTCATCCCCTTCTCGGATATGGATTTGGTGGTACCCACTTCGTAGATTAGTCTTAGTGAAATGTGTTGATCCAGCAAGAACATACATCATATCATGTCAAAAATAGGGATAGGAAAATGATGCCTTATAGTTATCATATTGATTGCTAGGCTGTCTGTGCACATCCTCCATGTTCCATCCTTCTTTGGGGTTAGTAATGCTGGTACAACACAAGGGCTCATTCATTCCTGCACTAACTCTTTATGTATGAGTTTAGTTACTTGTTTGTTCAATTCTGCATGTTGTGTCAGACTCATTCTGTAAGTTTCTTGATTGCAAAGACTTGCTCCTAGAATAAGATCAATAT
Source organism: Thuja plicata (assembly GCA_018584345.1). Classification (NCBI taxonomy): domain Eukaryota; kingdom Viridiplantae; phylum Streptophyta; class Pinopsida; order Cupressales; family Cupressaceae; genus Thuja; species Thuja plicata. The sequence goes on along the minus strand of MU223442.1, from coordinate 1,928,469 downwards.
GATGTTGGATATCTCATTTTGGGAGCATCCCATCAGGTAGTTTGTCTGGAATGACATATGAATACTCTTCCAACACGTGGCTGCTTCTGGTGGTATTTTCAAGTCCTCCTCTTTCCCTCTTTATACTACCAATACGTAACAACACCCTGTTACTTTCATCTCCTTGACAAGTTCCTTTTCAGATAGCATGCTTTAAGATTTTCCTTCTTTCCTGAGAGGTAATAGGATTACCTTAGATCCATCCTTCCAGAAAGTGTAAGCATTATTCTCTCCATTATGAATAACCTCTCTATCATACTACCAGGGGCAACCTAATAGGACATGGCATGCATCCATTGGAATCACATCACACCATAACTCATCCTTGTAGACCTTTCCTATGGAAAATTTAACAAGGCACCTCTTATCTACTGTAACTTCATTTCCCTTTTTGAACCATGCTACCCGATAGGGACGAGGGTGCTTTTCACACTAGGGATTTAGTTTCTCTACCATTTCTTTAGAAACCATGTTCTCACAACTGCCTCCATCAACAATTACTAGACATACCTTTCCACTTGAGGTACACCTTGTTGGGAATATGCTAGTTCTGAGCTTTGAATCATCAGCACCTTTCTCGTTTATATCTTCCTTTGCTGGGATAATTACTCATCATGAGTCTTTCTCCGATATTTGGAGACACTTCTTGCTCTTATCCTTCATTATCAACCAGGGCTAGATTCACTCTTGATGGCCCTCCTTGGTTTCCATCTTGCATGTTAAAATTGGAACACTCAAAGGTCTTGTGTCCTTCTTCTCCACATCTGGAACAAGTGAATGGTCTTCTCTAGCCTTCTCATTCTCTTCCATTACCATAGCCTCTACCACGTTGAAAACCCCTTCCTCTTTGTTGATTCCATGGATTCGAATGGGTTTCTTCTTGTTTCTCGCTCCTTTGACTAGAACTTGAGCCTCCTTGAAATGGAGTTTATGTACCTCTTCATCCTCCTCTATTTCTTTGATTGTACTACCTAGTTTGTTTTTCTTCACCCTTTAGACCAACTGATAGGCATCCTCCATATAGTTGATCCTATGCATGCTTAGTTCATCCTGAATAGTGTATTTCAAACCATTTAAATACCTTGCAGCCATCTATTCATTACTTTCTTGATTTTCTATATGGATGGACAACTTGTAAAATTCATTTGTATAATCTTCCACAGAAGACAAGTTTTGTTTCAAATTTTGAAACCTTCAGCAATTTATTTGTGAATAATCCAGCGGTAAGAATTTTTCTCTCATCTTTTTCTCCATTTTACTCCATTTCTTGATTGTATCTTTCCCTTTCTTTGTTCTTTTATTTTGGATATGATCCCACTAGATCATCGCATGTCCCTTTAACTTGGTGCATGCAAACCTCATCCTCTTTTCTTCCATCATAGAATTCCATTCAAAAAACTTCCCCATCTTATTTAACCAATCTATCACTTCCTCTGGCTTAAGACTACCTGAATAGTCTGAAACATCAACCTTGATTGCTTCATTTTTCCCCTCCAAGACTCTGAGCATCCTTTCTTCAAAACTCATCGCTTCTTCTCATCCTTCTTCTATTCCTTCAGCTCCTTGGTTCGCCTCTCCATTAGATTGATCTTCTTCTCTTTGTAATCCATGGTTTTCCAATCGGCTTGTGAGTTCTACTACTTGTCTTTGCAATCTTACCATATCTCTCTGCATTTTGGTGAGACCTCTACCTCTTCCTCTTCCTCTTCCTCTTCCAGCCATCATCCTGCTCTGATACCAAATAATGTAGCCCAAAACCCTTAAGAGAAAATAATCAAAAAACATACAACAGAAATATTATAGAATTCAAATTCTTCATTAACTTCTCCAACTTACTCTGCCTCTACAATGAAATAAAACTCCTACTTAATACAATTCTGAAATTACCATATTTGGCAGATGTTCAGGAAAAACAAAATTTTCCATTTTTGGTAATTTTCAAAACTCATCCTATGAATCCCAATTTTTCCCAAGAAATGCTCCCAACTAAGGAAATTTGAATTGCCAACTAACCCACAAAATCTGAAACATGATTTCAGATTTATTACAAAAAACAAAACTCAAAAAGCTGGAAAGAAATAGAAAAAGCCAATTTTGGAGGTCAAGATGAAATTTTAGGCTCCTGAAAAAAGGTTGAAATGGCCACCAACACAACTAGATAAGTTATAATTTCATTTAACTATACTTCACGAATCTACCTATAAAATTTCAGCCAAAACCCACATCCGAGTCAAAAGTTATGACCCTCTGAAGCTCCCGCATCAATTGATTATCAACAAATGACTTCAAACATAAAATCATTTATAGTTCATCACTTTGTATCTTATCACCATGGATGCGAAACGAAATTTCTTGTCTACAATATGATCAATTTATATTTGTCATCCATCTAGTTTGGAATGGATTAGTTCAGTGACCAAATAAGTAGCCATCATTCTCAATTTACGTTCCAAACCTTATGCTCAGAATCCTGTGACTCTGTGAATCATTTTCTTTGAAATCTTGTGTGGTTTTTCCAACCATATCAATTAATCTTTCACTCTGATTAGCACATAATAAATCCATCCAGGATGGAATTTGGTAGGAATGTCTACATCATAAATCAAACCCTTTGCCTATAGATGTATGTGCTCAAATTTCAACTTTCCATTGATGCACATACCCTTATATTCTTTCTGGATTGGTTCAGCTCCCAATTCTTTGATTCTATAGTGGATAAAAGAAAGAACACCTTCAATAAGCATCACACCATGAGGGATAGTTCCTCAGAAATGTTAACCTAAACTAATTTATCAAAATTTTCTGCCATTACGACCAATGTCAAGAGCAAACAAATCTAACCATAAACTAAAATGATATCTTACAATAGAAAGGTTAGAGTTTCACAAAAAATCGATATGAAGCTAACTCAAAATCTCAATCACTAATGTAACTTTTTGCACACACTAGCTCACGATACGTCTTAAATTCTCAATGAGAGTAAGGGTATGAAAAAAAGTTAATTGTCCCTTTATATATTGTTAGTAAAATATACATTGCATACATCAATGATAGGAATATTGTCATATCGTTGATTAACACTTATCCACCAGTTGGTGCTCCTCCAAAAATAATAACTACTATCAAATAGATATTGACCTTGAAATCTCATTGCAGTCTATAGACAATATCAAATTCAAAATTATTAAAAAATACACCATATCATGCATAGAGATCTTTACCACTCCCGAGTCTAGGGGATCTATAATGGATTTGTCTTTAAGTGCTTACCCTAAGAAAATAATATTCATATTTTACCGATGGAGACTACACATTTTATGAACTTGTGGAGTCCTTAGTTGATTGAGAGGAATTCAGTTCACCTTTCTTCACCCATGTATTCTTCATATCACTTTTGAATTTGACAACATTATCAAACTTATTTCATTTTCCATCTTTTGACTAATGAATAAATTGGTTTTTAAACTGACAATATTTAGCTAGATGACTTATCTTATAAATGATAAAACATGCCATACCTTATGACTTCCAAGGACCACTATTACCTCTCATAGTTCTCATTCTACAGTAAATTGCTAGGTGTCCATAATTACAACATAATAAACATATAGTGTTGAATTTTCTTTCTCTTCTAACATTATTCATTGATGTAATATTCGACCTAGGTGCATATCCTCTTGACCTACAATTTTCAGCTTTGTGTCCATATTTTGTTGAATGAAAATAAATATCCATCAAAGTTATCACCACTGGATCCATTATGAGATCTACTACTAGATGTACACCCATATGGAACATGACCATACTTGGGACACTTGTAACAATAACCATTAAATTATAAATTCTATTCATCAATATGCTTCTACACACATTTGTAGTATGACCAAGCTTTCCATAGTTATATCTAAAGTAGCTTTGTTAGGCTTCCTACCTGATTTGATTGGATCTACTGTCTAATATTACTTTTCCTTGTTAGTTTAAGCTTTAGAGGTCTCTACAAATTTCAATGTTCTTTCTCGTGAATAACCTAGACAGGTTGTATCTATGTGTCTTCTTTCACTCTTCAATTGTTCATCAAGCTTTCGTGAGCTTTCATTGTATTTTCTCATTTTTTCATTTTCTTCTTTCTTAGTTTCCAGTTCTTTCCTCAATGACTCATTCATCCTCCTAAGTCTTTCAATCTCAGCTAATACTTGAAGGTTCTCTATAGTAGGGTCTTGCATTTTACTGTGATATACATGTCTTAGTTTGACAAGCTCTTCACCTTTTTAATTTTAGGGAATCATTACCAACTTTCTTTGCAGCTTCTGCACTCCTTTTCTCTTCCAAATATTCACACATTGTGACAGACTCACTTTCAAGATCCCCTCTCAGATTATCCATATTTTCTTTAAACTTCGTGTTGTTTGCCAACATATTCATCATTGCTTCTTCATATTCTTCAGATGTACTACCTTCAGACAGTTGTTGCATGTAGTCTTGACTCTCACTCAGATGATAATAAATTTCTCTCCTCTTTGCAACAGAACATCTCAAGTTTTCTTTTAGCTCCCTGATCATCTTGTTTGCATTTTGAAGTTTCATCTCAGAAATATAATCTTCCATAAAAGTGGATCTTTTCCCAATTTTTTAGACTTAAAACCAAAGGACCTATGCTCTTCTACCAATTATAGAAATAATAGGTACTAAGAGGGGGGTGAATTAGTACAAAAAAGATTGAACTAAATCAGCCATTGAACTAAATAATGAGTAAAATAATTTCCAAAGTATAAAGTAAATAACTGATGTAAATATATGAAATAAAGTAATATCAAGAATCCAAAAACTGATCACACATAGCACTGAAAGTTTTCATGTGGAAACCCTTATAAGAGGTAAAAACATGGTGGGGATGACATCCACAAGCCCAATACCACAGTATATGAGTTTTCCCTATTAGGAGGTACAAATACCCTTTCTAAGGATTCTCCCTATTAGAAGTGACTCCTACACTATTACGAGTATAATAAGATCATCTATGATCAACCTTGCTAGAGGATTTTAAACCATAATAAAGAAGTCACCCTATTAAATGATTTATAAAAAGAACTTTTTAGAGTTCACATAGCTAAGGGATTTTCTTTTTGCACGTATTAGATAACAAAAAGATAAGTGACATAGATGTAACAATGATTGGTTAACAGCTCCTATAAGCTCTTTATACTCAATACCTTTGTAATCTTTAACTTCTCTCTACTTTCTCCTCTCTCATTGCAACTTCAACTTGAAATCATAAAACCCTAATCACCCAAAACAAACTCTTCAACAATAGTAACTCTCTCCTCTTTTTCAATAGGAGTTCCCTTAAATATAAACAACTTGCACCGCCTTAAAATTGTTCTTCAAATTTCTTTCCTGAGATAGTACCATGTGTCGAATTGATACTCTCAATTAAAGAAACAATTATCATGACCGTAAGATCTGCAAGTTTATATCTCCAAGGTAGTCAAACATATTTTGACTCCTCCAATGCAACACCTCAAAGCTATAATCACATATACTTTACCACTCACTGATATATGATCTACTGTCTAGTTGATTAAAAACATAAGATTTATACCTATCTTAGCGTCTATGACACTCAAAATTCTATCACCGCTCAACCAAATAAGTTGTGGTTAGAACCACTTTGAAATGTGTAAACTGGTTGAAGATAATTTTGTAACCCCTCCTCACAATTTTGTTTGTAACATGACTGTCACCAAAGTTATGTATGTATAGTCTACCAATCTTTTGGGCTTAACAAAATTTTTGTATGACCTTCTTACCGATTTCATATTTACCTTACCTATTCTATATTAGGACTTGTACTCACTTGATTGACATCAATGACAACCAACTAACAATCTCTCAACATAGTACCAAATACCAACAACACATAATACCAACAATGCCAGCTTATGGAGTGATTGGTTGTCAATGTAGGGACATTATAGAAGAGGTTTCTTTGTAAATTTGGGCTAATTAGGCCTAAAAATTATTTACCAAAAAATTATGATTAGTATGTTAAAAAAAAAACCTATGTTTAAATTAATATATATTTTCTAGCATCCAAATGGGCATCTAAGTCTACCCTTTTTTGTCAAAAGGTTACTGTCCAAAATGTTAGGGGTCATAAACCTCATATATAGGGCTACTAGGAGTTAGGTCTGATTGTCTTTGTAGTTGTTTGGAATTTGTTAAGCCTCAAATAAATCTTAGATACGTCAGGTGTTGATATTGGGAGTCCCCCTTAATCTATGCATTGAAACACCAAAATATTTTAACCAAAGGAGTTTGTGCATTTGATTAAGGATTCCTCTTATCAAAGTTTGTTTCTTGGTGCTTTATTTACTGAATAGAGATTGCAAAATGTGTGATCAATCCATTCTATGCATTAATTGAAATATAAAAAAGGTTCTTCCCATGTGAGGGAAAGAGACTAGAACTAGTTGAAGTTGTGAAGGGAATATGCCTCCAAAAGGTGGGTCCATAATAGTTTTAGGCATTTGAAGGCCCTAAGAGAGGTGTTAGAATCATTAAAAGATAGAAAGATAAGTAAAGGGGGCGTGAAGAGGAAAGTGGCTCTGAAGAAGAGGTAGAGGGTGAAGATGGAGACCCTCAAGAAAGACCTAAAGAAGAGGAGATGGCTCCTAAAGAGATAAGGTTGATTAATTATCTAAAGCCTATGAGATGAGAGATCACTGATGTGAGGAGAGACAAACCAATATATGTGGGAAAGATGGATTTTGGAGAAGTGATAGAATGGGTAGATGCCTTGAATAACTACTTTGAGTACAAAGAGGTGGTAGAGGAAATGAAGGTCAAATTTTCCAAGACCAATTTTAAGGGATCTTCTTTGACATTGTGAAATTAAATACAAAGGGAGAGGGTGAAGAAAAACCAGATCAATGATAAACTCATAGGACCGGATGGTGGCCAAGTTGAAAGCACAATTTCTATTTGCAGACTCCAAAGGGCAAGTGTTTAGAAAGTTGCAAAATTTGAAGCTGGAGGATATGGATGTTGCAACCTATATTAGGGAATTCCATAGGCTCAGTATAAGGTTTGGGCATGTGGATAACATTGGAATACTAGGATCACTGAGAGGGGGGTGAATAAGTGATCTATAAAACAAGGAGATCTTTAACCATTCAAAATTTTAACTTTAAGTTATTAGCATATGTAGAATAATCATGATAACATGCACAATATTATATGTATGTGCATTTGATATAAGAAATCATAAACAACAAACCATGAGCTCACAATTAGACACTTGACACAATGATTTGTAGTGGAATACTCTTAAGTGTAAAAAATTACTTTAATATGAAATTTTACTAAGCCTTCATGAAAAATGTTTCTAGCACCCACTCTAGGAGTATTAACCCCTTGAAAATTTAGGAACACCTATTCTAAGGAGCACCAACACCTTACTAATTTGAAGAACACCCATTCCAATGAGCTCACCAACACCTTACTCACTTTAGAAGCAGCAACTTCAAGGAACACAGATCCATTCCACTCTAGAATCACCCACTCTATTTAGATACAAAGAAGAAATTTAAATTAGAGGGTCACTCTATTACAATTAAAAATACCACCACAAAGATCTTCTTTGTGTTCCTCAAATCTCCTCTTTACAACCTGCTCTTATGAGGAATAATCAATAGGGAAAAAAAGAGCACTATCATGAATTACTGAAAAACCAAGTGTTAACATCCTTCTTTCCTCTAATAAATCAATGCTAAACATGCTAACATATTGTTATCAGATCTGAAATTTCATGAAGAGCATTTTGCACCAATAAGTAAACTTGCAAGTTGCAATCACAATCCTTATTACAGAGCCTTTATTAATTGTTACACACACTGGTTCATAAGCATGTCAATATTCAAAAACTCATCACTTCAAAATTAAATATACATTTACAACACTAAAATTATACTAAACATTTGGATTCACAAATAGACAATCAATTACGTCATGTTAAAGTTTTGCACCTGCAATCATAGTTCTGTCACACAACTTCTGCAAATAGTTACAAATATTTTTTCATGGTCATGTAACTGAAAATAACACATCTTCTTCCACTATTATAAAAATCACAATCAAATCCATATTCACATTCACATTCACTCCAATCTTGCCTACATCAAAAGTTTTGACAGATAACTAAGGTGCATATTGTTACAAACATATGCCCATAATATCAACAATATATCTTCTCATACTATTGTGAATAGAAAATGGCCAAATCCTTACTTAACTAGTATGTGAAGAGAAAATCCTTTTCAACATTTAATTCTACTTCACATTTCCATATACAAACAAAAAATGCAATTGTGACAAAAACACTTTTAAATATCTTTAAAGAAAAACACTTCATTTTTTCACTTTGATCAACATTTTTCTTCAAAGCCAATGTGTTTTATCATTCCACCAATCTCTTTGTCTTTTTTCAGTGTAAAGTATGATTTGTCTCTACTCTACTTGCTTATCTTTTATTTTATTATTCTTTTATCCAACACTCTCTTGTCAAGTCAGCTCAATTTGTTACATAACCATGACATGTAACTTCCAGTTAACAGTTGTCTTAAATTCAACTCAATGTTTATCAAGAAGAAATTTCATTGAGATTACCTATTGTATAGTCAAAAAATGGAAGCACTTCCATAGGAGATTGGTTTATCCTTTTGAGTGAGTGGTTTTCGGTCATAACAAGCACCTCTAAATGGGTTCTTGATCTTGACATGGCTTCCCCCCTGACCTGGCTTTCTAACCTCCATTTTATGACCTGAATTCTGCATTCTTGGTCTCTGACCTGTGATCATGGGATCTGAGGACAGGGTTGACCTTTTGGGACTAGATCAACCTCAACCTTGCCCTAGGATAGGGTCCACCTTGACCTTGTCCTAGGACAGGGCCAACCTTGAACCTGTCCCAGGGTCGCAAATCTAGAATCCCACAGATTCCCGGATGTCGGTCTTCATAAAAAGTTTTCTCCCACTTCCGGGTCGGCTGTTTTGGGTTCTAAATTGGTTGATTCCTAAATTATATTTAATATAGGTCCTCTCCTAGGGTTAAAGGCTTAAATGATGATTTAATTATCCTATGTAGGCCTCCTTATAAGATTGTACCTTAATTCCATATAAAAGGGAGCCTTCTCCTCTCATTTTCTCTAAGCATGAATAACCTCAATCAATCAATTGAAGTCTTCTAATCAAGCATCAAGCATCCTTATGAATTGAAGTCCAAGAAAGCAATTGAGAAAGATTTGAAGAAAGCATCCATCATTCTCAAGTATCCATTTGCATGAAGGAGATACATTGGAGGCCATTGAAGGATTCAAGCCAAAAAGTTCCCTTTTGGTGATCTCTCCATCCCTCTTCTTCCAAAGCCCTTCTAAAGTTCTAGAATCCATTCAAAGACTTGGTGTTGGAGATCTAAAAGCAACAGATTGAAGACATCTTTCCATTCTACATTCCATGTTTTGAAGCACACTTGTGGATCCACGGATTCGAATCCGCCACAAGGACATTACAAGCAAGGTGAATCTTATGTGTTTACTTTGTTTATCTCTGCAATTTCAATTATATTATAAGGTTAATTCCAAAACTGGAGTTTGACCAAGGCAAACCCCTTCCCCCCAACAAACAAACATTTTTCTTGTAGGTACAGGTTCGGGACTATAAATCTGAGGCCAGATCTGGATACCCTTTTCAGATTTCTTTTGGACTGTGTGAATAGGGACACTTTCAGAGTTGAGCAGAATGAGTTGGAAAAAGTGGTACAGGGTCAACCTTTTTCATAAGATGACATCAGAATGGCAAAACATTTCTAGGTTTTGTCTGTCTCTCTGTTCCGGTTCAGTATCAACTATTGGCATCTCCATAAACAGTCTACAGATCTCAAAATATAGCAAGCTTTGATCTGTAATTTTGTAAGGTTGGTACTTTCTCCTATTCTTTTCAATTACTATCCTTAATCATATTAATCAGTAAATTTATAGAATTTAAGATCCCCTTTCTTAGTCTCTTTCCAAATATTGGATTCATTTGTGTATTAACCCTTTGGGGTTGATCAAAATTGGATCTCCTATTTGTGTATTTGAGGGTAAAGGAAAGGAGCATCTTATCTTCCCTTAATCACAATCATAATTGCAATATACAATCAATATAGATAACAATTCTCTCCTTTACATTTTGGTAACATAAACAATCAATTCAATTCAAATCATCTAATCAAATAATAAATTTGATTTTTTATGTTACATTTTGGTGAACCCACGATAGACAACTCTTTCTTTTTGGTGTTAGATTTTCATTGTGTATGTTAGATCTTGCATGTTCTTTCAAATTACATTTCAATTAAATAGATCTAAAATTTTGTATTAG
>MU223442.1:1836202-1916389 GCA_018584345.1 Thuja plicata | reverse complement strand
TGTTTACTCCTCTCTCTGAAACTTTGCATTCTATAATGAGTAGGTTGTTAAGTGCTAGTATGATTACTTTACCTCCTATTCGACCTCTCCTTCCTACTACAATAGCTTCAAAATCCTTTGATTCTACTGCTTTTTGCCAATACCATCGCCAAAATGGCCATGACACTGAGAAATGTTATTCTCTCAAGCATAAGATTCAAGACTTAATTGATTCTAAAGATTTTTCTATTGATACTCTTGATGGTAGTGGAAACAAATCTATTTCTCCTCCTAACCAGAACCTTCAAATCTATGCCAATCCTTTACCTACACATGATACTAATACTATAGCTCAACCATCTTCAATAGACATTGTTTATGATTCGAAGATAGATGATCTTAATAACATTGTTAATCATGTAGAGAGTGTGGTTCCATCCAAAACTATTGTTCATGATCCTTCACCTCCACTTCCACTTCCAATTCCACGTCAACCTCAAAAAAAAATCAAGGATAAGCGACCTAGGGAACTTCTAATTACTTTTGATGATTCTAAAACAATTAAATCTCCTGATGGTCCCCTTTATATTTATGCTAGGATTTCTAAGATACCTACTCATGGTTGTCTAGTTGATCCCACATCTTTAATTAATGTCATCACTGAAGAAAATCATTTTATGAAAGGATTACAACGTGTTTTTTTTAATTCATCTGATCCATGGATTCAAACTTGTAATGGCTTTCATTATCCTGCACTTGGTTCTATCACCTTACCTGTCAAACTCTGTGGTAAAGTTATAGATACTACCTTCATCATTATTCCTACTTCTGATCAATTTCAAATCAAATTTGGTTTACCATGGATAACTGCTATGCATGCTATTGCCTCTCCCATTCATAAATGTCTTAAGTTTATTCATGATGGAGAAGTTAAGACAATTAATCATAGTTTGTATCAACCATCTAGGCCTTGAGATTGTGCTTCTCTTGAATTATTTTTTCCTTCATTACCTAACTCATGCCCTCCTCGCCCTGATCATCTCTTTCACTCATATCAAGCTTACAAACATTGCAAAACTATAGAGTTAAGCATGCCTCGGATTGATTCCAACCGTGGTCTTTTGCCTACTCCTGCAATCCCTCATTTATCCATTAATACTAATAAAATTAATTCCACATCTACCCTTCCATAACCATCTACTGAAATTCCTCCTATAGAACCTGTGCAGGAACCTGTTGTTATTCCTCCTAGTTTTCACAATATATCAAGAAAAGTGAAATGTAACAAATCTGCTAATGAACATTGTAAGAAGTGTAGAGCCCATGCTGGAGCCCATGCTTCTATGCTCAAAAACTCTTTACCTAATTTTGATCAACCTATGCCTGATGAAATCGATATCACTATTCATGATGATAAGACAAATGAGTCTAATGATCCTATTCGCATCTTGGATCCTATTTCTATCAACCTTGATGAGGAGGACACTCTTGATGATCCTATTGATCCTAGTGATGAATATGAGACCATTGATCTCGATAATGATTTACCTCATATGCTTACTACTCAATTAACAATCACACCTAGTATCGAACAACGCAATTCTCAAGAAGATCCTTGTTTGGAACTGGCTATCATTCCTACTATATTGGATATAGTCCCTCTTGCGAGTTGCCCACCTACCCTAAACAACATCAGCCAAGATAAGGAAGGTTGAGAACATGCTTCATTGGCTCATCATTTATGGTATCCCTTTGTGTTTATATGTTGTAATGTGCTTCCCCCGTAATGTGTTTCTAAATGTTTGTTAGATTCTTTTATATGACCCTTGTTACTCTGTTGGTATAAGGTGATAAAAGAATCGCAACTGTTGTTCAATTCTTCTATATGTATCTACATTCTTCTATATGTTGTTTCATGTTATTTTGTAATTGTGCTATTTTTTGTAATTGTTTTCCTTGTACAATCTTCTTGGATCTACGACATGGTAGCACTAATTCTTTTTGGTCTCCAGGTTGTGGTCCAAAAAGATTCCTCTTCATAATTCTTAAGTTTCTTTCCTCCTTTGTGATTGTAGTTCTACTTTCTTCGGGGAATGATGTTAATTCATTTGCAATAATATCATATGTATATGTACATATTATCTTATGAACGTACTAACCCCACATTAGGTAGATCCCTTTTGTGTTCTTATGTATGTTTATGTTTTATTTCCCGTGATTTGTCCACTCTTGGGGGCATCTCGTAGTGGAAACGTAATCCGTAGATTTGCTTATGTTTCCGCTAAACTCATTGCTCTTGTTAAAGTGTTAGCAATGACTTTAACATGGGGGCATACACTCTACTCACTTTTTCCACACACACACATTCAAAATAATTTTCAAAATATTTAAAACTTTTTCCCTTTATGGATTAAAAGAAGCTAATCCTTAAAGCATGGTATTTAAAACTTTTTCCTTTTATGGATTAAAAGAAACTAATCCTTAAAGCATGGTATTTAAAACTTTTTCCCTTTATGGATTAAAAGAAGCTAATCCTTAAAGCATGGACATATTTTTACATTTTTTTTAGGATCTCTTGATCCCTCCAGTTTAAATTTACATGGATCTCTTGATCCCGCTAGTTTTCAATTTACAAATAATTTGATCCCTTTAAGAACGGATCTCCCTGATGGGTTGACTAGTGAGTAGCCACATTCACTAGGCGGTTCAACTCCATCTTTCCAGTTACACCTTTGTGTGGTTTACAATGAGACATAAGTTCTCATTGGGCGAGATAATCACACTCTTTTTCTCCTTTCTTAACTAAGTGATGTGTCTCTTATCAAGATCTTAAGGATGATGAGGACTCGATTCCCTTGGGGGCTTGAGGGTTTCTTTATCCCTTTTTATTTTAATAAGATTATCTTTTTTGTATGTTCTCCTTTACCAAGAGTTTGTGTTGAACTCATACTCTTACTAAAGTGGGGGCTAAATGTATAGTCAAAAAATGGAAGCACTTCCATAGGAGACTAGTTTATCTTTCTGAGTGAGTGGTTTGGGGTCATGAAAAGCACCTCTGAATGGGTTCCTGATCTTGACATGGCTTCCCCCTAACCTGCCCTTCTAACCTCCATTTTATGACCTGAATTCTGCATTCTGGGTCTCTGACCTGTGATCCTAGGATCTGAGGATAGGGTTGACCTTTTGGGACTAGGTCAACCTCAACCCTGCCCTAGGTCTACCTTGACCCTATCCTAGGATAGGGCCAACCTCGACCCTGTCCCAGAGTCCCAAATCTAGAATCCCATAGATTCCCGGATGTAGGTCTTCACAAAAAGTTTTCTCCCACTTCTGGGTTGGCTATTTCGGGTTCTAAATTGGTTGATTCCTAAATTATATTTAATATATGTCCTCTCCTAGGGGTAAAGGCTTAAATGATGATTTAATTATCCTATGTAGGCCTCCTTAGAAGATTGTGCCCTAATTCCATATAAAAGAGAGCCTTCTCCTCTCATTTTCTCTAAGCATGAATAACCTCAATCAAGAAATTGAAGTCTTCTAATCAAGCATCAAGCATTCTTATGAAGTGAAGTCCAAGCAAGCAATTGAGAAAGATTTGAAGCAAGCATCCATCATTCTCAAGTAACCATTTGCATGAAGGAGATCCATTGGAGGCCATTGAAGGATTCAAGCCAAAAAGTGCCCTTTTGGTGATCTCTCCATCCCTCTTCTTCCAAATCCCTTGTCAAGTTCTAGAATCCATTCAAATACTTGGTGTTGGAGATCTACAAACAAGAGATTGAAGACATCCTTCCATTCTACAGGCCATGTTTTGAAGCACACTTGTGGATCCACGGATTCGAATCCGCCACAAGGACATTACAAGCAAGGTGAATCGTATGTGTTTACTTTGTTTGTCTGCAATTTCAATTATATTATAAGGTTAATTCCAAAACTGGGGTTTGACCAAGGCAAACCCCTTCCCCCAAACAAACAAACATTTTTCTTGCAGGTACAGGTTCGGGACAGTAAATCTGAGGCTAGATCTGGATACCCTTTTCGGATTTCTTTCAGACTGTGCGAACAGAGACACTTTCAGAGTTGAGCAGACCGAGTTGGAAAAAGTGGTACAGGGTTGACCTTTTTCATTAGATGACATCGGAACGGAAAATGATTTTTGGGTTTTGTCCGTCTCTCTGTTCTGATTTGGTATCAACTATTGGCATATCTAGAAATAGTCTACAGATCTCAAAGAACAACAATCTTTGATCTGCAATTTTGTAAGGTTGGTACTTTCTCCTATTCTTTTCAATTACTGTCCTTAATCATATTTATCAATCAATTTATAGAATTTAAGATCCCCTTTCTTAGTCTCTTTCCAAATATTGGATTCATTTGTGTATTAACCCTTTGGAGTTGATCAAAATTGGATCTCCTATTTATATATTTGAGGGTGAAGGTAAGGAGCATCTTATCTTCCCTTAATCACAATCATAATTGCAATATACAATCAACATAGATAACAATTCTCTCCTTTACATTTTGGTAACATAAACAATCAATTCAATTCAAATCATCTAATCAAATAATAAATTTATTTTTTTATGTTACACCTATCATCAATAACCTCCAACTATTACACAACCAAAAGGAATGTATATTCAGTTTTTAAAAATGATTCCAAGGTATGTACCAAATTATTTTTTTTTAAAATGATTCTATCTGATTCCTTCTTTATTCTTAGTCTCCTTTTTGACCAAGATAATACATCCAACCATATTAAGAATATTCTACACTAACTGCCACTCAAAAATTATTTTACAGACTATTAAGAATGGGCAATTAATTGTCTTTTAAGCCACATTATATAGATTTTGAAGATTCAAAACTAGGAAAATTCTTTGAAGATTGATAAATGAAAAAGATTTAGAGTTTTTCAATTTAATAACATTTAATTAAGTAATATCACTATCATGAGCCCATTCTTTGTCAAGTTTTCATTATTTTCATATTTCCTATCATTAATGAAAATTCTTGAGACTGACATTGATAGTATGTTTATCTAGTATAGAAGATCTCATCTCCTTTGGATTATCCTTACCCACATCAGCAGGAGTCTACAAATTAATTCCTACATCCTTGGCATGCCTCCAAGACTTGGGTTGAGAAGGGATCTTATTGAACTAGGCAGAATTTATTTTTCATTAACAGAGGCGGGGAGTTCATAAATTTTCCTTTTTCCTTTGGCACTCAACAAGGATTCCCTATCCACACCTTTTCCTTTGACATAAGTATCAGAATCCAAAGAATTTGGCACCATGTCATGTCAGGGAAAATATGTTGGTTCTTCATCATCTGACACTACAATTTTCTTATGGCCCATAGGGCTAAGGTGAGGTTTTCTCTGCCTATAAGATGAGGTGCATTGGTTCTCATAGATATGAAAAACCTCATCACCATCAAAATCCACATACTCATCATCAAAGGATCTCTTAGAAATGGGGATCTTCTCAACATCCAAGGAATTCACATACTCCAAAGTTAAAGTATCAAACCCTTATGGAGGATGGGGGAAGGAAAAAAAATTTCATGGGATTTAGGACTATGACTTTGAGAAGAAATCACATAAAATTGGGTCAAGGTGGAAAAATAGTAACTGAATATGTTAAAAAAATTATCATCCAAGGTAAGGTAACACATGATTACCTTAATAACGTCACGCCACAACTTGGGAAGGGATTTTATATAAAATCCTTTGTCGATGTTCTTCCTCAACTTTTCACTTTCACATGGAAGGAAAAACCATTCCACTTTACAACTTAACAAACTAAAAAAATATTTAACATAATGAAATCAAGCTAACTTATAGATATCTACGTTGGAAATCTAAATTAAAAATAATCATACTTTTATGTATTTTAGGAAAAAAAATTATGTTTTGTATAGTGAGTGTCACTCTGGTCCTATATTATTGTTAAGTGCCATGCAATAAACATGCCACTTTGAGTTCACCAGCACCAATATGGGTAACACGACACTTTGAGTTCACCAACACCAATATGGGTTTTAGGTCTAATAACAAGGCCCTATTATGTTCTTTTAAATTTTAGGTCTAATAACCCGGCCCAATTATCTTCTTTTGTGAAGGTTTGAGAGAAGTTGGATTTTTATATTTTTGTTAGATTAGTTGAGCTTATAAGATTAGATCTTAATAGATGGAGGATGAGAGTTAAGTCTGGAATAGAATAAAATGAATAAGTGAAAAGTGGCATCATGTGATTAGGTGAAATGATTAGGGAAAATATAGAGAGAAGAATTAAAAATCTTATTTTAGAGATTTGTGATCTTAGAATTATGTGCTAGAGTTGGAGTCTAACTTGAAGCTTTGGGTAAGTTTGACTTTAAATCATTATAATGAATATTTGTGGAGGAATATGTAACTGACTAATTAGTTGATAAAATTGAATAGTTTATTCAACTAAAGATGAGGTTGAAATTAGATTAGTTAAATAAACATTTTATTTATTTATTGAGTTTTAATAGAAAGTTGGACAAGATAATCTATTAATTCGACCAATTAATATCAAAGTAATAGATAGATAAGTAAGTAAAAAGGTTGGTTTGATTAACTATATAAATAAAAGTTATGTACTCAATTGATGTTAGAAGAATAAACAAATGAGTATAGATGATATATTTGATGTCAAAAGAATAGAAAGTGGCCATGCTAGATTTGTTCTTAGGATTTGTTGAATTGAGATCTCTCTACTAGCCATATCACATCAATTAAATTGTCTTTTCTCCACCTACTATTAAAGCAATATATTTGCTCACACTATGACTATTTAAAAATCTTAATATGCATACACATGATAAGATATGACTTTAGAGGTGAATCATCTGGGTTATTATTGCTCACTAACCAATCCAATAATCAATTGCACTTCTCAATAATTGAAATATAGATAGCTATCAAATATTGAAAAAAAAATTATAATATAAAAATAAAAATATAATATACTAAAGAAAAGTAATGATTTAATAATCAAATCATCCATAACACTCAAATATAATATATAGAAAATTCCTACCAAATCTATTTTTAATATGTAAATAAATTTTTATAATATGTAAATAAAAAATAAAATTATTATTGGCTATTTAACTTAAATAAATAAGTTAAAAAACCGATGTCATTTCTAACACCACCAAATTCTTTCACCAACCAACCTTATCAATTCTAAAACCAATAATCTATTTCACATTTGTTTTGTACTTCATTGTTCAGCCAACTTGTACGTTTATTACAAGATTAACAAGATATGTATGCAGTACGAGTCCACCCATTTGTGAAAAATTGGATGGAAGCAGGTTATAAAAGAGATAAGTGACTGATTTAACTGCAAGCTTGCAAATTCAACAACTCAGTGGAAAGTTACTTTAATGTAGTCAATTTTAATGAGGATGACCTGCTAGACTAGTCAATTTTAATGAGAATGTTGGCCAATGGGTGGCTATAAACCTGCTACTAGCATTCTCTTGCATCCAAACTTCTGAAGCCCCTACCTGCCCCATACAGACGGGGAAAAATTTTAGCCATTTGCAGGGTAGAGTCAAACTTGACTGAAAAGTTCTCTAAACATACACTTCTATAATAGGGTTAAGCAACAAAACAACTGCTGAACCTGGAAGCAAACGAATAAACGACCAACGGATGTCCTTGTTTACAGGGTGCCATTGATATGGCTCCTTTTTCTACTGCCTGGGAGAGATATGGTCCTCATGAAATGCGGGCATGCATGAAAAATGTGGAAGCACATGTCAGCCACATCAACTGTTTAAAGATTGCCACCTACCCATGATGCTTAGGTGTGTGAAACGTTCATATTTTTTCCCCAAATTTGTAATAGAGAAATAAAATAAAATACCAAAAAAGTTATCCGTAGCCGATCATAAAATAGGAATGAATGTGTAAAATTCTTATTTAATAGAATTATTTCAAACGACCAGATTAAAATATTTGGGCATAGTTTCTAGAGCATGGATTAATTGTAGAAAGGCGTGTGTAAACATTAGTCTCCACATTTAGATAGGCGGAACTAAATATCATTTAATAAGTATAGATTATATGGCTTGAAGTATGGAGTGAGTCATAAGAATCAGACCATGTACGTACATATTACATGGCTCTGAAGTATGGAGTGAGTCATAAGAATCAGACCATGTTGATTTCGATACATAATCTTCACTACAATCTAGAACAAATATAAATTTTAGGCTTAGTTGATAAGACTATACCATAGGTGGCCCTTCATGAAACATCTTATGAAAACTCATTATTCACAATTATTGAATGCCAAAGTTTCAATCATCTTTTCCACCCTAATATCTGAACAACATATGGATCTTTTGTTGTGTGGCTATAATACAAATTCGCAAACCCTGAGATTTTGAGGAGGACGGGCCAACAACATCACACAATCCCTGAAGGGCTCTGGCTACTACTGCCAGTCAAATGATAGTAAGCGTCCTGTATGCATTCTTCTATGTCACATTGCTCTGGGTCCTGGTCCTCTGTGATGTCTGAAAGCCCCTCCTTCAATCTGACAACCGTATCATCTTTGCCATCATCTTAGATTAAGTCATCCGCTTCCAAGTATTTTTGAGTCCATAAAGCTCCTTCATTCTTTCTTAATATATTGAATGTCATTAAGAAGTCTTGATTCTTTCTTAATCTATTGAATGTCATTAGGAAGTCCACAATTTTCTTGATCCCAAATTTCTTGGCTCTGAAGGGAAGAATGTCTTCAGTAACCAGAATGGGGACCCGGGGAGGTGGTTTTCCATTGTAGATAGTGACTAGATTATGTCAACTGCCATATTAACTAAGAAAAATTAAAAACCCCTCCAGTTTCATTCTCTACCGTTCAAAAGGCCATCGATATACAATAATTTGAGAGAAAACTTCTCATCCGAGAAACGTGTAATAAAAATATCTGCATCTCTTGACATAAAGTTATTACGGACAAATGCCATGTTCTACTAAATGAGGGAAAGGAAAAAGCCTAGCTTTGGTTTCGACAAATCCACATACCTTACTTGAAAAATTCCGAGCTTTTACACGCGCGTCTCCACAGATTAATTTTAATCATAGTCCTCGAATATAAGGACTCATTTCTGTAGGCAATCTTCATTGCAGCTTTCAGCAATCCCTTTACATCGCCCTTGGCCAGAATTAGGGATGTTCATGAAAAGACGTGAGTTAGGGCTGTAAACGAGAAAAGCATCTGCCACCAGGCCGTCATGTCCAGCAGCACTGACAGACATTTCAAGCAATACCTGGCTTTTCAAGCAATACTTGGTTTGGGTGGGCTAGCGATGGTTGTGCCTCGATGAGTGAAGGAATTGAAACAGTAGGCGTTTGAGGGCTGTTAGAAATGTAAGGATGAGGGATGCCTGTAAAATGTGGAAGCTTATGCGAGCCACATGAGCTGTTTTAAGATTACCACCTGCCCATGATGCCCAGGTGCGTGGACTATTCACCATGTTTTCCCCAATTTATTTCTTAACAGAGAAAAATAAATAAATCGAAAAACTACCAGCAAAATTAGCGCTAGGCAATCATAAAATAGGAATACACATGTAAAATTCTGTTTTAATATAATTATTTCAAACGACCATAGGTTAAAACATTTGGGCACAGTTTTGGGAGCATGGATTAATTGTAGAAAGGCGTGTGAAAACATTAGTCTCCGCCTTTAATAGGTGGGACTAAAAATAACATGTTTCACATAAGCGTAAGTATCATCAACATGAGTAAACTTCATTCAAGAAGATCTTCCTTTCACACCCTTATAACATACGATTCAACTAATTACACTTATTAATTCAGAATTCTGTAAATAAATTATGCAGCATGGACAAAATGTTAAACTTAATATATGTATGTGTGCGCACGTGTATATATCTATGTAGTATTATGGATAAACGGATATCTAAACCGCAAAAAGTCCTTGGACTAACATCTATGCGCAGTGGATCCATATGAAGCATGACCACAATTTCAAATAAGGACTTTTGCAGGCTTTCATACATAGATCGATAATTACATTTCTTGATCCATGTATACCAGAAATTACATATTTCACTTAGAGGCCTATTACACAAACAGTATTATAACTAACACGCCATATCACTCTCAAATTCGATCAAGCCGAACTGTGAAAACTTTCTTATAGGTAAAATTCAATCTACTGCCTACTGCTTCACTCTGCAAAATCCTAGGAAAACAACTTGAGTACTTCACGGCCAGACTGATCTAAGGTGGCTTCTACGTTGAGATCAAAACTCTCCACGCCCATTAATTTCTTACTTCCAATACTTTGTTTTTGGCGAAGCCCAGAACCACCTGCAATTTTATTTATAGAAGTGGGACCCTTCTCTGCACAAGGACTGCCCTTGGAAGGCAGTTCACTAAAATCCTCCTGCTGGAAAACGGGCTTCCAGGGGGTTTTTCCATTAGGAACATCACTACCCACAATTTCTTCCTTGAATAAAATAGAAGTAGAATTCGTCCGCTTCTTGTTACAGAGCTTGTTCAGTGCCTGGATTCTGTCCACCAAAGTGAAAAATTCTTCAACTTCATTTTCAGTCTCATCTGTTCTTGGACATTTGCTCTTGTTTTCTGGGCACCTTTCAAATTCTTCATAACTTGCAAAACATTGTGTCTTTTTCTTTTGCCCCTTGGAGTTCATGCTATAAGCAAAACTAAGCCTTTACAGAAGAAATCTTAGAAAATACCATCGCCCACCTTTTGAAAGAAGGACCATGACCTAAAACAATCAGATATACAATAAACTATATACTAGTTTACTCTAAAATCATGCTCTAAAACCATTAGATAGCAATTCTACACTAGACAGAAGAGCAATTATAGAATAGATATTCTGTGCACCCAGAAAATTGTATAGATATTTTTAAGGATATCCTCATCTTGATAGGGAAGATCCACGGTAAGCAATAAAATTTATTGAGAAAATTTACGCACCAATGGCTCAATTTATAAATAAACAATAAACCCAACTAAGACGACGTAATCTACAATAAAAGGCTAAAAAAGTTTTTCGGGAGAGTAATCATTTTTTGGAGGAGGGACCGGGCTAATAAAAATATCAAAATACCGCTGAGAATGATGAAATTTTGCAGGAGTACATTGGTGGCGCGAATCCGTTCGCTGAGGTATCATATCAATTAGTGCACTTCCGGGATGAAGAAACATGAGGAAAAGTGATAGTTACGGATCACTCCGCTTTGGCAACATTAGCCTGGCAGTTGTATGCAATGGTTTAATGGGTATGAATTAGAAATAGTAGAAGTTGTAAAATGAGGTTCGATGGGTATGAAGAAATAGTAGAAGTTGTAAAATGAGGTAAGGTGTGTGAGTGTTTTTTAATAGAAATTATAATGTATGAGAGTTGAAAGAGTATCGGAAAAAAAAAGTGACCATTATATGTATGACTTAGTGTATGTTTATTGTTTTTGATTAAGTAAAATAGGTTTTACAAGGTTTCTAAAATCTGAATTAAAGTATTTAGAGATAAAGCATTAAAAATAGCAAAAGAGAGTTTGGATTCTAAGAGCAGAGCAAGCCTAAAAGGCCAGAACAAAAGAACACCTAAAGCTTCTTAATAAGTAAATAAAACCTGAAAGTAGCAAAAACGCCCAGGGGGCCCTAGGAAAGGTCCACCATTAGAGTGGCCGCCTTGGCCTCAAGTAGCTCCATGTTGGCAGCCGACTCCTTGAATTTTTGGATGGTACTTTCCTTGTCCTTTTCCTTAGACATCTTGGTTCTGGCCCTAGTTCTTTTGCAAGGTCCCTGATCAGGGTTCTAATCGGTCTCAACCTCAATGCTTGTTGCATCCATCCCCTCCTCCAGCTTCTCAATGATGGTGTTGGTGTGTTCTCTGGTCTGTTTTAGGATGTTATAGTTTTGTTCAATTATGTTCTTCAGAGTTGTTTCCACCTTGCTCATGTTGTCGTCGATCTGCTTGACTCAGATGCTCAGATTCCTCTATTCCTCATCCTTGCGATCCCTTTTCTCCGTATTGGTACCTCTAACCATTTTTTTGAGGTCCCCAACTTCTTGGTAGAGTCACTTGATTGTTCTGTAATTATCTAACATGTTGTTTCTGGTGTTGTTGAGTAGGTTCAAGTCAAATTTGCTACTAGTATTGTCACTTAGCACCACCATTGAGGGGTCAATAAATTCTTCCACCTTAATCTGCCCACCTTCTCTTTCTTTGACTTTGGGGATTATAATTTCTCTAGTGATTCCTATTTTAGCCATCTTAATGTTCAAGTCTCTCCAACCAACAGTCCTTCCCTTATCAACCATATAACAACATAAATCTTTTTCCTGGTCCTCTTCCAAATTTTGGGCTGTGGAGTATAAAACAGGGGAAGCTTTGCATTTCTTATCCTTCATGGATTTCCTATCAGTGCTCGTGTCCCTATCTTTCTCCTTTCTTCTTTGGAGTTTGGCAGGCATGGTATGCTTCCTCATTCTACCTTTCCTGGTTGTTATTTCCTCCTCGCCTTCAGATTTCATTCCTTCCTCATTCTCATCATATTCCTCATTCGAAGAAATAATCACGACTTTCTATTTTTTTGGGGTAACCATGATCTCTTTTTCAACTTTCTTCGAGATACCTTTCCTCTTCTTCGAAGATGAGCCCTAGTAGCTCTTCTTTATTACATACTCCTCATTCTTATCAGAATGCATGCCCTCACTGTCCTCTGTATCTGAGGGCATATAATCGGACCCTGAGGCCTCCCTCTCCTCTTTCTAACCAATTTCCTTGCCTAGGATTTGGGCCTTAAAGTATTCATAGATCAAAAATAGAAGCCCTTCATGCAGGGCCGGGTTAGAAATAGCCTTCTCTCTATACCCATTGATATTCTCGTTTATAGAGGCATATAAATAAAAGGGAATATACACCTTAATGCCATGGCGGAAATGATTCATAAGTACAAAATGGTAGGTGCAGATTCTATCAAACCTAGTATCAAGGGTGATGTAGTAGATAATGGTCCAAAGAACAAACCTCCACAGAATTTTCAACCCATCAGGCAGGTAGTGGGTGCCAACTTTGGTGAGCTTATTCTTTTCCTCCTTGTTGCTAACATATTCATTGATTGCAGTGTCCGAGATCTATCGG
This sequence comes from Thuja plicata, assembly GCA_018584345.1. Taxonomy (NCBI): domain Eukaryota; kingdom Viridiplantae; phylum Streptophyta; class Pinopsida; order Cupressales; family Cupressaceae; genus Thuja; species Thuja plicata. The sequence continues at coordinate 1,903,214 of MU223442.1, read as the reverse complement.
TCTTTGTAGAATTTTTTTCCAACAATGGGGATCCCCGTGACTGCAAAGATGACCTCATCAGTCACCGTAAAATTTTTGCCCTCAATCTTGATGCTACCTTTGTTCCAATTTTTGACAAACAATCTAGTCATAGTCTGTTTCCCACCATGGAGCCATTCAATAAAAGTAGTAATCCCATCATTATGCAGATGTTTCCAGACTTTTGCCTGCCTCTGCCATTTTTTACTATCCTTTGTAGGCTCCCTTCTATGTCTTTCTCCACCCATTGTGTGAGGATAATGCTCAAACAGGGGAAAATCTCTGCTAAAACTAGCTTTCACCAAATGAATCCAGAATGATCTTCTGTGATGCCTTGAGCTGGAAGTAATGTCTTTGTTTTTGAGTACCCAATAAGTGTGCGAGTTTTGATTGTAGTTATTTCCCTTCCAACCTGTCTCATACTTACCATTTATGGTGATGCCATTACCTTTTCAAGCTATCACTATCATGATTAGTTTCTATGTGTCCCTCCTTCCCATGGATTCGGTCATAATCCACAATATCTAAAGTGTCACGTGGACGATCTCCTCCACAAAGCCAACTTTTTTGCCTTTCACTTCGCACCGCCCAGTTCACAAAATAGTCGGCAACATGATTGCCTTCTCTATAAACATGGCTAATATGCACCCTTTCAAAGGTATTCAACAAGCTCTGTGTCTCCTCAATCATGTTGGCAATTGTCCAAGAAGGAGGGTGATGCTTTTTAAGGTAGTTAATAATGTTTCGGGAGTCACCTTCTAACCATAGTTGTTTAATACCCAAGTTATGTACTAAGTTTGTCACTTGGAGGGCTACGCTAGCTTCCGCGAAGTGGTTGGTTTGAATGCCTAATAGGAAGGTAATGGAAGAAATACCCTGACCATAGCAATTTTGAATAATGCCTCTGCTTCGCGCCTTACCCATATTACCCTTGGTCACGCCATAGAAATTGTCTTTGGACCAACCTTCCAGTGGGCAGCACTAGGTGCAGCTTTGTCTAATATCCATGGTCTTCTTGGGGTTTGTAGAGTCGGCTATACCATCACCTGCAAAAGGATTAGTATTGCCACATAAAACAAAGTTCTCAAACAGAGCATGATGGATTTTTTCAAATATTATTTTGGGGTTAGCACTGTGTTCTCTAAAGATGTGATTGTTTCGCTCTTTCCATATGCCCCAGCAGAGGTGAGGGAGCACCCAGAACTAGATTTTGTGAAAGGCAATTTTTTTGAAGGGCCAGGTCCAATGAGAGAACAGATCTTGCATAGAAGCTGGGAAACACCATTGGAGGCCAAAGAGCGACATGATAAAATGCCAAACAGAGCTAAAAAAGGAGCAAAGGATGAAAAGATGATCCACAGACTCTACATTGCACAAACAAAGAACACAATTGTTGGGGATAGGGATGCCACATTTGATAAGGTTATCAACAGTAAGGATACAATTTTGGAACAAAATCCAAAAAAAACATTGATTTTTGGGATGAGGCCAGGTAACGAAGCTTTTTCCCAAAAAGGGGGGGCTCCCTGATTAAATTGGGCAGGAGTAAGCAGAGGCTACAGTAAAAGAGCCATGTGGAGAGTCTTCCAAAATCAAAGCATCTCTATTCTGGGAGAGAGAGATAGCATTGAGGGCCATGGTTAACGGTTTTAGATCTAGGGAAACATAAGCCAGGTTCACTCAGGAGTTTCCCTCTCTATAATTGTTGACCCAGTCCCCAAAGAGCAAGATGCAAACCTCCTTCCATTGATTGAAATTGTCGATGTCTTTTAGGGGCTTAGTCATGAGCCAATTTTCATCCTAGATACCAATCCTATGAAAGTTACCAAATTTCCATTTCGCTTTAGACTTAGCTAGCTCTTTAGCATTTAGAAGACCATTCTAGATATAGGACCCTTTCGAGATTTCTTTATTTACAAAGAATTCATTCAGAGAGGCATTGGGCAGGTATTTATCCTCAAATAAATCTTGCCATTCCTCTTTCCCATGAAAGATCCTCCATATTTGTTTAGCTTGAAGCACCTTATTAAAGGGCCTTAACCTTCTGATTCCTAGACCTCCTTCCCTTTTAGGAAGACAAACTTTTTCCCACACAATCAGAGGGATGTGTTTATTCTCTTCCCCTCCTGTCCACAGAAATATTTTTTGAATTTTCTCCAAGGCTTTCGCCACTTTAACCAATATTGAGAATAGGCAAAGTGCGTAAGTGGGGAGGTTTTGGAGAGTGGACTTAACTAGTTGGATCTTGCCTACTTGACTGAGAATGATACCCTTCCACCTAGCCAATTTTCTATTAAATCTGTCAATAAGTTTGTTCCAGAACTCTTCTGGGGATTTAGCTCCAGGAGGGAGGCCCAAGTAGGTGGAAGGAAGGGAACTAATACCATAGCCATAATTTCCACCATTATCCTTTGTCAGGCCTCAAAAGTATTGATAAAGAATAAAGAACTCTTGTTCCAATTGATTGATTGGCCTGTGGCCTTAATGTAAGAATCCAAAATATTTTTGACCACCTTGGCCTCATTCACTGAGGCTTCCCTACCTAAGATGGTATCATCATCGAATTGTTGATGAGAGGAAATGGATTGAACAAAGGACGGCTTGATGCCTTTCAACTCACCAGCAATCTTTTGAGCTGAGATCGATTTGCCCAAGCAATCTGCCAATATAATCAAGAGAACAGGGGAAAGGGGGTCCCCTTGTCTCAAGCCCGTGGAAGCTTTGAAGAAAGCCAAGGGAGCCATTAACCAGAACTGAGAAGGAGGGAAAAGAGATAAGATGAAAGATGATAAGGCAAAATTTACCATTGAAACCATAAGCTATCAGCACTTTCATCAAAAGTGACCAGTCCACCTTGTCATAGGCTTTCGATAAGTCAAGCTTTAGAAGGAAACCTTCCCTATTTCCAGCTTCATGAGAATGAATTCCCTCATACACTTCCATAGTAGAGTCCAAGATTTGCCTTCCTAGGACAAAACCCAACTGTTGGAGAGCAATGATGGAGGGGAGCACACTGAGAATTCTGATAGTGACAACTTTTGAAATGATCATATAGAATGAGTAACAAAGGCTGATGGGTCCGAAAAGATCCATGGTATCCACCCCTAGAACCTTTGGGATGAGCACTAGAAATGTTGCATTAAGTTCTTTAAGTAGATTCTTATACCCAAAGAATTCCTGCACTTCTTTAACCAGATCAAATTTGACAACTTCCCAAAACTTGTGAAAGAAAAACATGGGGAAGCCGTCAAGACACAGGGCCTTGTGGCCTGGAAGGGAATCTGAGGCTTTTTTAACTTCAGCCATGTTGGGGATAGCACACAGGGCTTTATTTTGGTGCTCCAAAATGACAGAAGGAATGTTGTTCAAAACATTTAGCTGGTCTTGCTCAGACAAGTGAAGATCTTTAGACATAAGGGATTTAAAGAAGTCGACAGTAGTCGAAGAGATGTCTTTGTCTTCCTTCATAATTTAGTCTCCTCTTCTAATGCCAGTGATTCTGTTAGCAGCCCTGTGTCTCATAGTTGAGAGGTTGAAGAAATGAGTATTTTGGTCTCCCTCCTTTAGCCATATGGATCTTGACCTTTGCTTCTAGTACATTTCCTCCTTGCTGATCACATTGTGGTACTCCGAGAGATTTTCTTTTTCAAGAGTGGGATTAGACTCACCATTTTTGTCTCTCTCGATTTCATCTTGAATGTGGCCAAGGTCTAAGATGGCCTTTTCTTTGCAGGTGAAGATGTCCCCAAACTCCTTCTTGTTCCAGATCTTTATATTAATCTTGACATTTCTGAGTTTTTTGGCAACTGTGAACATTGTTGAGCCTTTGATCTCTATATTCCACCATTCCTATATTTTAATGTTAATGTTAGGATGTGAGGTCCACATTCTTTCAAATCTGAATGGAAAGTGCCTTTGTTTGATAAGCGGGTTAAGGACTAGGGAAATGGGAGAATGATCCGAGCCAATTCTCACTAGAGTGGATAGTTTACTATTATTGGAATTCAACCAATCAGTCATTATCAGGGCTCTATCTAGCCAAAATTTGATGCAATCACTCCTGGTTCTCCTATTGCTCCAAGTAAAATTAGCCCCCTAAAGGTCCACATCTAGCAGAGCTAGATCATTGATAAAGTCCATGAGATCCTGCCTACTATCAGGATCTGGATTTAACCTACCCTGTTTCTCCCCTACTTTGAGAGGGGTATTGAAGTCCCCCATGATAATAAATTTGGATAAATCTAACAAAGAAATAATTCCTCTAAGTTTATCCCAGTAAGTTCTACACCCACTTTTAGAGTTTAGAGCATAAATGGTGATAATATACCAGCTATCATAAGTTTTTAAATTTTTGAGATGAATAATCAGAATGTTACCTTTTCCATAGACAATGTCAGCATTCCATAGAGAGGAGTTCCATAGAGTCATCAGCCCACCAGATGCACCATCCAATCTAATGGAAGTCCTATCCATCGACTTGCAGAATTTAACACCTTCCAGTTTTTCCTTATTCATCTTCGTTTCTTGGATTAACATAACATCGGGTCTATGAGCTCTAATCATATTTCTTATTGCATCCTGCTTATGCAGCTTGTTTAGACCAAAAATGTTCCAAGAGATTAGATTCATTTATAACTTGGAGTATAGGCTGCTTGGATGGTCTATTGAGTTCCATCCGCTATATTCTTAAAGGCTTTTTGCCGGATGTGGAACAAATATTTTTGCCCTGGCATTTTCTTTATTCCTCCCAGATCAGCTTTTTTCTTGCTTCTAGTTTTTGCTAGAGATACTAGGGATGGATCTCTACTAATTTTTTTGTTCCTCAGCTTTGTCCATTCACTCTCCTTCCCTTCTTTGTGTTTTGTGAACATTACTTCCATTCTGGTGAAAATCCCTAGAGTAGCCAAGTTTAGCATATCATCCAAATACTTTTTCTGACCCTCTGGTTTTAGGGTTTCATCAGGATATTTACCCATTGGGAGTTCCTTCCTTTGAAAGAAAACACCAATCTTTTAAGACAGTTATGGGGATTGGTGAGCTAGCAAAGAGGGAGAAGGAGGAAACTCGCTTTCATAACACAAGTCTTGAGATGTTTTAAGGATACTTCCTTTCGTGACAGGGGCAACATTCACAAAAGGCATCAAGTCCAAATATTTTGACACCATTGTAGAGTTCTCTATTGGATCCTCAACCTGAATACTATTTGATTCAACCCCTTCCCTGTGTTTGCAAGGTTGATCCAATGAAGGTTCCTTTTTTCGCTAGACCTGTGAAACAATTTGGGGATTCACAAAGATGGAGGCATCAATAGTAAGATCCTTAGATTTTCCCTCTAGCTATTGCAATTTCTTAGCTTTCTCCTTCATGAGAACTGGGCATTTCCTTTCCATATGCCCTACCTTCTTACAGTGAAAATACATAAAAGGCATGCTTTCATATTCCATTTTCTGTAATTTTTTTCCTAACTTTGAGTGGATTTCTATGACCTCTGGCATATTTTTCCCTTCTTCAACACCTATGCAGATCCTTGTGTAGGTGAGGCACCTTTTATTCACTATCACTGGGTCAATGAAAAGGAGCTCACTTAAGGAACTCTCTAAACCTGCAAAGACATCTTCAAACTAGAACACTAGAGGGAGTTTAGGTAACCTAACCAAAACCGGAGCTTGGATATAAAATTAGTAATTAAAGTCTAGATTAGGAGTCCATTTCAGCAAGGCAAGCATTGATTTTCTAATAGCCCATGCCCCAACACAAAGGATCTTGGTATAGTCTTAAGGACACGAAAACTCAAAGGATTAAAAACCCCTTGCCTTAGCTTTTATTTCAACTTGGCCCTTTAAATTCCATTTCTCTTGGTAAAGTATCTAACGACATCAATATTAGGCCTAGAGCCTGCAAAATTTCCCACCAAGGTGTGAGACATTTATGCAATATTATGGTCTATGAGCTCGTTCAGTAAAGCGATAGCATACTTTCCCTTTTCCTTAACAAATAGATCTTTTATAGCCAGAAAAAGGGACTTGCCTATGGGTTTAATCCTGAATAAAGTTGACCAAGGACGATGCCAAATTGAATCCTCCTTGTCAACATGTGAGGTCTTTGACTGTTCTGAGGATTTAGATCCCACCTCCTCTTTTCCTGGATCCCTCTGTCTTTCGCATTGGCCCTCATCCTTGTTTGATGTGTCTTTCTTGCCTTGGTCTGCCAGGGCTCTGCCATCACCTCCTCCCACTACAGAGTCCGATGTCTGTGAGGACTATTTCCCGCCTACATTTGAATTTCCTACTCCTCTAGCTCCTCTCACTCCTCTCTCACAGATATCATCAAAATTTTGAAACAAATATAATTAGGTTGTTTGAATATTTATTTTTCATATTAAGATATTCTTCTATGCAACATCAAATTCACAAAGAGATAATTGACTAGGCTTGTTTTAATAAACTTGATTAAACTAAAGCAATTTAGAAAAAAATTAGTCAATTTTTTTTTCATTGAAAATGAGGATGTATTTGGCCTTGAGTCAAATTATAAATTTATATAGTAATTCAATATTATTTATGTAGATTCAAATTGATCGGTTCATATTTCATGATTTGTGATTTATAAGATCCCATCTCTCAAGAAAATAAATGACCTGGTAAGAACTCATCTCATCTAGGTGATGCTCATAATGGTGAACTGTTACGACTTTCTAGTGATCAATAATCCTTATACTACTAAAAATCAAGCACACTTATTTATGAATTTTCTAGGAAACTCGTTAGTTCATATTTTGTGAGTGGTAGTTCATTAGACATGTCACTTGTTAAAGGCCTTGTAAATGGACTAGTAGGATATGTGGGTTTGGTCTTGGGGAAAATAAATGATTTATTGTACTTGAGTCAAAGTAGTTGGAGGATGAGTGACATACTAGGAAGTCCCTGTTAGAAATACAAGATGGGAAAGCAAGATACTGAGAGGGGGGGTGTATCAGATCTTATAAATTTTATCACTTAAAACAAAGTGATCCACAACCATACATAAATATAATTGATCTATCAACTAGTAGAATCCATAAAATAAAATAAATAACTCAAGGCAAAAAATTATTGTAATGCATAAACCCAATAAAGGTAAAATTGGGGTGGGGATAACACCCACAAAAATCTTCACTACTACAGCAACAAAGTGTGCCTGTTAGGGCTAAAAAATTTGATAACAACTTGTGATCTACCTGATTAAAGGTCTGCTCGATTAAGAGCTACATATCATTACAATCTACTTTGTAAAAGGATTTAAACTTAGAACAAAGTAAGCACTCGTCTAAGAGATTTAGAAAGGTCTGCTAGAACCACTCTGTTAAGAGATTTCACCTGATACACTTGTTAGAATGTCTCAAGATCTGATCCTTCGATATGCACTCAAACGCTGATGATGCATCTCCTCTTTTTAGTACCCTCTCTGATCTAATAATTTGATATAACTTTACTCTGCTACTCACTACTCTATTTCTCTGCTAGATCTATACTTCTTATGCAAAAAACCCTTTGCATATCTCTCATGTATGCACTTACACCTTACAAAATTATGGTAAGAAGAAATCTTATATACCTTACAAATCTGGCATTGACATCTAGATCAACGGTCAAGATCAAATACTTATGCCTCTTGGGCATTCCAATTTTTTGATTGGTTCCATGCCACATATTGGATCAAATGTTTTAATGCATAATTAACTCTGTTGAAAACATTAAATACTCAAAAAAGTTGGCACAAAATAGTTTACCTTCAAGTTTGTGTCATTCCTGACACGTACGACAAAATTGTCTTGCTCACTATATAAATACTCGGGCGCTCTACATGAACTGATCAACTTTACTCAACTTTTGTGTAACTAGGTAACTACTATCTACTTGGAAATATCTACTGCTCGGCCTATACTAGATAGCTCAGTCACAGTGATGACCGATTATGATACCTAGATAAATGACTAAGTGTGGGTCACTAATGATAAACAAAACTTAGAGATCAACAATCTCCCCATTTGATATTAGTGGCAAAAACACTTATCATTTCTTTATATCCAAAAAATTTTCCTAAGTACACAACGTACTCCCCGTAATATTATACTTTGGACTTAATATAACATTTACATAGTATAAATGCCAAAAAATATTATTCCTGTTGCTACACATCTTTTTCTATTTCCTTATTTATTTCCCCCATTTTTTGTCATTGATAGTTGTAGGGGTTAAGTTATATTTATCCAAAAATGTCTTATGAAGCTGTAATATCAATGCAAAAAATGTATCCCAACTATCCTTAACAAACTTCATAACTTGTAACTTAGTTCATAGCTCGATAGCTAGACTTACCAAACTATCTGTAATAGAGAGATGAGAATCTCTCTTGACTAATTCATGTGCAGCTGCAAGTTTCTTCTAAATAACCACGAGATGATGTATCAAGTTAGTCTGAATTGTTATCAATTTGGCCCTTATTCGGCAATCTTCAGCCATAATCTCGGCTAACCTCCTTTGTGCATGAGTCAACCTATCAAAATGTATGGAGGTAGAACTAGGATCCATCCTCAATGAGCTCGCTATTGACCTTAAATCTAATTGCATCTTCTCAATAAGCTATTGATTATCCTTTTTAATTAATTTTACATCACATAACCATTTGTACTAAGCATAAAAATTATTTGTAACTTCCTCAAGAATGTCAATAAGAGAAGAAAGTTCAACTTGTTTGGTAGCAATCTCTTCTGATATCTTCTCCAAGACTTCATTCTCAAATTTTCTCTTAGACCATTGCAACAACTTTTCATTTGCCGCAATGTTTTCATCATTAACTCTCTACAAAATGTGAACTAACTCTTCTAGAATTGGTGCTTGCTGATTTTCATCTTCCATGTCAAAAGCTTTAACAAAAATAATCTTTATATCATGTAGAACTTTCTTCTACTTATGCTCCCTCTTCATTTCCTCTTGTCTCTTCTTCCTCTTTAATAGGTCTTGATGAGTCTGAATCTTCTCATATGACAATTTCTCTAGATCCCATTTAGGAATCACAATAACTTCATCCAAAGTGACATTTAAGCTTAGTGAATTCTTCTTATTTAGCTTCTTCTTGAGCTCAGGTGAGGTGATACTTGACTTGGGTTCTTCAATATCTTTTCCTTTGTCAGTATTAATTTCAATTTGCAGTCTTCAACTAAGTCAACATTACCTACTGATAATGTATACTCCCAATTTTGGGTCTAGTTGGAGTAGATGATAAATAGCATGGTAGATCTACCAACACTTGTATAGCCTCTTGTTTTGTAAGCTTATTTGCAACTTCTTCCATCTTATCTCCACTATTTAAAAATGTTTGTACAACATCTAAAATAGGCGGATTATTATTGATTATCTCATGTTCCTCTACTTTCTCTGTCTTGGCCTCAGTTGCATGAATAGGCGATTGCATACCTGTGTCTGCCGGCTCATTCAGATCCTCCACATCCACATTACTGTTATCTTCAATTGTAGTGACAATGGGACTGTCCATTTTCAGATCTATAGTTTGCACTTTGTCTATTTACTCTTCCAGTTCCATTTCAATCTTTGCCTTATCAGTAGCAATCTTTTCTTCCATTTCCTTTTTCTCTAAGGTGCCTTCACCTTTCTTATCTTCCTTCTTAGTCAATAGCCCAAAAGTCTCCTTCCAAATTTTAGTGCTCTGTTGGATACACCTTCAACATCATTTTTTAGAATTGCATAGGCTCTTTGTTTGGGAATAAACTTCCTTTGAAATTGTTCAATGAATTTTCCCATTTTCTTCTTGGTTAATCCAGGAATGACCTTAGCTAACTTCCCTTCCCTTATTTTCCTTTCATTCATCAATTCATATTTCCACTTTTGTGATAAAATATCATAAATATTTTTTGGGGACAAGGTTTCCTATCTCTATAGGCATCATCTTAAATGTACTCATCATGTCTAATAGTGCTTCCTAAATCTTATGCTTGTCTACTATACTTTTCTTTTCATACCTAATAAATTTGAATCCTACTAATCCTGCTGTACTTCTAATGTTCTTGCATACCTCATCAATATTGGTTAGTGGTTTATGTGATGTTGTAGGTATGTTGCTGGGTTCATCTGTATCTGTCTTCTCCTCATCATCTTCTTGCTCCAAGATTAGTTTCCTCCTCGGTCTTTTCTCAAGTTGGCTCGGCACAACCTTTGTTTCAACTTCTTTTCTTTTCCTTGAGATTCTCTCTCCAACATTCTTCTTTGTATATACTTTTGTTGACTCGTCAAGAGATGAAACAGTTGATGCCCTGGTGCTAGGCTAGTTAGCAACATGAGGGGTACTTTTAGATTTGTCTTGGCTTGGTTTAGTTTCCTTGGAAAATACTGGCTGCTTTCCTTTAGCTTTCACAATGATATCTTCTTCAAGTGCACTCTCCTCTTCTTCACTAGACATATCATCTCCATGTCCTATTGATAAACTCTCTATTCCAACCATTTTCTTCAAATATTTTACAATCTTTTTTCCTTTTCCTCTCCATAGTGCCAGCCTTCATATTCATAGAAATTTTGGACTTAGCTTCCTCATAATTCCCAAAACATTTCACTGATCCATCAATCTCCTCTTCCAGTAGATTTTTTATAGCTATAGATGTCTCATCCATGTTCACCTCATAAGGTAATGGCCTTAGCCATGATACCCTTGGCACTACTGCCTAGACATAGGTAAAATTTGTATCCACTAGGAAACAAATATCCTCATAGTGTTTCTCAACTAGTGACCTGGGAATTTTGCTTCTCAATATCATTTTTTTCTTAAATTCAACAAAATATGTTCCCGTCACATTTTTAAAGTTACCACCTAATTTATCAATAGGAATATTGATCTGCTATGTAATTGGTCAGTCTGTCTTCCACACAATATCTCCAAAAGTAGGAAATGTATTATGTATATAGAAAATTATGCAAACTAGCAGGGAACCCAACTTACATATTGAGTTCTTTACCTTTCATATTGAAGAAAGTGTCTCGACCATCTGTGTAACCTAAAGCTCAGTGAGGTCATAAGTATGATATTTCTTTATAATCTTTGAAGCCTGGTCGAATGCAATACATGGGACACTGTCTAGTCAGCTCGACTGATAAAACTTGTGAGAAATAACCCTAACTACAAAATCAAGCTCCAAATCTTTGATTGTTGAGATTTTCATTCCTCTTTTATTCTAGACAGATCTAGTGTATTATTCTATATTCTCCTTACTCTGAGATCTCATGGTTCTCTTCCCGTTAACAGTTAGATAGCTAGGTACCCTGTGGATGATTTCCTTTGTAATCCTAACTGGTCCGTTATCTAGCCATATCTTCATGTTGTGTACACAACTAAGGAAAATATTGATCCATTCCATTTTCAAATCCCTCAGGAAATCTAGGGCACGAGTTAACCCTCTCTTGGATAGATGTTTGTGTTCAACTATTAGGGCTCTGTCTACACACATTTTTTTGTAGGATTCCCTTAACTCAGTATATCCAATTTTGCTAACTTTGCACATATAAAATGACCTAACATCATGAGTCATAAGTAACTTGGGTGGAATCTATGATAGGGCTCTGGTCATATCACCCTGAATGGCACTTTCAGGAACTTCCCTAAAATTAGGAGGCGCGCAGGTATCGCTCCTAACCAATTGAAGTTTTATCAACTCCTTCTCCATATTCTTAGCTGCTATGGAAGAACATGTGGCCATGATTTCAAAAAGTAGGGTTTCAAAGATGACAAACATAGTACTTTGGCAATTATCAAAATTCACACTATTCACTCAAGATTGTCGACGACACACTCTAGAAATCTTTGAAAAAATCTTTGTTGAAATCAAGTTCACAAACGCTCAATCGCTCCATGAAATTCTCAATCACATGGTGAGAATGAAAATGAACAACTCTTTCCTTTATATAAATTCCAACTGACAAAATAAAGTTAGTATTAAATGTTCTTTCCATTGAGTGAGTACCATATAGCTGTCCTCGACCAACTCAGAAAAATTGCCTATCTCTCCGTCTTAACCCATACTCAGTCATCAAACAAAACTTACTCGGTCAACCATACCAGCTCAGAATACACTAGAGAATTCAGTCTTAGTGCACAATAAGACTGTTTCTTGACACCTATAGTGCATATTGACTTTTCACAGTAGATGTCTCAAAATGTGTCCTGATGTGTCTTTACATATGCAGATATGGACTTATGCATTATTATATGTTAGGAACTGATGAAAGATATGAAATATAAATACAGTTCCTCACATACCTCATTTGCCTAGTTGGTGATGGTGTGATGACTTGATCCATTGGATTGGGTGACCTCAGTTGTAGTAACTTCACAATTGCTCGGTTCTTCTTTCCTTATCCATGTCTAGTTCATTTTTGCTCTAATCTTCTCAATAGTAGGCGAAGCTATCCTTGTTTTTCAATCTCTCCTAGTATGACCAATTTTCAGATATTATCACAAACTAGGCTTCCATTCATCCAACTCTTAGATTTTCCTTTGAAATTTGTCTTTATACAATTTTCTAGAACATATCCATACTCACCATAGTAATGACATCTATGCCATGTGTTGTAATCCCAATTATAAGTGTTTCCTTTCCTAGGTGCTTTTTCTTGTGTCTTTGATGTCCATTGTTGTTTACCATTAGATCTGTAATCTTGTGCTCTATGTCATAATTTATGACAGTTGTAACAATACCCATTGAATCTGGGTGTGGGAGGTGCATTGCTTGCCTTTTCCCATCATTCATGTTCCTGATGTCCAAACTTCTTATAGTTAAAGAAATAACCATTAAAATTAGGTTAAGGATTGAACTTACCATTCATGCTTCAAAAGATGTTTTCTATGTGTCCTAGTTTTCCATAGGGGTAGCATAAAGGCATGTTGTTCTTTTTCATTGCATTCCTCCTTTCACCAATCTTAGATGATTCTCCTTTCTCAGAAGATGTCTGTTGTTCGGTATGGCCTAGTCCAGAAGAATACTTAAATCTTATTGATGCTTCCATCAGATTTCAAAAATAATTCAAAGCTTCATTTGGTTTGTTCAATCTTTCATTAAGTTCTTTCTCAGATCTCAGTTCATCTTTCAATTGACTGTTCTCAAATCTTAGATTCATAATTTACATGTCTTTCTTGCTGTTCCCATGATTTACAAGTAGCAGTTGATTAGCCATGTCAACCTAATTGTTTGTCATCATTTGTACATCATGTGTCCTTTCATCAAGTCTGATCTGATAGTCATCATTCTTTGGTCTTCTTTAGCCATAGCTTTGTCATCTTCAACTTTCCTCTTTTGTTCCACTACTTCACATAGTCTTACTGTTTGCATTTCTTGTTCTCTTTTCAGTGTTTTGACTTCTTCACACAATATATTGTTCCTTTCCAATAGATCTGAAATTGTTTCATCACTCTCTGTAGAGTTTCCATTTTTTAATAGATTTGCAGTGTCTTCTTCCTCATAATGAGTATCGTTTATTTATTTGGCCAAATCTTTCCTTTTTAGCAAGGACTTCTTCAATTCCTATCTTGGTGTCTCAAGTTGATGCAATGCTAGATGAATATCAATCTTTTTGTTCTCAATGAATTTACCCAATTTATAAACCTCCATCTCAAGATTTGTATTCTCAATCTGATTAAAACCTTTTATAGGAGAACTGTAGTATGATACCAATTGTTGGAAATACAAGATGGAAAAGAAATATACTAAGAGTGGGGAATGAATTAGATCTTATAGCTTTTATCACTTAAAACAAACTGATCCACAACCATACATAAATATAATTGATCTATCAACTTGTAGCATCCGTAACATAAAATAAATAACTCAAGACATAGAATTTTGGTAACCTAGAAACCCAATAAGGTAAAGCTGGGGTGGGGATGACATCGACAAAAATCTTCACTACTGTAGCAATAAAGGGTTCCTGTCAAGGCTAGAAAATTTTATCACAACCTGTGATCTACCTGATTAAAGGTCTGTTCACTTAAGAGATACAGATCATTACAATCTACCTTGTAAAAGGATTTAAACTTAGAACAAAGTAAGAACTTGGCTAAGAGATTTAGAAAGGTCTTCTAGAACCAATATGTTAAGAGATTTCACCTCATACACTTGTTAGAATGTTTCAAGATCTAATCCTTTGATATGCACTGAGATACTGATGATGGATCTCCTCTTTTTAATACCTTCTCTGATCTAATAATATGATATAACTTTACTCTTTTTCTCACTTCTCTGTTGCTCTGCTAGATCTATGCTTCTTATTCAAAATAACCCTTTTTATATCTCTCATGTATGCAATCACACCTTACAAAATTATGGTAAGAAGCAATCTTATATACTTTACAAATTTGGCATTGAGATCTAGATCAACGATCAAGATCAAATACTTATGCCACTTGGGCATTCCAATTTTTTTATTGGTTCCATGCCATGTATTGGATCAAATGATTTAATGTGTAATTAACTTTGTTGAAAACATTAAATACTCAAACAAGTCAGCCCAAAATAGTTTACCTTCAAGTTTGTGCCATTCTTGACATGTATGACAAAACTATCTTGCTTGGCATATAAAGAATCTGGAGCTCGGCATGAACTAATCAACTTTACTTAGATTTTTTTGAACTCAAAAACTACTATCTTCTTGGCAATGTCTACTACTCGGCCTATACTGGATAGCTCGGTTCGAGTGATGACCGACTATCCTGCCTAGATAAATGACTAAGTGTGGGTCACTGATGATCAACAAAACTTAGAGATCAACAGTCCCAATACATTTTCCTTCTAAACATCACCTATACATTATAAGTGCTAAGTAAACCATCCATTGTCGTGATAATTGGGTTTGTGTAAAATACTAATCATGAAATATAGATCAACAAGTTGGACTAGTTGAATGTTGATGTAAATATTGTAATATGACGCATTTAAAAAAAAATTATCAAATGATAAGACCAATAGGCCATATAATGAATGGTTCATAATGTATAACATTATGAATGTTTCTAAGATATAGTAGGCTAAGTAGGCCTAATGATGTAATACTATGCTAGATGAATTTCTATGATGTTGTAATACTTCACCCCATACAAGCATGACTTGGATATAATGAGTGTTTTTTTATTACGATAAAAGTAGTTATTGATAGGACCCAGAACCCTTAAACAATAAGAGGCTACCAAATAATAATTATGCACCAACCAAAATGAAGAGATGAAACAAGTCCAACAAAAAAAGGCTAATCATAAGATAGATAGAAAAAAAGGTAGCCAAACACTAGCAAAATGACAAAATAGAGAACATAAAAGAAAAAACCATGAAAAGGGAACAAATCAATTCAGGTTCTTAAGAACCTAAGAGACCTCCACATCAGGCTTGGACATCTCTTATACAACCTTCTTTAGGTCATTATGTTCTAGGGAGATGCTCTTGGCCTTGCAGTTCAGGTTGCCTCTGGTTGGTTTTCTTGGGCTCGAGGCCTCTTGGTATTTTTCCTGATCCAACTAGATAAACCTCTTCTTGAGTTGTCTCTTGTCAAGAGTCTCAACTATCCTTTACATGAATTTTGAAGTAATATTAATGCTTTTATGTCTCTAGTTGAGTATAGTCTAGAGAAAATATTCTCCACTATTGACCTTGTCCTTAATGCCATACAAATTTTTCTCATAGTCACTGTCTAGCTTATCTACGAAAGACATTGTCTTCTTCAAACAATCCACCAGAGTGTTCTTCTCATCAATATTCCAGAAATTATGATACATAGAGCCATTAGACCCTGAAGTAATCCCAACAACAAAATTTTGGATCACATCCAACTTGCTACTAAGGGCTCTCTCTTTGATCTTCATCTCTTTACTCTCAATGAAGATCCATTTGAAGAGGGTAAAAGAGTCAATGGGGTTCTGGTGCATGAGCACCAAAGCTTAGAACTTAGGGGATATTTTTTTTTTCTTTGATAGGGAGTTTAGGTAAAGTTTGTGGCCCTATGGGTCTTGATTGTAATAAGTGATACTCCTATAAGTACGTATGTTGTCATTAGTTTTGTCAAACTTATAATAGTCAAGGAAAACAATCAGTAAAGAGGAAGAAAACACTAAGGGAGACAGTCGGTAAAGAAGAGTATCAATGACATTGAGCACCAAATAGTTTCATGTTACCGAGTTAAGAAAAGAGCCAACACCGAACAAAGTTATTCATCGAGACATAGAGAAGAGTTAGTCACAAAGATACAGAGCATAGTTAAACACTAAGAAGACAATTATGTCACTGAGCAAGATCAAAGCTCATTACCAAACACATCAGAGTTGACATAACAATTCAAATTTGAATGCATAGAACCTAAAAATTGAATGGGAAAACTTTGATAATATTCAAGACAGAAGTTAGGTTAAACATTGAGATTGCACCAATATGATTGCACATGACAATGAAGCAATTCAACCAATGATATTCAATAAAAATAAATGTGTTGGGAATGAAACCAACTTTTCAGTGCCTCACCTCCACCGTAGAAGGTGAAGGATCAAATTAGGTTAACCACCTTAAGATCATATAAAATGAACAAAACCTGAAGATGAGAAAGAGAGAGTAGAAGATCACATAGAGAAGAGGGAAAATATTATGGAGAGATAGAGAGAGAGAGAGAGAGAGAGAGAGAGAGAGAGAGAGAGAGAGAGAGAGAGAATTAGTTACATCAACAAAGCTCAATATTTAATGAACAAGATATAAGGTGTAGGATAGTTGAGTTAACAAGTGCAAAAAGAGGTAATGCACTTACAGAGGATTTATAAAGAGTCTGATCAAAATTAAGGTTGATACATACTTGAAGACATTTTGTAATAATTTTTTATTATAGTTAAGAGTTTAGAAAGACCATCTAGTAGATAGGCCCTAATATGTCTTATTTTCTAAATCTCCAACTGGGTACATCTCTTAGATGAGAGATTGTAAAATCCTTTAATCAGGTAGATTGAATAAATATTTTTTTACTCTTGACCGAGTATAATACTCCTAATGGGGTAAGATATCAAAAGTAGCTAAATTTATATCTCTAATTGAGTAATTTACTCTGCACAAGTTACAGATTGTGGGTACCCTCCCCACAATACTTTTTCCCTCTAACAAATGATTTCTGTGTGACCAAAAATCATGGTGTTATGTGGCATGGTTTATTGATTTACTTTATATGTTTTTTAGTGTTTCATGCAATGTACTCAACTGGGTAAATGGTGAGCATTTTATGGTAAAAGTTTAATAAGTATTGATTCACCCCTCCCCTCTCAGCACTTACCTTTCCATAAGATTGATCCATCAATTTGTATCTGAGCTAGTCTCTTAAGATAAAGGTTTAAACACCCAAGAGTAAAGATCATGACCATGGAAAGTTACAAGAAATCCAAGAAGATTGATAGTCTTGAGTTTGAGTTGAAGAGTGCACAAGAAGTGATTGAAGATCTTAGAACCAAGTTAGAAAAGTCCTTTTAAAAGTGAGGAAGTAATTATGTAGTGAACTCAAATCCACACAAGAGAATGATGATACTCTTGAAACAACATCTAAACATAGTCAGAGAGGTGAAGTTTATTCTTCCATTGCAAAACTCATGGAAAAGAACAATAAACTCACCAAGAAACTTAAATTAGCTAAGATTGATCAAGAAAAACAAGCATTGATAATGAGTGAGATACTTGACTCTAAGGGAGCCATTGAAAATGCATTGAGAATAATTGAAGGAGAAAAAATACTACTTGAAACAATAATAACTGAGAAAGACAATAAAAATGTGAGGATGATGCAAGTGCACTATAATATGACCGATCAACTAGTGAGGGATAATATAGAGCCAGAAAGAAAACAATTTGAGAATCAAGTATTGAAGTGTGAAGTTGATATATTTACCAAAGAACTGAAGTCTGAAAGAGAAGCCAATGTGATACTAGAGAGAAATGAAGAAACACTGAGATCATTGGATGCATAAATTAAAGTTCAGAGACAATTGACAGACAAGACAAGATTAGGATTCAATAGTAACAACACTACTGAGAAAGGAGAGTCCTCTATTCAACATAATAGTCAAAGAAATTCTACCCTATAAAAGTTAAACAAACCTATTTTTCATTACTGTGGGAAGCTTGTACATACTAAAAACATATGTAGAAGAAAAATGGTGCAAGAGCACCTAGGCAAATACCTAAAACTAGTTACAATTTTGGCTTGTACTAAAATTATCCAAGTAAATAGTGTTTAATTTAACCTTAGAAGGTCTTTCATGTGTGTTCCTAGGTGGATTAGACTAGGCTCAATCCAACCTAGATATTTATTGCTTTTCTAGTTGTTAGTTCTAGATTAGGCCTAAGATGGGAAAATGGGTTTAAATGTGACTTAAAGCCTTTAAGGCTTAGAAAAGGGTATTTTTATGCCTAAAATGGTTCCTATAATTTTTGTACACCATTATAGGTTGGTTATAGACCCTTAGAATTTTTTTTTCTAAAGGATGTAAAATTTGTCACAATGTTGCTTGACAACATTTTTCTTGCATGACAACATTTGCACAATTTGACTCCTTTTGAGCTAACAACATGGGTATTTGTCATTATTGACTATAATTATGGGTATGGGATATTAAGACAAAGGAATCCCATTTCCCAAGGCATATAGGGAAGAAATGTAATTTTGGAAGTGAATGAAAGCTCTAAGTTCTGGTTTATAGTGATAATTGACTTGAATTGTGTTTCAGAGTTATTTTATTGATTGAAGTACAAAATTTAGTGTTGGTTCTATGTAATAGAGATACTTCTAAGAACCTTTTTTTCATTAGTGTAGTGGTTTTGAGTTCATCAAGTTAGTTTTTTAATTTTTTTTGTAAATAGAGTAGTTATTGGTGCAGTTTAGCTTGTGTTTGGTAGAATGGCTCCCCCATATTTGTCTACCATGAAAATAATTATGGCCCAGAGGAATATGGTAGGGAAGACATTGGAAGTTTTTTTTGTGGAAGGAGGAGCTCAAAAGAGCAATATTTCTATTTTTGGCATCATGCCCTAGGTGAGATTTGAGTGCACGACTAGGTGCATGACAAAGAGAAAGTGAAGTGCAATTACAGGGGAAAGAGTGAGATCTTAGAACCAAGTGTGGTTTCAAAGAGGTAGTAGTCCTACAGACACATATAGGTGATATTAAGCATTGGCCAATCCATTTAGGTATATTTCTAGGTAGAAATATGAGGAATACATAATTTAAACCCAATTATCCCTATTTACCCTACATTTCAGGATTCCACTGTATCGATGACTTAGGAACCTAAGACCACTAAAATCCTAAAGGTCTTGATACAGGGTATCTATATGTCAAGTTAGTATTTAGGGTTGTTTGTAATTTTGGAGATTAAATTGGGAAAAACACCTTGTTTAGGGCTAGTAGACCAATTAGACCTATTAGGACAAAAGCATAATCAATATTAAACTCAATTGAGAAATCGATGATGGCCCATTCTAATGGAGTCATATGGAATTAGAATATTTTTTCAATGATAGATACACCCCTTGCAGCACTTGTGAAGATTTTATGGTGAAGTTTCACTTAGAATCATCGAAAGAGGAGTGAAGAGTTGAAGTACCCTTAAGGATATTTATTCCCCAAGGTGAAGCACAAGGGGAAAAACTCATAGATTTGAGTTAGGGTAGTCTTAGGAAAGGATAGAAAAGACTAGTAAGGTCCTGGGAGTGATTCTAGGATATAGAAAAGAATAGGACGAGTGGAGTCCTAGATAAGTGTTTGTGCAAGCACATCTTGGAGCATCACTGTTAGATGGGTATCAGAGCTTGTTGATCAGGCTTGTGATGAGTATTCAAAGTAGAAGAGTCAGTAGGAGGGTCTACGATGGTGAACAATGAATATTTGGAAGAGAAGGTATATGAGAAAGAAGAAGAAAATATATTTCTAAGAGAGAGATTGGCACTATTGGAACACAAAGTGGACCAAGTGGAAGAAAAGACTGAAGAAGGGAGGATAAGGTTGAAGGGAAAGGTAAGGAAATTTCCATACAACAAATAAGAACATCTCTGACATCTTCATATTTTTTTGAAGAAGCTACATGAGGGGAAGTTGATGATAAATTTGGAGAAATGTGAATTCATGAAATAACAACTAGTATACCTTGTGTTTGTGTTTTCCTAAGGCAATCTAAAGATGGATACAAGAAAAGTGGAATCCATTCTAAACTAGCCTACTCCAAGGACAACAACAAATGTTAGAAGTTTTCATGGTTTAGCCCAATATTATAGGAAGTACATTAATCAATTCAGTACTATTTGTGCTCCTATGCTTGATACTATAAAAATAGGGATGAAAACTAAGTTTTTTTGGAATGAGAAAGCTAACCATGGATTTGAGTTGTTGAAGAAAAATATTTCCTCTTAGCCAATATTAACTGTACCAAGCTTTTAGAAGTTGTTCACACTTAAGTGTGATGCTAGTAATGTGGCCATTGGTGCAGTCTTGAGCCAAGAGGGAAGACCAGTGGCTTTCCACAGTTAAAATCTAAGTGAAGCTAAGAAGAAGCACTCTTCTTATGACTTAGAGATGTAGTCTCTAGTCCAATAAATAAGGAAATGGAGGCACTACTTTCTTCCAAAAGAGTTTTTGGTCTATTCAGACAATCAGGCACTTAGTTTCCTGAATTCACAAGACAAGCTCAGTCATAGCATATGAAGTGGGTGGAATATATCCATGCCTACACTTTCTACACTAAGTACAAGAAGGGACTGAAAAATAAGGTTGCAGATGCTTTAAGCAGAAGAACCCTGACTGTACAAGAGATACACCTACACAACATGTATATTGAGAGCTTCAATGACCTATATGCAGAAGATAAAGACTTTACATACATCTATTAGGTATTTCAAGACTACAAGAATCATTTTCATAGTAAATTCTCTTAATATACTTTACAAAGTGATCTATTGTTTAAAGGAAGCAAGTTATGTGCTCCTAGAGGGTAAATTAGAGAAAATCTAATGCACGATAAACACAATGGTGCACTTAGTGGCCATTTTGGTGTCAATACGACCCAAGAGTTAGTGTAGAGGTTATACTTTTGGTCTAAAATGAATTTGTATATTAGGAAGTATGCAGAAAGTTGTGTTGTATGTTGGAAAGAAAAGGTTACATATTCCAATGCAGGACTTTACCAACCTCTTCCCATTCCTAGTAGACCATGGCAATGCTTGAGCATGGATTTTGTGGTTGGATTTCCAAAGACCAAACAAGGAATCAATAACATATATGTTATTGTAGATAGATTCAATAAGATGGCTTATTTTGTTCCATGCAAGAGAGTTCATGATGCTTGCCACATACCACATTTATTCTTCAAGAAAGAAGTGGGGATACATGGATTACCATTTAGTATAGTCTTTGACAGAGATACTAAGTTATGAGTCACTTTATGATAACTTTATCGCATAAGTTGGAAACTAACATATCTTTTGGGTCTACATATCACACTTAGACAAATGGCCAAACAAAGGTGGTAAATAGGTTCCTTGGAATCCTAATGAGGTGTCTTACAAAGGAATATGGTTAGACTTGGTATCAACTCTTAGGATAGGCAGAGTATGCCTGTAATCATACTGTAAATAGGACTACTAGTAAGATTCCTTTTGAGATAGTTTATGGACTACACCCTAGAGGCATATTTGAGCTCAGAGACCTAAAGGATGGTTCCAAGGGTACTGGTTATGCTCAAGACTTTGCACACTCCATGAAAGAGGTGCATGAAATAGTGAGACAAAATCTACAAGAGAACATTGCAAAGATCAAGTAGAAGTTGGATGAAAGTAAGAAAGATGTTCAATTTTAGGTAGGAGATCTAGTGATGGTTCATTTGAACAAAGATAGAATATAGAAGGGAGTACCAAATAAGTTGAATATGAGGAGATAAGGGTCATGTACCATTCTAGACAAATATTGCAACAATGCATACATGGTTGAGCTCCCTAAGGACATTAGTTTATCTCCAATCTTCAAATTTGCAGACATGGTCCTCTACAAGGGTCCCACTTAGGATCTAGAAAAAAGCCTTACAGAGGTCATAAAATAGGTAGAAGACCTGAACTTGACCCCTACTTGACCTAAGAAGGTAGAAAATATACTTGTCTTGAGGGCCTACAAGAAGACAAGACAAAGAACTTATTATGAGAATTTGATCAAATGGAATGGACAAGGCGATACAGAGGCCACTTGGATGGAGGAGACTGAATTGAAGAAGAATGGAGTGGATTCCAACTTACTCAACCCAAGATTGGATTGAATTCCTTTTATTTGGAGAGGATGGTGCAGGAGCACTGAGGCAAATCCCTAAGACTAGTTACAATTTTGGCTTGTACTAACCTTAGAAAATTTGGTAGTGTTTAATTTGACCTTACAAGGTCTTTCATGTGTTTTCCTAGGTGGATTAGACTAGGCTCAATTGAACCTAGATGTTTTTTGCATTTCTAGTTGTTAGTGCTAGATTAGGCCTAAGATAGGAAAATGGGTTTAAATGTGACTTAAAGCCTTTAAGGCTTAGGAAAGGGTGGTTTTATGCCTAAAATGGTTCCTAGAATGTTTCTACACCATTATAGGTCGCTTAGAGACCCTTAACATTATTATTGCTAAAAGATGTAAAAGTTGTCACAATGTTGCTTAACAATATTTTTGTTGCATGAAAACATTTGCAGAATTTGATTCCTTTTGAGGTAAGAACATGGGTAGTTTCCATTATTTCCTATAATCATTGGTATGGAATATTAAGACAAAAATTATCTTCTTTCCCAAGGCATAGAGGGAAGGAATGTAATTTTGGAAGTGAATGAAAGATCAGAGTTCTGGTTTACAGTGACAGTCGACTTACAATGTGTTTCAGAATTATTTTATAGATTGAAGTGTGAAATTTGGTGTTGGTTCTATGTATTAGAGATACTTCTAAGAACTTTCTATTTAGTAGTGTAGTGGTTTTTAGTTCACTAGGTTAGTTTTTAAAATTGTTTTGTAAATAGAGTAGTTACTGGTATAGTTTAGACTGTTTTGGGTAGAATGGCTCCCCCATAGTTCTCCACCATGGAAATAATCACAGCCCAGAGGAGCATTGTAGGTAATCCATTGGAAATTTTTTATGTGGAATGAGGAGCTTAGAAGAGCAAGCTTTCTAGTTTTGGCATCATGCCCTACATTAGATAAGAGTGCCCGACTAGGTGAATGACATAGAGAAAGTGAAGTGCAATTGTAGGGGAAAGAGTGAGAGATTAGAACTAAGTGTGGTTTCAGAGAGGTAGTGGTCCTATAGACACTTACAAGTTAGATTAGGCATTGGACATTCCATTTAGGTAGATTTATATGTATAAATATGAGGAGTGCAAAATTTAAGCCCAATTATCCCTATTTTCCCTACATTTAAGGATTCCACTGTATGGGTGACTTAGGAACCTAAGACCACTAAAATCATAAAGGTATTGATAAAGGGTGTCTTAATGTCAAGTGAATTTTAGGTTTGTTTTGAAGTTTTGAGAGTAAATTGGGAAAAACACCATGTTTAGGCTAGTAGACCAATGATGCCTATTAGGCCAAAAGCATAGTAAATATTTAACTCAATTGAGAAAGCCTTGATGGACCATTCTAATGTAGTCATATGGAAGTCAAATAGTTTTTTCAGTGATAGATACACCCCTGTAGAAAATGTGAAGATGTTATGGTGAATTTGCACCTTGAGTCATCCAAGGAGGAGTGAAGAGTTGAAGTACCCGTAATGATAGTTATTCCCCAAGGTTAAGCACAAGAGGAACAAATAATATCTATTTGAGTTAGAGTATTCTTAGGAAAGGAGACCAAAGAATAATAAGGTCCTTGGTGTTAGTTTAGGAGCTAGAGAATACTAGGACAAGTGAAGTCCTAGATAAGTGTTTGTGCAAGTACACCTTGGAGCATCTCTATCAAAAAAGAGGTAAGTCACTGAGTTCACCCATGTTTGATGGGAATTGTTATAAATATAACAAGTATGGGCATCGAGCACATGAGTGCAAATAAAAGACTAAGAAAAAAAAAATCCATAGTTTAATGGCTACTACAATAATTGACACAAATGTGGTCACAAATATGAGGAATGCAGATCACAAAAGATAAATGAAAAATGGGTACAAAACTGATAGAATATGGAAAACAACCGATAGGGTACATCCATACCATGGGACTATAACACAAGGATATCTTGTTTAGTGTGTGGAAGAAATAGGTATATTGCTACAAATTTCATGTTGTTACATGGCAGGAACAATAGAAGATCTTGGAGAAGCCCTGACATGAGATACTTCCATTGTCACAGGCTAGGTCACCTTGCCAAAGATTTCAGGTACTGAAGTAAAACCCCTACCAAGGAAGAAAACTCTAAAAAACCTAAAGTGAATGTATAAGAAATGAGAGATCATATGAATAAGACATGGAGAAGAAAGACCATGGATGATAGAACATCATCTGGAATAGTTGAAGGCACCTTGTCCTCAGGATGGTGTGCAACTGATCTACCTAATCAAGTAACAGGTATGAGTAGGGACTACAAGTTAAAATTCAATTCTTAATAAGTTCCTAATATATGTATAGAGATCCATATGAGAATACTTAGATGCATTTGGATATATATTGTTGAGTTTATGTTTCACATTCATTTGGTATAAGGAATTAAATTTAGGTATTTAGTAATGTAAATCGGATGAGAATTAATTACCACTTTAAAATTGTTGGAAACTCTAAACCTAGAAAAACCCAAATATAGACTATATAATCTGTCATTATCACTTAACATTTTCTAGAGTAGCATGATCAGAGTTGAAGAAATGAGTTCTCAAGCACTTACAAGTGATTGTCAAGGTAATGCTATACCATTTTTTTTTATTTGAATCTATTGAGGATATTTGTGGTATTTCCATAGGTGTGTTATTGAAACTGAGTCTTAGAAAAAATGCTAGTTCAAATTTTTTTAGAATTGACAAGACAATATGGACCCAAAAGATCAAAACACAGTTGTAGTTGAGAATGTTGAGTCTGTGAATTCCAAGTACAAGATACCTCCTGCAAAGGAACCTGAACCAGACATGATGGGAGAACTTTCATCCTTTCAAAATAGATTTTTATTGATTGAATAAGTTCAAACTTTAACCCATTGCAAGGCTGAGGAGATATGTGAACCAAAGATTGATGCATCTTATCAGAAGTTATGTGCAGAAAAAAATTGAAGAATGATCATGTTCATCTAGATTCAAAAGGTTTGACACATGCCCTACATATCCAAAAGGTATTTAAGACTAAATTGATAAGGATTGTACTGAGCCAAGTACATTACCAATGTATGTACCTATATCTACCTCTAAAGAACACAAATGATGTATTACATATTGTAACTAGTTACCCAATTGGAGACAAGATGAAGGCAATCAGAAAGATTGAGAAGACCAATTAGAGTGAGATAATGAAAGCTAAATGGGATGGGAGAGGTCTAAGTATCTGTACCATTAAAGACCCCCAGTTGAAGTTTGGATTCAATATCTTTTCCTACCAAGTATTCAAATCATCCCGAGTGGACAACGTACCATGTGGAGTTTTAGATATGGCTTATAAGATTGTAAATAATGACACACAGATTGATATATGTTAGATACTATTGAAAAAACTTGAAGACAATATGAACACTATAAGGAAATCAAAGAAAAATACATTAAGGTTCAGTTCACTACTGGTTTGCATTTACTTTTACTTTGAGAACCTTTTTCCACCTTTTGGAAATGTGAAATGGATTGTTAATAGACCAGTTGTTTATCAAATCAATGAACACATAAAGAGTCTAGGAGAGAATATTGATATTGTTATAAATGATTACTTCTCTCATTTCCAAACAAGAATACATCATAAATTTAGAGTCCCACCTCAGTTAGTGGAGAAATATCATGATTCTATCTGTTTTGAGGTAGACATTGATCCATGTTTTATCAATGCAGTCGAGTCTAGGATAATATATTTAGATCCTATTGGGATATGAGATGGATATAAAATTTGTATCTCAACAAATCAAAATTTTATTAGCTAAGCATGTCGATAAAAAAGCCAAGAGGTATGGAACATATGAAGAAGTTAAGGCTAAGATCAAGGAAGCTATCTTAGTACCTAACATTCAAAGGAAATCTAGCAAGATGGGTGCTAATATTACTAAGGATTTGGGAATTGATAATGAAGAATATGAGGCAGAAACCTCTAGAGTGGAAGAAAGGAAACCACAAGTATTGAAGCCCTCACCAAGCCTCTAATCTACTAGATCATCAACAATGTCTACAATATCACCAAAAGAAAAGAAGAATTTTCCTGAACCAAAAGAGAGGATATATGTTAGAGGCAAGAAGGAAAATACTAGACCAAAGAGAAAATCCAAGCTACCACCAGATATTGACTCAGAAAATGAAGAATTGAGCAAACCCAAAATTTTTAAGAAAAAGCCTCCACCACAAGGAAGTCTTAATGAAATGTTAGAACCACTGAAGAAGCATCTACATCATTTAGAGGAATCAAGAAAGTAAAGTATAATACTCAAAGAAAAGAGAACAAGGTAAAAATTGAAGATGCAATTGTTTACTCTTTACACAAATCCAGATACATGCCACTTGAAGTTATCACATTCTTACCTATAGAGATATATAATAACATAGATGCAATATGGAAATATGCTATGAATGCAAAAAGAAATAAATGAGAGAAATATCTCTTATTCTAACTGTACCAAATCTATATGTTGAAGAAATTGAGGAGGCCTTGAATAAAATCTCTACAAGATTCCTTTTTAAGGATATATTATTAAGGATTTTGATAGGAGACTTGGAGAGATTATAGTTGGAGACCGATGCAAAATACAGAGAGATATTCGACATTGAAGAGTCTAAATCCCAAGATGAACAAGAAAAAGAGAACATAAGTAATGAAGTTGCCAAAGATGATCAAGGTAAGAATAATACTAGTGATTTGGCAATTGACACTGATGAAATTATTATTGGGGATATTATAGAAAACAATCTTGGAGATGATAAATCACAAGAGGAAAATGTGTAGATGACTGAGAACATCAATACATAACAAATGAACATCAAAGATAGAGCTTCTACTCTATAGCCTATATTGGAACAAGTACTATGTTATCACACAACTCAAGGTGATAATGATCTATTTGCTATGGATACAGATAATGTAGCAACTGACTAACAAAATGAAATAGGGAAGGAAAAGGAAATAGAGAAAGAAAAGGCAAAGGAAGTTAAGAAAGACAAGAAAACTAAGAAGGACACGGTTACTGAGACCACAGTAACATGGAACACTAAATCGGTTCCCTCAATCGAGTCCATTGCATAACAACAAGAACTAGACATAGACAAACCAAAGAAAAAAAATGAACAGAAGGAAGCTAACAAACATACAATGAGCAGAAATAGGAAACTCTAGGAGAAAATAAAGTAGAAGGCACACATGAAGTGAAGAAGAAATAATAGAAGAGGAAACATGTATATTTGAGTCAACCGAACATCATACCATATGTAAACCTATCTACTATGGATTAATATGAGATGACTGAGTATGCCAAGTTAGTGAGACATAAGGCAATGCAAAAGAAGGCACTACAAAAGAGGAAAAAGACTAGCATATTGGAAAGTGTCAAGGATGTCTTTCAGGACATCATACTAGATGCAACCACTAATGAAACAATAGACATCATTCACCAGGTAGAAGGACTAGTGGAGAATGTCCAAAATCCCAATCAAGAAACTAATAAATACATGATGAAGATTTATTAAAGGAAGATGGAACTGAAAATGTTTGAATCCATCCTAGACACCAGTGAAAAAGATAAGGTAACATTTTCCAAGGCTAATACCGAGATTGACACTAGATTGTCTTATATACTTTCAATATTTCAGAGATTTTTTTTCTATTTCAAAATTTACTAAGGACATAAACTAGAAAGATAAGTCTGGTTAGACTGAGATGACCGAGAAGCTAAAACATGTAAGCACTGAGTTAGGTTCCTTACAAGTATACTACTCGACGTTGAAACACCTAATGGGGATAGAATATGAATTACAAATAGAAGAAAAAAAGGGAAGGATAAAACTTATAGAGTTGCAAGAAATTTGATTCAACACATGGAATCCATCCAAAGATAATTAAAAATGGCCAAGGATTTGATCAAAACCCCCGATGGTAATTCAATTGACACCATCATTGGATTAGCAACTGACATTGCTACTCAGATTGTTATACTTCAAACACGAAAAGATGCATGGGAGTCATCTTTGGAAAATAAATAGAGGAAGTACACACATGTTTTTACTAAGGTATAATTTTAGCCCACTGAGCCCTAAGGAATTTTGATTTTGGCAATATTTGTCCAAAAAGGGTAATAATATAGTTAAGTACAGTTATAGGAATAATATAGTAAAAGAGGGATAATACACTGATAATACAATATGTATTGATATAGTATAGAAGGGAGATATAAGAATGTGTATAAGGGGAGTAACATATTAAATTCTAATGTACACAAGTTGTACAAATTTTGATGACTTTGCCTTTTTTTCAAAATGCCAACTAATGCTAAAGGGGGAAATTGATACTCCTATGAGTTAGTATGTTGTCATTAGTTTTTTCAAAGTCATAATATCCAAGGAAGAAAATTGATAAAGACAAATAATATTATAAGGGAGACAATCAGTAAAGCAGAGTATCAATGACATCAAGCACCAAATATTTTCATGTTACCAAGTTATGAAGAGAACCAACACCGACTAGAGTTAGTCACCAAGAGACAGAACAAAGTTAGTCACCAAGACACAAAGTTGAGTTAGTCAACAAGACACAGAGCAGAGTTAGATACTTAGAAGATGGTTGTGTCACTGAACAAGATCAAATCTCATTACCGATCAAACTAGAGCCGACATAACAATTCAAATTTGAATACACTAGACATGGACGCCGAGTAGGAAATATTTCACAATATTCAAGACATAAGCTAGGTTCAACATTGGGATTGCACCAATATGATTGCAAGTTAACATGAGGAAATTCAACCAATTATATTCAAGAACAATAAATGCAATAGGAATGAAACCAACATTTCACCACATCACCTCCATCATAGAAGGTGAAGGATAAAATTAGGATAACCGCCTTAAGATCATATAAAATGAAGAAAATATGAAGATAAGAAAGAGAGAGAGAAGAAAATTAGATAAAGAAGAGGGAAAATATTAGAGAGAGAGAGAGAGATAGATAGAGAGAGAGAGAGAGAGAGAGAGAGAGAGAGAGAGAGAGAGAGAGAGAGAGAGAGAGAGAGAGAGAGAGCATAACTATTGAGTTACCGAGTGCCGAAAGAGGTAATGCACTTCCAGAGCATAAAGAGTCTGAATAATATTTAGTTTTATGCATACTTCTAAAAAATTTGTAATAATTTTTTGTAATAGTTAGGAGTTTAGAAATCTCATCCAGTGGGTTGGCCCTGACATGTCTTATTTTTTAAATCCTCTAACCGGGTTCATCTCTTAGATGAGAGATTTTAAAATCCTTTAATTAGGTAGATTGAAGAAGTCTTTTTTTACTCTTTACCAAGTATAATACTCCTAATAGGGTAAGCTATCAAAAGTAGCTAAATTTGTATCTCTATCCAAGCAACCCTTATTCTATAGAAGTGGAGGATTGTGGGTACCATCCCCACTATATTTTTCCTCTAACAAATGATTTCTGCAAGACCAAATATCATGGTGTTATGTGTCATGGTTTATTTATTTACTTTATATGCTTTTCAATGTTTCATGCAATGTACTCAGCTTGCTAAATATTGAACACTGTATGGTAAAAATTTTATAAGTACTAATTCACCCCTCCTCTCTCAACACTTACATTTCCATAAGATTAATCCAACAATAAGGCATCATTATAAGGCTTCGTAGGGAGTCAAATATTGGGTTAAAATGAGCTTTAGGGAACTTGGGCCCAATAGGCTCAAAAGATGTATTATTAGCCTAAATAGCTTAAAATTGGTTGTAATGGCAATAATAGGACCTATTGATGGTAAAATGACTCTACTTATTTATTAGGAAGGTCTTTGAGGAGTTAGAGGAACTTTGGACCAAAAATTTTCAATCTCGTAAGAGTTGAATAAAAAAATTTCTATGCAACTTTGGAGCAACTTTTGCAAAAGTACTCGAACGGTCAAGAAGTTTCAAAATTCAATTTTGAGCGGTTATATATGGGTCTTTTAATCCTTTTGGCCAAGGAA
Source organism: Thuja plicata (assembly GCA_018584345.1). NCBI lineage: Eukaryota > Viridiplantae > Streptophyta > Pinopsida > Cupressales > Cupressaceae > Thuja > Thuja plicata. The sequence continues at coordinate 1,872,821 of MU223442.1, read as the reverse complement.
ATATGGTTTAGATAATTGGAGTAATTTTAGATGCAGAGGCTTCCTTGAGTTTGGAATCAAGGTTCCTAACATCTGATAGGTTTCTAAATCCCATCATAAGGAATTCTCAACACCATGGAAAATGCAACCTATGCTAATTTCCTTCTATCTCTGGATATTTTTGTGAGATTGATTTATTTAACCTTCAATATGAAAAGATTAATTTTTTTGGAAAGAAAGAAATTTTTTGGTAACATCAAAAAATATAACCATACAAAATATTAGGGTTCTAAAGCTTCATTTGATACCCCAAATCCTAAACTTTCTAAACGTGCAGACTTCAAGAAGGAAAATAGTTTTGATAGACATCTACTTTGTATCAAATAAATTTTTAAGGAAACTCTATATCAATGATCTATGTAGTGAGAAGGGGCATAACTAGGTTTTATCAAACATATTCTAATTGTTGACAAATCCAATGGTGCATCCAAAAGTTATGCTCTCTACACCAAGACTATTTTAACTGTTAAAACATGGAAAATGTAGAAACATCACCTTCATTGATCTCCAAAACTATTAGAAAAAATTCTCCCCCTTTTAACAATATATTTAACTTGTTTCCATTGAATAAAAATGACCAAACACCTATAAAGAACTCCAAAACTACCTACAACACTTGCAAAACCGATTGTTAGACTAATTACAACTTTAAAAAAGTTGTCAAGTTGACAACTACCCTTGTCAACTCGACTATTACATCTTCCTTTTCATTTGTATTATTAAAATACCATCTAAAGGACCTTTTAGGATTCAATCTGAATGTATCACGGCTTTACTAACCCTCAAACTCATTACTAGCCCTCATTAGGCCAAATTTTACCAATAAGGCAATATTACAACTTTTAGCACATTTAGTGCATTTGTATCTTTTTAATGGCTCTATTGGACATGTTACAATAATGAATGACCTTGAAGGTGTTTTAAACGCTTAATTTTTCCTTGGTTCAATCAAGTGACCACAAGGTTTCTCTCTAAGTTACTATGTCAATCAATGGCTTACAAAACTTGTTTATGGTCATAGCACACAAAATGATCAATAAATATTACAAACATGATTAAAAACCATTAAATGACCAATCATGGTCTATTTCATTTCCAAATGATCCTTGATGGTCAGGCCTTCATATTCCTAGGATCCATATTGACCCCGATCTACCTTCATGGCCGTGGTGCTCCTGCACCATACTCCTCAACTTTGAAAATATTCCAAGTCCTCTTGGAAACTTGTAAACAAAATAGTGTCAACAAAAAAAATCATTTGATTTTCACCTTTGGTTTAAAAATATCATCATTAATGATCCATGACATCTTCTCTTGCTTCTTTCTCATCATGCACTCCTGCATCTGCATTCTTGACTTGCCTCCCATAAGAAAAATGTAAACCACCAACTGGTCACAAATCTGCACTTCATCCTTAGTTTCATGCCTTGAGACCACTGTTGCCATCTGCAAATATTCACTGTCTTGAAAATTGAACTCTCTTCTCATTGAGACCATTGCATCTTGGATCAGATGCCTCTCCTCTTGGAATTCCAACTCTTCTTCAGCATTCATGACTACCTTATGAGTCTCACATATGACCCCACAGTTAGGTTCTTTCTCACCTACTGCCCTCTTTTTTTGGTCTTCACCATCATGCCGTTAACCTAGGCATACCAAAAATTCAATATTAATCCCGTCTATCCACTCTACAATTTTTTTTATCTTCTTCCACTACCAAAGGACATTGTTCTCCCCCACCTAAATAATTTCTTCAGATTCAGGCCCCTCAAGACTTGATGCACTGCTGCAACCATCAACAATTTTAACTTCAACCTCTGATTCATATTGTATAACCTCTTTGTCCTTATATTCATCCACTTCTTCATGTGTGATATTTTTCTCACCTTTATCTTCTTCATATGTTGCTTGTTCAAGGAGTGATACAATCCACTCGAGCTTCTTCTGATGCTTTTCCAATGCCTCTCTAATGCTTCTTAGCATTTCCTCTTCTTATTTCTTCTTCCTTATATTATCTTTTTTTTTTGTTATTCCTCTTTCTATTTTCTTCTTTTCATCATTGAAGTATTCTCTCAATCCTTTGACTAATTCTCTTTCACTTCTTGTCAAATCCATCTTCAATCTTCAACTTACAAGGATCTACTTCCTTGCTCTGATACCAATTGATACAGAGTATCCTGCAAACCACATCAACTTATTAGGATCTTGATGATCCAATATGCTCACATTAAATATTTAGAGGAATAATTTAATGTAAATCAATATCACAATTTGGTTCCATTCACAAAACAAATCAACTCCCAACTAATTGTTAGAATCTATTCTTCAATTACCATCTTGCTCATTTTCCTTGCAATTTAGATACCCTGTAAAATGTTATTCATATCTTTCCAAATAAATATCCATTTACTATTCCCTTCTGTGGAGTTGTTTAAAACCAGACCCTATAAAACATATCCTCAAATCAAGGAAATCCAATGGTTAGATAAAACAATGTGGTCCCTGGCCCAAGACCCATTTTGACATGTCTTAAATCAGGAAACACATGCTTACTGCCTCCTAGGGTGTCATATTTGTCACCCAAAACTTAACCAAATAAAACAATACCAAATTAAAATTAAATCCCTCTGAGTATACTTTCATAATATGTAAATAATTAACTTTTTCAAATCTGAAATCATAAGATACTTACAAACCATTGCCTGTCACTCCATTGTAGGGGTTTTAAAAATAGTCTTCACCAAAAACGTCATAACTTTCACAAAACATTCTTAAAATTAATCAAAACCAAAATAAAATAAAAGATTACTCCAATATATTTCAAAGGAATCTAATTAGAGGTCTCAAATATTCCATATGATTTCATACCATGCATTTCAACATAACTATTTTCTGGAATCCCAAATCTGCAAATACAAACTTTTAAAAAAAAACCATAACTTTCTCATTTCTCCATGGAATGGATCCAAAAAAATATCCAAAATGAATTTTATTAACCATAATAAATATCTAAATTATAGTTACATGGTTTACAGATCGTAGATGGCTGTACAAGGCCTCGAAAAAACACAAGAAACATTAAAAAGAAAACCAATCAAAACAGCAAATACAAAGTGCTCGAAAAGATTTCAAATGGTCAACTTCTTTCCATTCTTCCTTAGTTCAAATTTATATTGTTTTTTTATAGACTCCTTGGTATTTGGGACCATAAAAATACCTCTCATGATCATTAGACTTCCCTTTTACAACTTTTAATCCACTTTTACAATGTTGCATTTTTACAACTTTACATCTTTATCATAACTTTTATGCCATTTGACAAATATGGCCACAATACTTTGTATAAACCCCATAAACATATATAAATAGATATTTTATGACCTTTTACATGATTATTACCATTCCATGGCTTGTTTTACAACTTGTGACTCATTTAACAAATCTAGACCCAACTAGGACAATTATGACAATATTACAACTTCATTACATTTTCCTTACATCTAGATTCCATTACTTGGAATAATTTCATTAAATATATTAATGATCATTTTGGAATCAAATAACAAAGTATCACATGTGGATCTTTTTTATCCATCTGGTGCCTAGGCGTTCCTACACTAATTTTTTCCAATCAAACAATAAAGAATTATGTGTTTTCCCTTCTTATTTCACTATTTTTTATGTTGGCACGTGTGGTAGTAGATTAGATCTACAAATTTTATTTCATATTTGAATAGGAGGGTTAGGTAGACTATAAATTCATTTGGTTTGAAGCTTTTTGGTGTATTTTGGTGCATTCTACATACACATTACTAAGACTAGTTCAAATTTAAACCCTCAACTAGGGTTTCCAATCTAAATGTCTTTAACATGAGATTTAACCATGGAAACTCAATGAGCCTGGGTGAAATCCAACTTAGAAAAATGTAATTTATGAATCATTTGGTTTTTTGCATGAAGGATAAGGAATTCATTAAAATTTTGATTCCCTAGTCGAGCATCTCTATGTGCTCGACACGAATATGAAAACAAATTGTGTTGTAGAGCTAGGGTCAAGTCGATTGGTGTGAACCAATAGTTGATTATGTGGTTTTTGGTATCCCCCTAGGTGTTTGAATGGTCGAGAGTGCAAGGAAGATTCATTTCCAAAGGGTTTCTTTGTAAAACCACCCTGATTAGGACTATTAGCACAATTAGAAGTTGATAAAGGGGTGTTGATAGAAGTCCATAAATGGTGTGATAAAAGGTGACCTATTCAGGGTATCCTTTGGGATATTGCAAATTTAAGTCTGAAAAACTCCAGGAATAGACCTACTAGCGATTAGACCTTGTTCACTAGGTATAATAGGCTTTCTATGCTTCCAAGTCCTTTTGAGAGAGATACAGTGACCATTTTAGGTAGTGTTGAGTCCTAGTAGAACATGGGAGCCCATTCCACCCATTCCTAAGTTAGGATCCCATGATTATTAAATTGTCACCCATTTGCAAAGGAGTTGGTAAATTGGTATGAGGAGTTGAAGAGTTTTAATTATTGGTGAGAGGTTGTGGTTAAGGGAAGGGTGTTTCGTGGGGTCTTAGAGGAGCCTTATTGTCTTTCTCAAGGATATCAAGAAGACACTCTTTGCGTAGTGATCCCTTTACAAAGAGAAAATTGTGGGTTCTATTCTTGTATTCCACAAGAATTATCTTGTAACCTAGCCTCTACCCATCAGATTCTCCCTCTCCATACCCAAAATATCACTATAATCCTCCCTTTCATATTTAAAATGGAGAAAGTTAGGCCTCAAATCTAGAAAGGAAGAAACATTATCACCACTCTGAGTAGACCTATGAGACTGAGTGACACTAATAACAGGGGAAGGAGCCATTAGGATCTCCTCCTGAATTGCATTATCTTGGTCTTACTCATGTTCTATATCATTACATATTTCAATCCTAGGAATCTTGATCTTGACAATAGTACTAACACAAAGAGGGAGAGCACGACAGAAAAATCTTTAGGTGCAAACATGGAATCAGTAGGGGAGGCTCTAAATGCATACTCCTTAATGATATGCATCTTCCCACATGAGTAATTCTTACCCTTACCATACAAACAAACCAAATTCATGGACTTAGGGGTGTTTTGAATTTAGTAGAGGAGACATATTCCTGCTCCTTAGAGTCTATATCCCTACCTCTACCTTTGTTTCTAGGTTCTAGATTTAGACTTAAGAGTAGTCTTCACTTTAGAGGATGAATCATACTCATTGTCCACAAAATCACTATCCTCTTCATCACCAAAATCATTCTCTCACTCCCCAACAAAACTATCATCACCCTAAGAATAAACAACAAGATTGGAGGGAGAAGGAAGGATTTTATAATGTTCGTAAATGAGCACCAACAAGCCCTCATAGAGAGTGAGGTTTTTATCAAGATTCTTCATGTTGTATCTGAAACTATCTTTAAGAGAGGACTAGAGAAAGAAAGGAATGGAAACTCTAACATTATGGTGGAAGTGATCTAACAGAATGAAATGGTGCCCATAAACATGAGTGAAATGACTATCCAAAATAATGTAATCCATAAGCACCTCAATGACTTGGATCCAAACCTTCTTCAAATTAGATGGATCGTAGCTTGTCTTCTTGCCTTTTTTCTTCCCCAACTTATCATTTTCCTCTTCCATTTTAGGGAATTTTTTAATGGCACAGTCAAAATATTTGCAGTCCCTGTAAAATTTATTGCCTTCCATCGAAAGAATAATGACCTTTGCAACCACGTTCTCATCAATGGAAACCTTCCTGCCAAAAAATATAACACACCCATCCTTCAAACCCCAGGAAAAAATATTAGTAACACTCAGGTCATAGCCATGAAGGCGCTCAAGGTATGGGGTTAATCCACCATCCTTTCGAATGTTCTAGACCTTATGCTAAATCTTGTGGCTTTCGCAATACATGGGATCAATCCTCCTTCGGTCACCTCCCATCCCTAACAAATCAACTAGTGTAGGGCTTCGAAGAATAATACAATCGATGTAATGAGTGTAAAATAGATCATTAACTATAATTAAAGATGGGTTTATCTAATCCATGTCTCATCAAATATTTATCAATGGGCTTAAATCAAAAGATACTCAAATAATTTTTTATTTAAATATTTTTATTCAAGACATTGACAAAAATACATGCTACTTATCAATTGATGAGTTAAATTGACTTTACAATGAAATTTTTGTAAGACAACATTTTTGCAAGGTTTATCAAATAGAGTAGCAAGCTAAGTGAGACTAATTTTGGAGGAACTCCATAGTTATATTTTATTGAGTTAAACTAGTACTATGATGAGTAAATTGTGATGAAGTCCCAAATGCTATGATCATTGAGATATCATCGAGAGGCAATGATTAATAACTAGACCATTTATCCTAATCACATTTGTGATTTTATGAACCAACTAACAAAATATGAATCAAGTAGTTTGACTCAAAAGTAACACATTTGAATCTTTAAATTAGCATCATAATTTAACAATTGTAAAAGATAGCTCCTACTCACCAATTAATGATTGAATAGGCTCTATAACAAAATGTTTGTATGACACAACATTTGATAACTATTTTTCACAGTATGAAAACAATAATTAGCATTGATATTGATGGAAATATAATAGTTTCATTGTGATTAAGTGGAGTGATCCTTCAATGGTTAAATTCCCAAATAGTCCCTTCACTTCACTTATATAAGCATTACCTAGATACAATGAGTGGTAAGTAGATCATTCAGTCTTATTAGATATGGGTTCATCAAAACAAATACTTATGAAATGTAGTTTAATATAATTTACCTAAAGCCAAATTGTTGAATTCTAATAAATAATTATCTTAATTTTAAAAAAAATATCATAAATATATCATACTTATCAATTGCTGAGCTAAAAGGCTTCTATATTAAATAATTAATAAGACCATTTCTTATTAAAGGCTTTTAAAATGGGGTGAAAAGATAAGTGGGTTTGATTTTGAGAGAACTTCATAGTTATTTGTGCTTAGGTAAAAATAACACTAAAATAATTCTGAAAAACCTCTATGATTCATTTTTATGAACGTCACCCTATTACAATGAATATTAAGGCAAAGATGAATTCAAAGACACAACTACCCACCAAACAAAGGCCAATAAATTTGAATCCAAATCTACAAAATTAATCTTATCATAAATTTCATGATATAAGTCAATGAAATGTTCACCTGAGAAATATAAGATACAAAATCCTTGTCACCAAAATACCTACACTGAAAAAACCATCACCCACAACATGGCATACAGACGATTCTTGAAAAGTATTACATATACAAGAAATTATATACTTAAAAAAGGCCAAAACTCATTACAAGTAATGATAAATAATAACATAGTATTAGAGATAAATCCACCTAAATGGTTCATATAACACATATTAAAAAGTTTTAAAAGAATAATCTCAAAACTATATAAATAACACTTTATTTTAATGGTGTAAATTAATTAAAAATTATTCACTAATGAGAATGGTATTATAACCTTTATTTTCATATTTATCATGATTTAGTTAAGGAATGGAAATCCCAAAAGGAGATGTCCAACCTTGCATCCTAAATAAACACTGCGGAATTAACAAAGAAACACAGTGATGTGAATCAAACATAACCAATTTTATTGTCATCAACAACAATTTTACATCAACATACGAGACTCTAAGGACTTCTCGGTTACAACCCACTATAAAATCACTCTCAAATCCTATATTTTGATCTATTACATCTTAGAACTATTATCCCCTTGGATACTACCCTCAACTACCTCCTAGATGCTACCCTAAGATACATAAAGACATTACATTTATCCATTGCCACCACGAAGTCAGCCAAAACAAAGAATTACAGAAGGAAACACAAAACAAGATTTAGGAAAGAAAAATATGAAACATCGATCATAAAAATAGAACATAAGGATGCATGATCATAAATATAGATCTACAAAAATTAAAATAATCATGATCCACGACTGCATACATTAAGATCCAATGATCACAAACCACATGATAAATATCTTGATCAGTCTAAACTGGAAATAATCATGATACCCAAAGCCACAAGATGAATCCAAACTCAAAAAACCACAAACCCAAATATATGTGATCATAGGAAACTAATCCTAGATAGATGCTAAAAATAATTGCATGATCACACACTCAAATTGCAACAAAAGATTGAAAACTTCCATGACGTGTCCAATAGGGAATAAGAACAAAATATGATGAGACCAAAATTAAGATAAATTCACCAAGATAGAATGAAACATGATACGATCATAGAAAATGCTTCAACAAGTTTTCTAGAACCATCTGATCATATAAGATAACGAGCTAACAAGAGTCTCTATCACCTAAAAAACCAAAACTGCCCAACAGGAAGAGAACAAAAAATAAATTTGAGGAATATTTTTTATTGATGCAAGATTGACAAGATCCCAAGATGATCCTATATTAGACATCCAGGGTTAATAAAAAGTGAGCCCCTCACTTTGCATCTGTGAAATAAATCCATAATTAATCAAAAGATTTCATTTTGACCTTTGGCTTCCCAACCCTCATGGTTAAGAATATGAACTAGTACACAATAATTATCTATCCTCTCTGATCTAATCTCCATATCTTCAACACCAAATCAATCCAAATAAGAAACTCTCTAACCAAAAAAACTGATTAGCAACAAAATAATGCATCAGATCTATAGTCTCTTTCTCAAACTCTCTACATAACTTCTACAACTTCATTGCATCTTAAGAACACATCTGATTACTCGCAATAATCAAATCGCCAACAACAAGGAACTCAAGAATTCCACCACCTCTATCCAACATCCAAACATCCTTAGTCAACAACACTAACACCTCCAGTCCTATCTTTATCTTCACTTTGGGAATATCCATCCTCAAGCCCAATTACCAATTCTTTCCAAAGGAAATCTTGTCTACAACAACAATCTCATCTCTAAAACTAATCATATCGATATCAAAAAGGTAACTCAAACCTCACTTTCATATCCAGAAAGTCATCTCTGGAGTAAGTTGGCATCAAAATGAAAATGCTTTAGTCAACAATCCTTCAGTCACAACAAGCTCCTACAAAGCTTTTTCAAACTACTTAATAGCAGTATCAACAACTACCACACTCTCTATAACCAGACCTTCCTCATTTAGCTCAAAAAGAACACTATATCAAACCTCAAGAAATTATTTCTTAATCACAGGAAAAAAAATCTCCTCAACCTTACCAACCAAAATAGTCCACTTAGCTTATACCTCAACAATTTGTTAGGAATAAGGTGTCTCAACCTTGGATAATTCCTATTCTTATTATTTGTTTTGTAAAATGTATTTCTTGCAAATAATGTAATTAAGTGTGAGTGTACATGTCTAGTTGTCCTATTGATGTGTCACTCCACTTGATGTGTCGACATCTTGAATTGTGTGTAAGGAGATCATGGATGAAACGGTTATGATGAATTCCTGTGACACGTAAGAGCTATTTATAGAAGATTCAATGATGGGTGAAGACATGTAAGACATGTGGCAACTGATAAATTTGAATACTTTACACTCTTCCAAAATCATGGGGTTCGGGTTCATATTTTTTTTAGAGAATGGTAAAACCCTAATATAGCTATCTTTGGAAGTTGCCCTAAAAAGGAAAGTTCATGATATAAGCATATTTTTAGGGTTGCAGACTGGGATAGGAAAAGAGTGTATTGTTCATATGATCTTGTGTTACTGGATTTATCTTTGAGTTTCAATTGTCTCCTAGAAGAACTTGCATTGCACGTGTATTGTAACCATTGTGTCATTCTCTATTTTCTGTATGCATGGTATATGGCTGAAATATCATTGTTAAAGTACTTAATGAATCTAAAATTGTAAGTATTTAAAAGAATTTGCACAATACATTCCTTTAGAGATTAGTGTAGGAAGCTATTTCCGCACCTGAGTTTCCTTACAAGTGGTATCAGAGCCTAATCAACTTTTGATCCTAGTCATTGGGTAGGACTTTTTGAGCTAATCTCATGTTGAGTGGGAGTTTTTTTGCAGAGAATTTTGAATCTTATTTTCATATTGAGATGGCAAGTTCTTCATATAGTAGAATGGACCTATGGAGAAATTTAATGGCACTAATTTTGAGTTGTGGAAACTCAAGATGGAAGACATACTTGAAGACCGTGATCTATGGGAGGCTAATTCACTTAATGTGAGACTTGTAGTGATATCTCAAGTGGATTGGGAGATCAAGGATCAGAAGGCTAAGGGTCTCACCAGACTCTGTCTAGCAGATGTCATTCTTCTAAATGTTCTTGATGAGACTACTGCAAATTCTTTGTGGAAACATCTTGGGTCTGTGTATCAGGCCAAATCTCTGGTGAATAAGTTGTTCCTAAGAAAGAAGTTGTATTCTTTAAGAATGGAAGAAGGTGGATTTGTAACTGATCATCTAAACGCATTCAATTTATTGATTACACAGTTGGCATCATCTGGTGCCAAGATCGAGGAGGAGGATCAATGTATGACCCTGCTTTGTTCCTTGCCAGATTCATGGGACCATCTTGTGATGGCTCTCAGAAGTACTATAGTCACATTTCATATAGATGATGTGGTGTCCTCGCTGCTATCTGAGGAGATGTGAAGAAAGACTTTAGATTTGTCTAAGGAAGCCATTGTTGTTCGCGAGAGATCCAACAACTAAGGAAAGCAGAATGACAATAAGTCAAAGAAGGGCAGATCCAAATCCCATGGGAGTTCTAAGACTCCTATAAAGTCCAAGGTGAAATGTTGGAAATATGATAAATCTGGGCACTTTGAGAGGGACTATAAAGAACCAAAGAAGAAGAAGAAAGGCTCAGATTCAACTTCCAGAAAATCTCAAGAAGATGGAGATGATTTTATTACAGCTTTCGCAGCCCATGCATCTGATGATGTGTGGTTGGTAGAGTTGAGTGCTTCTTTTCACATGACCTCTCATCAAAAATGGTTCTCAAAATATGAATATTTTAATGTTGGAAAGGTTTACTTAGGTGATGATTCTCACCTAAAGATAGTTGGACGCGGAAGGGTCACTATCAGATTTCCTGATGGACGAGTAAAGGGAATCAATGAAGTTATGCACATTCTAGGTTTGGCATGAAACCTATTATCTGTAAGTATGCTGAATGATGTAGGTGTGCAAGTTGTCTTTTCAAAAGATGGATGCAAGATGATGAGAGGTTCTATGGTGCTTGCTAAAGGTACTAGGAGAGGTACTTTGTTTCATCTTGATGCATGCATTGCTTAGTGCAATAGTTCTTCTATTTCAAAGAAGAGAGCAACTATCACTTCATCCCCGTCATCTGAACTAGCAGTAAAGAAGACTGTGGCAATGGATTCCAATGGCAGTGCAGTAAGTGTACCTAAGGGTGCAAACACTTTTCAAGGCAAGCTTCCTGCAGAAAAAAACAATGTTGTGGCATATGAGATTTGGTCACATTGGTGAGAAGGGTCTTAGGACCTTGAAAACTAAAAATATCGTCGAGGGGCTAAATGATTGTAATCTCAAATTCAATTTTTGTGAACACTATATTTATGGTAACTAAAATTGTGTTCATTTCTACTCTAGTTATCACAAGTCTTCTGGACTTTTGGATCTTATTCATTCTGATGTATTTGGTCTTGTAAAAGTTCCTTCTATCTCCAGTTCTATATATTTTGTATCTTTTATACATGATTACAGTAGGACTTGGATATATTTCATGAAAAGTAAGACAGTTTTTCAGTTGGTTCCAGGAATTTAAGGCTATTGTGGAGAATCAGATTGGTAAAAGAACCAAGTGTGTGAGAAATGATAATGGTGGTGAGTTTTGTTCCATAGAGTTTGAATAGTTCTGTAAAGAACAAGGAATCAAGAGACATAAGACAACTCCTTACACCCCGCAGACAAATGCAGTTGCAGAGAGAATGAAAAGGATACTAATGGAGAAGGCTAGGAGTATGCTTAGTCGAGCTGGTTTAGAACAAAGGTTTTGGGCCAAAGCTGTGGCCACTACTTGCTATCTAGTTAACAAATCTCCTACATCAGCTCTTATTGGTAAGACACCCATGGAGGTGTGGTCTGGTAAGAATCCTTCAATTAGACATCTTTATGTTTTTGGTTGTGAAGCTTATGCACATATTCCAAAGGAGAAAAGATCTAAGTTGGAAAACAAAGCTGTCAAATATATTTTCATCAAATACACTGTTGGTGTGAAAGGATACAAGCTTTGGGATCCTGTGACTAGTAAGGTGTTGCATAGTAGAAATTTTATTTTTAGAGAGCTAACATCTTCTCCTATTGTGCTACAACTAGATGAAAAATAAAAGGAAAAAGATGTTGTTCAGTTTCCTCGTACCCCTGAGAAGACTAAATAGAGAAACCATGTTGGGTCTAATGATGAGGAGAGCTCTAGCAGCTCTGATATTTTAGAAGAAGAGGAAGAACAACCTCAGCCCTTAAGGAGATCCACTAGAGAAAGAAAGCAACCAGAAAGGTTTGGTTATTCTATGTTATATTCCAGTTGTGATTTTTCTTTGATTACTAAGACTGATGAGCCTATATCTATGAAAGAGGCTTTGGGAATGGAAGATGCAGGTTCCTTGATTGAGGCTATGGATGATGAGATGGCTTCATTCGAGAAAAAAAAACTTGGGACCTTGTACCTTTTCCTAAAGGGAGAAAATCTATTGGCTGTAAATGGGTGTTCAAGAATAAATTATGTACAGATGGCAATGTTGAAAGGTTCAAAGCTAGATTGGTTGCAAAGGGGTATTCACAGGTAGAGAGAATAGATTATGGTGAAATATTCTCTCCTGTTGTAAAGTTGACATCCATTAGTTTTCTGTTATCTCTTGCTGCATCATATGATTTAGAGATAGAACAGATGGATGTGAAGACAACTTTCCTTCATGGTGATTTGGAGGAAGAAATTTATATGTCACAGCCTGAGCACTACATTGTTAAAGGTAAAGAATGCTTAGTTTGCAGATTAAAGAAATCTCTATATGGTTTGAAGCAATCTCCTAGGATGTGGTACCTTAAGTTTGATGCCTTTGTGTTTTCAATTGGATTTGTAAGATCAAAATTAGATCATTGTGTTTATTTCAGAGTTGAAAATGATCGCCTTCTTATTGTTTCATTATATGTTGCTGTTTGGGAAGGGTAAGGGTATGATTTCTTATTTTAAATCTCAGTTCTCAGCACAGTTTGAGATGAAAGATCTTGGGGCAGAAAGGTACATCTTGGGTATGGAAATGAGTAGAGACAGGTCTAACATAAAACTTTGGTTGAGTCAGAGTAAGTTTTTGAAGTCTATGTTGGACAGGTTCATCATGGCAGATTGTAGACCACTATGTGTTCCTATTTCAGTGGGAACAAAGTTATCTATAGATGATTGTCCAAAATCTCCTAGTGAGGTGGAGGACATGAGTAGAGTACCTTATGCAAGTGCAGTTGGCAGTCTTATGTATGCTATGTTCTGTACTAGACCAGACATTGCCCAAGCAGTAGGAGTCCTGAGTCAGTTTATGGCTAACCCTGGATAGGTACATTGGGATGCAGTTAAGCAAGTATTCAGATATTTGAGGGGTACATCAGATTACTCCATATGTTACCATGGTAACTCTTCTGGATCTCCACATTTAGTTTGTATTTATGGGTTTGTGGATTCAGATTGGGTAGGTGATATTAACAACAAGAGATCCACTAGTGCTTATGTGTTCACTATGTTTGGTGGTGCCATCAATTAGATGAGTAAGCAAAAACCTATGGTTGCTTTGTCCACTACAGAAGCTGAGTACATGGAAGCTACTCATTCTTGAAAGGAAGCCATTTGGCTTAGGAGATTATTTTCTAATGTTGGTGTTGATGCAGAACAAATTACTATTTGGTGTGACAGTTAGAACGCTATTTTCCTTGCAAAGAATCCAACCTTCCATGCCAGAATGAAGCACATTAATGTGCTGTTTCACTTTGTGAGAGATATGGTGGAAGATGGAAAGGTAAATTTGGAGAAGGTAGATACTATGAAGAATGTTACAGATGCATTAATGAAACCAGTGGGCACTATAAAGTTTAGATGGCGTTCAGAGTCTATGGGCTTTTTGGCCTATAGCAGTTAGTTCCTGTTATGTTCCTATTGCTCTTACATGGTGTTCAACAAGTGGGATAATGTTAGGAATAAGGTGTCTCAACCTTGGATAATTCCTATTCTTATTATTTTTTTTGTAAAATTCATTTCTTGCAAATAATGTAATTAAGTGTGAGTTTACATGTCTAGTTGGCATGTTGATGTGTCACTCCACTTGATGTGTCGGCATCTTGAATTGTGTGTAAGGAGATCATGGCTGAAATGGTTATGATGGATTCCTATGACACGTAAGAGCTATTTCTAGAAGATTCAATGATGGGTGAAGACATGAAAGACATGTGGCAACTAATAAAGTTGAGTACTGTACACTCTTCCACAATCGTGGGGTTCAGGTTCCTATTTTCTCAGAGAATGGTAAAACCCTGCTACAGCTATCTTTGGAAGTTGCCCTAAAAAGGAAAGTGCATGATATAAGCATTTTTTTAGGGTTGCAGAATGCGATAGGAAAAGAGTGTATTATTGGTATGATCTCGTGCTACTAGATTTGTCTTTGAGTGTCGAGTGTCTCCAGAAATAACTTGTATTGCAAGTGTGTTGTAACCATTGTGTTGAAGATAATACATTGTGCAAGTTTTGGAGTGCTGGGGTTTTTTATTGAAAGGTTTTCCCCAGGGTAAATCATTGTTTGATTCTCTATTTTTTGTATGCATGGTATATGGCTGCAATATCATTGTTAAAGGAGTTAACAAATCTAAAGTTGTAAGGATTTAAAAGAATTTGCACAATACTTTCCTTTAGAGATTAGTGTAGGAAGTTGTTTCCGCACCTGAGTTTCCTTACACAATTTTCATCATCAAGTTATCTTCAATCAAATGATCAAATGAAACCATAAGAATTTTAACCAAAGGAACCTTATAATAAAAAAAACCCACAAAAAAAATGTACTTACCAACTTTCTCATTAGATCTAGTCAAACAACTAAGGAAATTATCAATAACCCCTTCTTCATCTATATACATCTAAGAAGCAAGAACACTCATCAGTGTAATTTTCTCAACAAGTTCCTTCTCTAATCCAATAAGATCCTCCAAGCCTTCACCAAAAATATTTCCTTTTGCAAAATTCACACTAGTAGCATGTGTTATGCGTTCATAAACATCAGGTTTAGTAAAACACTCTAGAGAATCCTCCTTCTGAAAATAAAATCTTCTTTGCAACTCCATCTATATTTCCTCTAGTTGTCTCTTCAAATTAATCATCTTTTCTTCTCTCTTTCTCTCTCTGAATTTTACACACCTAGGAATTCAAAGAATCTACCCCATGACAAAGGTCATTTTATTGATCCTCTTCCTCTTCTGCATCACATCTTTAGTTCTCTTCATCATCATCTCCTCTCTGCTAAGGTGAAACTACCTTGAATCAAAGATCTTTCCACCAACACGATACATCAAGGAACACATCTTACTAGTAGAAACAACAAAATCTCCCCTCCAAACCATGCCACATGAATCCACAACAACCGCAAGTCAGATCCACTTTTTGCTACCCCACAATGACCCCTACAAAGGATCACAAACTTAGGAATAAACAATCTACCACCACATGAACAAATAAAACTCCAAAAAAATCATACTAACCATCAACTAGTAACATCAACTCAACCTTTTGCAGCAATGCCTTCCAACCATTCTTACTCAAGTCCTTCATTGATACAAGACAAATCTAGTCTCTACCACCTCTCAAGAAATGCCCTAGGAACTCTAAATTTCTACCATCTTAGATTATTGGCACCACAAGATCAAAAAAATTCTTTGATACCATCTGATGCACTCAAGGAAGGATAAATCCCCAAAGGAGATGTCTAACCTTGTAGCCTGCATCAACACATCGGGAATAAAAAAGAAACATAGTGATATGAATCAAACATAACAACTTTTATTATCATCGACAATAGATTTACATCAACATGTCTGGATGTAAGACCTTCGTAGTTATAACACACTATAAAATCCCTTTCAAATCCTCTTTTCTGATCTGTTACATCTCATAACTATAATCCCCTTGGATGCTACCCTCAACTACCTCCTAGATTCTACTTGACGCAAGGAGGGTAGGAAGACAAGGGCCCAAGGCACTCCTAACTATACAAGATAACTTGCAGAACAACTCAAAAGCAACAACACAGAAAGGGAGAAAAGAAGCAGTAGAATATTTATATTATTTTGTCAAAACATTATACATGTTAGGCTGTAAGGAATTCCCAGTTTTAGACATATACATTCATATGTTTACAGAATAATCTTCATACATGTGAGGTCACAGACCTATGATATGAATCTCCTAAGATACATCAAAGATAAATTTCATTTATGCATTTCTACCAAAAGGTCCGCCAAAACAAAAAAAAAAAAGAATAGGAAACGTGTAAAAACATTTATGATAGACCTAAAATATGAAACACCAATCATCATAATATAACATAAGGATGTGTGATCATAAATATAGGTCCACATGAATTGCAAAAATACAATGCATGAACACACATGTTGAGATTCAACGATCACCAACTACATGAGAAATCTCTTGATCAATCTAAAAAAGAAATTATCACGATACCTAAAGCCACAAGATGAATCCAAACTCAAACAAACACAGACCAAAATAAATGTGATCATAGGAAAATGCTCCCAGATAGGTGCTAAACATAAATGCACGATCATAGACAAAATTTTCAACACATGATTGAAAGCCTCCTAGATCTCTCCAATAAGGAATAAGAACAAATTAGGACTAGACAAAACTTAAGATACCTTTCCCAAGATAGAATGAAACACGATGTGATCATAAACAAAGGTTCAACAATGTTTCTAGAAAAAGTTAAATTGAACGCATAAGATAGCGAGACAACAAGACTGGTCGCCACCTAATACACAAAAATTGCCTAATAGGAACAGAAGAACAAGAAAATTAAAGAGAAATATTTTTTATTGACACAAGACTTACAAGATCCCAAGATACTATTGCATTAGATCATGATATGCATCTTCCATAAATCCTTGAAATGCAGCTACTTTTCTATGTCTCCTTAACCTTTTTTTCAAAATCTTTCATTTTCAATATTCCAAGCTCTTGAACAACAAAGGGATAAGTTTGTTCTTTCAATATATTGAAGGATTTTGTTGCAACACTCAAAAATAGATCTTTAACATTTGTCAATAGGTGTTTTGAAAAAAAAAAATTAATGGATAGAGGCATATAGGCTCGTAACAACAATTTTTGATTCATTTTCTTAAAGATCCATAGTTTCAATTATTAATAGAGCATAAAAATAAAATAACATTAATGTTTTTGATTACTTGTAAAAATAGGTTTTAGGGGGACCCAAAACCCCTTACAGTTATTACAAAAATGAAAATACATTAAGTCTATTGAACTGAAACATAACTGGAAACCTGCCTGTAAAACCTAGAACCAACACAAAAAAAATTGAAACAAACAACCAGAAACAAGCAACAACAACTAGCAACTAAAAACCAAAAAAAAAAACCAACATGACAGAAACAGGGGAACAAAAGGACCTAGAAAAACTCCAGAAGAGTTCCCTGCACCTCCTTATTAGCCTCAGACACCTTCTTGATTGTAGTGTTAAAATTTGAGAGTTCCAGGATCATGTCTTCAATCTTCTTCTTCTTGGAAAATCGAGTGTGCTTGCCCCAGACAACATCATCCTCTTCATCTTTGTCATCCTCGAGCTTCATAGTCAGAGACCCAACATTCATCTCATACTTGATGGTATTGAAGCACTCCATCGCAGAACTCATAAAAAGGTTATTATCCTTCATGTGCTTCTTAAGTGTGTTCTCCAAGATATCCATTCTGTCCCACATATCCTTCATGTTTTTCTCATGTTCTTGATCCTTTCTGACATCTATCGCTGTCGACCCTGTATCCAAGTTCCCCTGAAGAAGATCAACTTTGGCAGAGAGGGATCCAAAACTATGATTGAGGCTTTCTATTTCCTTGAAAACCCATTTCAAAAGATGAAACAAATACATAGACATCGCCTTCTCCAATTGGAGAACACCGAAAGGGGTATCAATTTTATCATCCATGTCCACTTGAAGGAGTTGAACATTCCTTTCCTGCATGTCAACCATTCTCACAAAGGGAATGTTCCTAGAGCTAGAAGGGAAATTAACTTTATCTATAGTCTGCAAAACATGAGTCTCATTATCCTCCTTCCTCTCCGACTACACCTCCATGACCACTTCAAACTTCGAGGAAATAGGAAAATCATGATCTTTAGATCTAGAATAATTGACCAGAATGGGAACCTTCTGACCGTCCACATCCACATATTTATCTTTGACTTCAGGGTGGTCACCTTTTTCCTTGGCTTCATGGGCATACACTTCCTTGTCCTCTTCTTCTCCAGAATCACTAACCAAAGCTGACATGGAATCTTTTCTTTCCTCATCAGACTGGGTATGGGGAAACAATCAGTATCTGCATAGCCATCAACACTCTCACCTTCAGAGTCCATTTCCATTCAATCCTTCTTTTAAAATTTTAATTTTTTACTTGCTGTCAACTCCATTTTATTCTCACCCTCTTGAGTCTATTTACCCAAAGCCTTAGGAGAACTAGAGTCCCTAGGTGAATGGATAAGAGGGATACTAACAAAACCATTCTTAACATGCTCAACAATTAAAATGATAAGACCCTCATGTAGAATGGGCTTGCTCTATTTCTTCCTATGATCAATTATGTTATGGAAAAGGGACTGTAGCAGATAAACTAGGAAAGAAACCATAACCTTATGTCTAAAATGACAAAAAAACACAAAATAGTAGGAGTAATCCCTTTTATACCTACCATCCAGAGTGATATACTCCATGACAGCAATAAGAGCCTTCGCCCAGATCTCCTTGAAAGTGTCCACATCATAACAACCACTAGAGTCCTTCATGAAGCTCTTAGCCTCCACCTTGTCTTTAGGGAAATGTTGAATAGCCTATTCGAAGGTCTTCTTGTTTCTATATAACTTCATGCTCTTAGTTTTCAACCCAAACACCTCCGCAATAAGATCTTCAATAATTTTTATAGCCATTCCCCCAATAGTCATAGTGCCATCCTTCCATCTCTCAACGAAAGCCTTCATGACCTCATCTTTGAACCCATGAAGGCACTCCATATATGTGATGAGCCCTCCCTTCTTGAGATTATCCCAGACATCAGTCAAGTATTTTCCATTTTTTGCAGTTCTTTGGCTCCCTCTAGTTAAGCCCTCCACCCATGATGCCCTAAGAGAATAGACTCTCAAACCAAATGGAATAAAAAATATAGAGATGGAACACAATGGAAGAATTCAAATTGAACACAATGCAAATATACACATGTCTACACTTAGCCACCTCAGGAAATATGATACTTTCTGTAACCCTTATAACTCCTTTAATTAACTTGCATCTTTTCATCAAATCTTTTTAAGATATTCAAAATCTTCTCTTTTTCTATGAGTCATATCAAACACCAACATGGCCTTCAAATCAATGGTCAAATCAACTTCAACCATGCCAATTCATGATGTCCTTAGCCCTGACTGTGATGTTGGCTAACGCATCTATTGTACAATTAGCCTCCCTAAAGTTGTGAGAAATAATGACATGCTTAAATGAATTAATGATTAACCGAGCCTCTTCAATAATTTCTTTAGTAGACCATGATGGCTTAGTAACCACTTTAATGTAGTTTAAAATGTTCATAGATTCACCTTATATCCACAAGTTCAAAGGCATATCCTCTTTTATAATTTTGAAATTTTGAAGAAGAGCCATAGCCTCTACCATATGACTGGTCTCGATGCCAATAGGGAACGCCATGGCAGAGAGAAATTTTTCCATGTCATCCCGATTAATACCACCACATCCAAAAGGCCCTGGGTTACCCTTCACCGCACTGTCAAAATTGGCTTTGATCCAGCCAGGTAGGGGGGAAGCCAGATGCCATTCTCCTGCTGGGATGAGGAGTTCACTTTTGTGCCAGCAGTATTAACTCAGGTAAAAAAATCCAACTCAACTCCATTCATGATATTATAGTTCTCCTTAATACTTCTCTTAATCTTTTCAACAATCACAACCGGAGGAAGGGAAATATCTCTAAACACTTTGTCATTGCATACTCTCCATAGTTTCTAGATAACATGAGGAGAAATGATGTTCCACAACAACTTGTCCATTGGAACCTCAACATTTCTCCATTGAGTGAAAAAACTCTTCATATTATCTAAGAAAACCTAACATATCTTCTAGCATTGCAAAATGAGGAACCAAACTTCCCAGTGGTAACGACAGTCAATAGTTGCATGGTAAACTGACTCCTCAACATTCTTACACAGAAAACATCTGTTAGGAAGAATCATGCCTCTCTTTTGGAGATTATCAATAGTAAGAATCTTATTCTGCAAAACTAGCGAAAATAAAATGTTAATTTTAGGAATTAACCATTTATCCCAAAAGGGAGGAGGATCTGATAGATTTAACAAAATCTCAGAGGCTAAAATAAAATTAATGTTAGTATTTATGAGTTTGAGAAAAAAAAAAAGCATAAATAGTGGAAAAGTAAAATTAGAAATTGATAAAAATTAGTAAATATTTAACTAAATGAAAGTGGAGATTTAAGAAAATTTAAACATAATGTATTACATCAACCAATTATATATTACTTCTAAATATAGTCATTATTGAAAATTTGAACACAAATATGGTACATCAATTATCTTTTGAATATTTGAGCCTATTTTCTTTATCCTTTCGTTTGGAAAGTAGTTTTTCATTGTTTATTTTTTAGAATGATCATATATGAATGGTGGAATTACTATGAGACCTACTAGAGACTTCACATGAGATACTTCTACAAATTTAAATTATGTTCTCTCTCTTCGTCCTATATTAATTATAGATTTTGAAAGACCAGTCCTTGAGATTTGTCAATTGTCAACGCACATGCCAATCTTAACTGTAATTCAAGAGTTTTATGGCTTTTTATTGGTATTATTGGAGCTATATTTGGATGATGATATTCAAATGGTATTCATGAGTCATTGTCAAATTAATTCATGACATATATGTTGGTAGCTGAGGTGGTGTACTTCCTTGTTTGTAGACAATCTTTTGAATATACCCCAGTGCTCCATTTACAAGACTTTCTTGTACCTAAAGGTTTGAAGTCAACATCACCTTGAATTCTTATTCATCAATAAATCTATATCAAACTCGTCATTTGAATAATTATCTATTGTATTGACACTTGCTTCTTTTTTTGCAACACAACATACAACATGATGGCTCAATGAATATAACATTCTCCTTTTATGATTATAAACATTGGTGTTTGTATATATAAAAAATATAAAATATTACAAATAGTGATTTATGTTGCACCAAAATATTGACCTATCATTTCCTGATACAAATCCTATACTTATAGAAACCATAAGAATATCCATATCAAATCAAATTATTAGAATCATCAATATAAAATATATCAAACCTCAAGAACTCTAACAATAACCACATTTAACTAATAGAAACTATATGTGGATCTCAAAATCATAAACCAATTGAGTTGAGGACACACATCAATGTCCCAGATAAGCCAACCAGATCCACGTATGAAAATATTGCAATGTGGAGCAATGTAGATCAAAATATTGTCACACATTCACCTCTGAAAATTTGAGAAAGTAGTCTCAGGACATAAACCATAACTCCCTCAAATATTTATGCTAACCTATGAAAGTTGAGTTAAATCAACTACAATCATTCCTCTATCAGACACACACATCTAGAGTTTATGTTATTCAATATACTAGCTACACTAGACCAATGAACTTACTAAACTTCATAGGAACACTATCACAAACATAGAAATATGTTGACATCAATGACCACACATCTCTCAAATATGTGACAACCCATCTCTGAGGCACATAGCTACATTTTATTCCAACACAATTTTCAAACTCATCATTTGTTGCAACATTTATAATGATAGGAGTTCTCATCATAAGAGATTTACAATCATCAATTTGTGGGTTTGCATCTCAAAGATTTGTCAAAAGTTGATGAAATATTTCTTGTTAAATAATACCTACATATTTTTTGAATATTTATATGAAGTAACCACAATTTTGAATTCCTCCCATTATAAATTTACATTTCTATTGCTATCATATGTGGGTCTATCATTGACTAAAGGCAATTGACCCAAGTTTCCAATCAAAATCATAGATATACTTGAAAGATAATCAACAAAAATAATTTTGAAACTATATGCTAATAATATTTCAATTTAACTGATATAAATTGCATTGAAAAAAATGTAAATTAGTTCCCCTTGGCAATAAACTAAAAAATATACCTGCAAATATTATGTTTGCACTTTGTGGAAATTCCTGCCTTAATTGACAATCAATGTTTTGCAGCATGTTCTTGCCAATGAAGCTTATTTCATCAATGAAAATGTATTTGATACGTTTCATCTCTTCTTCAAAACTTATAATTATTGCTACTTTTTGTGGAGAAAAATATATTAATGGGACTCTTAGTTTTGAATGAGCTATAAAAGCTCCTATATTGAAGGTTGCAAGTCATATTTATTCAAGTAAAAGAAGGGGTGAATGACTTCAAAATAATTCTTACTTTGTTTCACCCATCAAGAAATCACGTCACACAATGGTGGCCTAACTTTGTTCACCGAGGTATCACAATCAATTAGCATTCTTGTGAGGTGAAGAAAAGTGAGAAAATGTTATTGATACAGTTCACTCTATTTTGTCTTAATTTCCAAGCACTTGTATTCAAAAAGTTTAATCGGTGTTCTTGTATTAAAAGGTTTAATCAATATGTTTTAGGATTGTCAAGAAATTCTTTAATATATGTTAGGTTAAAGAGTATGTAGAAATAGTGGTGAGTGGGAGAAAAAATTGTTGAGATTTTGAAAATGGTCATCTGTTTGGGGATGAATCAAGGGCATGATGTACAACAGTCAAAGTGAATTAAAAAACGAATGATATTATAGAGGGATATAATTTAAGACAAAACTCAAATCATAATTATATCAATATAAGTTGTTATTGATGTTAATTATGAGTTTTATTAATTATAATTATCATCCTTCCATCTCTTTTCAAGCAATGATTGATTATACAATGGCCGAGAAAAGTCACTCATTACCTTATTGCAATCAAATGTTTTGTTCCATTGTATCGATTTATTATTATTATTAATTTTTATTTATTTATTTAATTTTTTATTTTTATTTTTATTTTTTTGGGGGGGGAGGGGTTCTACGCATTAAAAGTCTGCTAATTTTGGGAATCAAACCATCATACTTTGCTTTGACTAGTATTATTCAATCCATTCCTAAATCTCTAACTGTTAACATAAAAAATGATAAAAAAAACAATCAATATAAAGCTATTCCCACTCTGTTTTGTTTTCATGTTATAATCCTTTTTGTGGCTTAACATGGGTACATATAATTTGTTGTAAGTAGGAGAATCCTTATTTTAGTAAAAGACCTTTTTGAAATATTCTTTGGGTCATATGTCTACTTCATACAAGAATACCAAAGTTTAGATTCTGAAATGGGGGCACTTAAGAAGACAAAATGAAGGTATTGAGCATCTATAGGGTTTTGTGAATTCATTGTTCATAACGAGTGCACTTCATATAAGCCCAAATCACATGTTAGTGTTGTGTAGATAAAATAATGTATAGATGAATTGGTTTATATTCCCTCAATTAGAATTCAAACAGCTATCAAGAGATCACAACATAGAGGCAAATATTATGGTCAATTCTAGAGTTACACTACATTTAAGAACTTTACAACTTTTACATAACCTTATTGAACTATAAAAGGATCATGTACTTTTTAAGTTTGAAACATGGATTGCATGACTTTCAATGCTCAATTTTTTTTTGTGTATCTAGACATACATCCACCCACACAAACACACACACCTCCACACACATGATAACACCAAATATAAACATAAATACTAAATAATGAAGATATGTAGTTCTTAAAATCTGTAAAGAAATAACACATATATCATATAGTAACACATGTCAAAATCAATATTCAACCATCAAAATTGATTTTATACAATTTATAAACAAAATAAATTTATTGACCATCATTTCAATCTTATCAGTTTTTATTGCTTTTAGATTGCGGCTGAAAATTATCTATATTATCAATTACACCCAATACTCCTTTATTTTTTTTAAAAAAATTAAGTAAACTTTCAGAACCTCTAACACACGGACAAATAATATCTAAATCATAAGTAATGTATTAAACATTTAAAGACATGTATATTCTGAAACTACAAATTAGAGGCATGCCAAAAGTGAAATGTCTCAGTACACCTACCGGAACGGCCACCAAGTTTGAATGAGAGATCTGTTTACTCCTTCGAATAACATCGTTCGTCTCCTCAATTCAATAGTTTGATTTTATCTTAATTCTGTCTAGACGATTCTAAAATAAACTATAGGAAAAGATAGAGAGTCTGGTCTAGTGGCATTATCGTTTGTTTTCTAGGAATTAGTGGCCTTGAATACTTTTTCTTCTATTTTCCTTGCTTTTTAACGTTCTAAAGTTAAGAATAAAAATATTTTATCTTTCTTAATTTTTGTAGTGAAATAATTCAATTCAAACAATTAAGTGTAATTAATTTAAAATAAATTATTGTTGAAACTTTAAAATAGAATGGTATGTTTACAATGTAATAGATAGAATATTGCACTTATTAATAATGATAGATTCTTAGTATTAATATTATTCAATAAAGTTTTGGAAGTCTAAAAAAAATTGTTTATAATGTCTAAACTAGCTATTAAATCACATGTAGTTTCTAACATCTTAGAAGGTTAAATTTAAGTTTTTGAATTAGTTTGAGTATATTGTAGGAGTCATTTAATGTATAAAAATAATCTCTATTAAGTATAAATGTGCTAATAAAAGGTAGTGAAAACGATCCTTTTTTTTCCTTCCTTATGTTAATTATATCAATTTGATTTTAATAGATGCCCTAAAGGAACTTCTTAGCTCACAAAACTCAAATTATCTGAAGTCAAATATTTTTTATTTAGACTAATTTTATGAATTGAAATGAATAATTGAGAAAATATTAAGCATGCCGGTTGCTTGTATGTCTACTAAAGGCATTATATTTTGTCATTAATATACACAAGGAAAAAAATGATCTACACCATCGATTTACACTACACCAACATACAGGGCACAACACTACCTGATGCGAAGGTTACCGGATACTGCAAGGTTCAAAGAATCCCGATAAACACTATTCAGTGTTAACCGATGACAAAAAGGTTAATGGAACCCGACGAGTAACAACAGTGCAACCCGACGGAATAACGCAGAGAGGAACCCGGTAGATGAAGGGAACCCAACAATTAGTTCAACAAAGGAATGCTGACAGACTTTCAGTTCAACTCGACGACCAAGAACCAACAATGAGTTACATCCCGCAAAAATTAGATCTGACTTTCCACGTAAGATAAATCACTGAAATTGCATATATGTCTTCTTGATTTGCTTTTAAATCCATTATGTGTGGAGGAAGCAATGTATTTATTATTTTTTTAATCAGTTTTACTGATTTAAAACATGTAAACTAAAGATCAAGGTCAAGTTATAAACCTTGGATCTAAGAGTTAACATTGTAATGCATAATTCTAAGATAGGTCAAATACTTGTATAAATAGATGCTCAGTCTACTGTAAATAGTTGTTGTTCAATGAAGATTATAGCCACAGAGAGCATCTAGAGAACAGACAAGAGAATTCATGCATAAGGACATAAAATAATAAAATCAGTTTCAAGAACAAGATCATAGGTTACCAACGAGCAGAGAAAGGTATTAATCAGTCACTTGAGGTGATATTATTATTGTGAGAGATTTTATGGATCTGTAATCAGCAATTGTAGATTGCATACAGTCAGGTCAATCATATGTACTCATTCTAACAAGTGTAGTACACATAAGAAATCCTTTCAAGAAAGCTGGACTTAATAGTCCTCTTGTAAATCTCTTAACCTAGTGCATAGTTAAATCAGTGTTGATAAAGCTCTTAACAGAGTAGATTTTAACCAGTCTCAACCTTAATACTCCTAACAGGGTAGATCATTAGAATTGGTAAATTGTAAGCCTTTACTGTCTCCCTTCCATTCTGCAGATAGTGAAGTTTTGTGGGTGTCATCTCCACCACATTTTTTACTTCCTAACACGAGTTTTCTACGATACCATATCTTTTTTTATATGTTTATTACTTTCATGAATGTTTCTATGAATGTTGCAAATTATTAAAGATTATGAATTAATACTACATACATAAGAAAGAACAACAGTAATGGTCGGTAATGTAGTAATAAATGATTACTAAAGATGAATGGTGAAAAGTGTTAAAAGTTTTAGAGGTATTGATTCACCCATCCCCTCTCCGTACTACTTCCCATTAATTCCAACAATTGGTATCAGAGCTAAGTCTCTTCTTGTAAAAGCTTAAAAGCTTAAGAGCAAAGATCATACTATGGAGAACTACAAATTTGATAAGAATATTGAGAATAAAAAGCTTGAGATAAAGATATCTATGAAGAGTATAAAGAAGCTAGAATCAAGATGAGAGAGTTGCTAGATGAGAGGAAAGGTATGGCAATTCGGATCAATGAAAAAGATTATCAAGAAGAAAAGATTCCAGATTTCATTGAATCTTCAG
The DNA here is from genome assembly GCA_018584345.1 of Thuja plicata. Taxonomy (NCBI): domain Eukaryota; kingdom Viridiplantae; phylum Streptophyta; class Pinopsida; order Cupressales; family Cupressaceae; genus Thuja; species Thuja plicata. The sequence continues at coordinate 1,845,800 of MU223442.1, read as the reverse complement.
GATACAATACATGTAATACATTAGATACATTAAAAGAGAATATCACAAATCTGAAGGAGATCAATCAATATTTGAAAGAGAAAATAAAGATGCTGCAAATCGGTCAAGAGAGTCAGATGGTAAGAATGATTGATGTAATGAGTTTTTCTATACAATTTGAAACAAAAAGAACACTTTCTATTGATGACAAAAGGAAGATTACAAAAAATCTATAGGAAAAGGAGTTAGAAATTCAAACACATGTTGAACATCACCATAGGATCGCAAATCAGACTATTCTAATGAGCCAATAAGCAAACAGATTGACTATATAACTCATTGAAGGAGTACAGGATATCGGTGAACTAAGAGAAGAGAATGAAAAACTAAAGCATGAGGTTAGAATTCAATAACAACATAATGAAGTTATCAAAAAGGCTGAAGGGAGAAATAAAAGAATGCATGATTTTATTGAAGGACAACAAAGAGTCAACAACAAAAATGGTCTATGCTTTACCGAAAACGGAGAATCATCAAATCAAGCCAATCCAAAGAATGTCTATGAAAATCCAAGAGCAAGAAAGCTAACATGCAAGCACTGTGGAAAGAAAGGCCACACATCAAATGTATGCCGAGGAAAAATGAAAGGTATTCATAAATCTATATCTTCATTCATAGGATTCTATTACAAATGTAACACGAAGGGAAATAAAACATATGAATATAAGTCTCAAATGTAACAACCAAAGAAGGAAACCTACATGGACAAATACCGTCCTACATGCAAGATGAATGGGCAGACAAGTATTGAATGCTGGAAAAAGAAAAGGCAAGCATGGAAGCCTAAAGGTCAGGAAAATCCCTATCAACCAAAGAGAATCGTTAATCAATATGTATGGGACTATAATACATGGAAAAATTGTACAACATGTGGTAGATATGGTCACATTGCTGCAAACTGCATGAGAGCATGGACCAAAGGTCTAGAGGCAGGTCAAACCCCAGAATAGCATGCATATGCTGTCACAAAGTTGGTCATCTCAAAAAGGATTGCAAATACCAAATGACAAAGACAAGCATATATCCCAATGGAAACTGGACCAAGAAATGATTAAGCTAGACCAAGAAATGCAAATGGTGACACCCCATCCAATGGATTTGGTGACATCACCACCCTCACTTAACCTAAACAAGTAAGTATGGAACTGCACTACACCAAGTCATATTTTGCATCAGTCCCATTAGAAAAATTGATAGATAGTCAAAATATGCATAATAAAGATGCATATTATGTTACTTGTATCAATTTTGAGAAAACAACCCCGTCGGTATACACATACCAAAAATCATCAGTGAACATAATGGATGAGCTATTTTACACTTACCAAAAATTCTCAGTGAACACATAAAATGGTTAAGTTACTAGAATGTAACCTGACACCTATCGATAAGAAAGAAAACTTACAAAGTTGTCATGACAGAATACTGATATCCATCGGTAAAGGCAAATTATTAACAATAGTCTAGAGCATCATGTCAACACTGACGATGACTTTAAAAATTATTCCCGACGAACTCCTTCTTCATGTCCCGATGAGTCATTGAGCATTTATGACAAAGACTTAGGGAAAAAAGGCTATAAATAGATGACGTGCAACTTCATTTTGCACCCACGATTTGAAGAGAAGGAGAGAGAAAAACAAAGTGATTGAAGAGAAGAAAGTAGAGCGTCCTCAAAATGATCCAGGAACATAACAAACAATTCTCTCACCACTATCACGGATTGAAGTAAGTACTGAGGGAACTGAAAGATCTCTGTTGTGATTTATCAAGAAAGTCCTAAATTTCCAGAAAGTCCTAAAACTTGAAAAACGATGGCAACCACCTCAAGAATTGCTAAGATTAAGAGTGATAAAAGGAATGTTTTTAAGTTGATTAAGAATAGCACATGTGTAGAGCCCAAATACAAGATATTCCTGGAGATTGCATCGCAACCCAATGAAACTGGCATGTTTTCTAAAATTCTACCTAGGGTTTTGCTCATAGAAGATGTTAGGTCTTATATTCACTACAAGATCACCAAAATTGGAGATCTAGAGATGGATGAAGTTTATAAGAATCTTTGTGATGCAAAAGGCAACCTAAAGGAAGAGCACAAACACTTAGAGGTCAAAGGGATAACTAATGCCCTATATTTCCTGAGGGAATTCAAGGCCGATTGGATTAGGTTAGTACTTAGCAGATTGCATGACCATAATTTGTGGCTGGATCAACCCAAATAAATAACCAAGTATGTCCTTCACACTGTCATTGGTTATCCAATAACTAACAAGCCTAAGTCTCACAAGCATCCCTCCAGGCCAGAAGTCACAAAACTCACAAAATCTGAATGGGACAAAAAAGGATTGAAAGTAAACACCATCACCAATGAGGAGCTGAAGTTCGGTGCATGTGTGATTGGTTATAAGATTTTTCAAGCAAGAAGGTTGAACAACATATCTGCGACATCAGTAAGCACAACTTAAAATATTGTAACAAAGGGCATCCAGATGGATCTATGTGAGATCCTGTTGAAAAATATTGATGAAAACATGAATACAATCATGTCCACAAAGACCACACATGTAAGTTCGGCTCACTTATCATGTGTATCTTTTTCTACTTTCAAGAGTACTTTCCTTTAGTAAGAAAAGTAAAGTGGGACACTAAAAAAAAGGTGACATTACATATTAGTGAACTAATTAAGTCACTAGGAGAAAATTTTGAATCTGTTATGACTGCATACTTCCTTGAATTCAAGGAAAAAATGATGGAAAGGACAAGGATCCCTGAAAAACTTGTTGAAAAACATAGGGATGAGATATTTTTTATGGTGGACACAGATTTCACCCACATCAAACCGGTTGTACCAAGAATAGCTTGGTTAGCACCACTAGATTATGAAATCAACATAGATCAGGCCACAAATGCAATTGATACATTGATCAATGAGCCTATTGACAACACACAACCAGGGTTTAGAACCTATGAAGAGGCCAGATCTAAGATAAAAAAAAAAGAGGCCTAGAAATAAAGAAGACTATCAATAAAAAGGATAAGATGGTTAAGAATCTCCAGAAGATTCTATCAGTTACAGAGGATGAACATGAAAAACTAGAGGAAACCAATGAATAGGGCACCATCGTAGAAGGACAAGATGAAAAAAAATCAGATTTTTAGGAGACTGAATGTGATACACCTCCACCTTCCACAAAGAAGAAAAGAACGAGGAGTCAAACTGCTAAAACCGACACCAAACCTCCTAAGAAAGGTTAAGTAAGGACCTATAAGAGGAAACAACTACCAGCAAAGTAAAGAAAGAAAAAAACTATGAAGTCAACACCCCCAAAGAGTAGAAAAAGAATGGTCAGAACTAAGGCTGACATAGACAATTCTAAAGATGATGAACTTGATGTGGTAAAAATAATTTTAGGAATCAAACTGTTGATGAGGCTGTTGAACATATTGTTGCATCTAGCACCATGTCTGACAATAAAATCAAACAATGGGATACACTAAAACCAGAGGACCAGAATAAAATGCAAGATGCAATTATAAGGTCAATGGTCAAGTACAAATATGTACCAGCTAAATTTATCAATCAAACACAAAAAGAGATATGTAAAAGATTATCCCAGCAATGGTCATATGGTCTATATACTAAGAGAGAAGCAAGGGAGAGGGTACTTGTCAAACTAATTCCTCCTGAATATAAAATTGAAGAAATCAAAGAAATAATGAAAAAGAACCCAAGTAAATTTGTAGCCAAGATACAATCACTGAAACAAAATGGAGACAACTCCTAGATCTATCGGCAGAGTCAACAAGTGGTGAGAATCAGTTACTTCTCATTGACACACCTCATAGAGAGGAGGAGAAAGACAAGGCAAGTCCTCAACACATTTCTTTGGACAATAGTAAAGATATGGAACCAATAGATTTGGACAAGGTAAAGGATGATCTTTACATTCAAGACATCAAAAATTATGAGTCTTATAGAGATCCACAAAAGAAAGATGATGTTATATTCATAACACTTAAGGATCAGGGACAACAACAAGAATTGCAGACATCAAATGGTAAAGAAATTAATATTTCTGATGAGACAGTGCATGACACTTCAATCATGGACTTAATAGAAAAAGACCCTATAGACCAAGTACAAAAAGATGAGGATGTCATTGCTCTAAAAGATCAAACCAATGAGCATGACACCACTCTGGATACAGCCCAAGCTATACCTTAGAGCAATATGTCTATATTAATGAAGAAAATAAATATACTAGAGGGTAGTGATGGATCTATTGCAGAGGACACAAGCACACCAAGGATAAGGGTGATGCTAAAGCAACAGACACTATAGATAATACAAAGGACATAACTGTAGAGAAAGCTAAACCCGATGATTAAAAAGATAGCTCTACTGATCAAAATAAAAAAAGAAACACAAAATGTAATGGAGGACAAGTAGAAAGATAAGAGTGAAGAAGAAAAGAAGGATGAGCTGGAGAAGAAAATAGAAGAAAAATTGGTAGAGACACCTAAGGTGGATGGAGAGAAATCTTCACCAAACTGACAAGTACATCTCAAGAAGGAAACACAAGAAGCATCTTCTACAAAACCTTCACCAAGCACCTCAGAGAGAAAGAATGAACTCGCAATGGTAGTTCATACATCTATGTCCCCACAAGTCTCAAATAAGAAGAAGAACAAGCATAAGAATCCAATAACTCTGGATGAAATCATTGAGATTACAGTTTGTGATCCCAAGACATTGGATCCAACAGAATTGACCAAGTATGCAAAACTCTGTGAGAGAAAGGCAATGCAAGACAAATTAAGGAAAGCCATAAAGGAGGCAAAGGTACTAGAAGTGGCAAGAGGGATACTTCAGAAAATAGTACTAGATGTAGATGTTGATTAGACAAACCTAATGCTTGATCAACTAGTGGTTCTCATAGAGGCAATCACATCACAGAACATCAATGCTTAGAAGGTCATGAAGGAAAGACTTGAATAGAAGTATGAGTTCAAGCTAGCTGAGAAGATAAGCCCAGAAGTGGCATTGAAAAGGGTAAATATTTCTAAATTGATTAGCACAATAGACCAAATAATCTCAGAAGCTATTACTTTGATACAAAAATTGTGTACACTTGATCAACTCACATAGGAGTATACTGACAAGATAGCACAAATTGATGATGATCTTAAGTCAAGTGTAGAAAGTCTCACAACTAATGAAGAAGCAATAAAATTGCACAATGAGCAACTAAAACAGGCTCAGAAATTGAGAGAGGACATACAGTTGCAGAGGCAAAATATAGAGATGAGTTAAATGAGCTCCAATCTTATCTCTTACCGACACTTTCACTACTGCAACAACAAGTGACAGAGGAAAACACACTAATTGCCACCCCCAAAATGTCTATCCTAGACAACATTTTTGATATACATGTGAGGCTAGAGCTAGAGCACATGGCCCTAGAACTATTAAAATAAAAATGGGAGAAACTGCTCGAAGGTATCAAGACAACCCATTCCCACATTCTTGACACATTGTAAGTTACACATTTTTGTCATATTTTGGCATTTTATAAGTTGTACATTTTTTTCATGAGTATCAAATAAAGGGAGAAATGAAATGTACAGTTCAGTTAGTATAAAAGGGGAAAAGATATGTACAAGGGGAAATGAGAGAATGTATAGTAAAGAGGCAAGTATACATGTACAATATATATACTTATACTATACCGATGCATATAGTTAGGGGGAGTCATATAATGACAAGGATATAGACATGGTGTACATACTAAACACTTTAGAATTAAGCACATATCAGTTTTTGATACTAATGTCAAAGGGGGAGATTGAAGGCATTATATTTTTCCATTAGTATACACAAGGGAAAACATGATCTACACCCTCATTTTGCACTACACCAATAGACACGGCACAACACTACCCAATGCCAAGTTTACCTGATACTGGCAAGTTCAAAGCATCCCAATAAACACTATTCAGTGTTATCTGATGACTAAAAGGTTAATGGAAACTGATGAGTAACAATAGTGCAACCCGATGGAATAGCACGAAGAGGAACCCGATAGAGGAAGGGAATCTGACAATCAGTTTAGCAAAGGAATGCCGACAGACTTTCAGTTCAACCCGACGACCAAGAATCGATAGTCAGTTACATCATGCAAAAAATGGATTTGACTTTCCATGTTAGATAAATAACTAAAGTTGTATATATAGCTTCTTGATTTTCTTTTAAATCCATTATGTGCAAAGGAAGAAATGTATTTATTACTATTTTAATTAGTTTTACTGATTAATAAACATGCAAACTAAAGATCAAGGTCAAGTTGTAAACCTTGGATCCAAGAGTTAACATTGTAATGTGTGATTCTAAGATAGGTCAAATACTTGTATAAATGGATGCTCAATACATTGTAAATAGTTGTTGCTCAATAAACATTATAGCCACGGAGAGCATCTAGAGAACATACAAGAGAATTTATGCAGAAGGACAAAAAATAATCAAATCAGTTTTAAGAACAAGATCATAAGCTACCGATGAGTAGAGAAAGGTATTAATCAGTTACTTGAGGTGATATTATTATTATGAGAGCTTTGATGGATCTGTAATAAGAAATTGTAGATTGCATACAGTCAGGTCAATCACATGTACTCATTCTAACAAGTGTAGTGTAAAATCTTAAAATGGAAGCACTTCCATATTAAGAGCATTTGAGCCCTCTTAGGGGACATTTTTGATCTCCATAATATCATCCTCCCATTTCTACATCATCTCATGCTTTTGTGCTAGTTCAGGACCCTGATTGGGCCTCTCCGGGCACCTCCTACCCCACCTAGCATATTTTCTAGGGGTTCTGAGCCCCTGGGTCAAGGTCTACCTTGACCTTGACCTAGGTCAGGGTCGACCTCAACCTTGACCTAGGTCAGGGTTGACCTTAAACCTGACCTGGGTCCCCCTTTAAAATTAGGAAACTTGTCAGCTATCGGGGCTCATCACAAATTCAGTTTTCCCGCTTCTGGGTCAGCTTTTTCAGGTTCCGAAGCATTGAATCCTAAATTATATTTAATATAGGTCCTTTTCTATGGGAATGGGTCTAATTAGAATTTAATTATCCTATGCTGGACTCCTTAGAATATTGTGCCCTAATTTCATATAAAAGGAAGCCTCTTTCTCTCATTTCCTCTAAGTCTTCTAAGTGCAAAAAGCTCTAATCAAGATTTTGTGAAGAAGAAAAAATGTTCAAGCATCCATTTCAAGGCTCCAAGCTCTCAAGTTGTTCGATTCTTCCTCTTAAGCTTTCAAGTTCTCCATTGAAGATCAAGGATTCAAGCTTTCAAGCCTTTGAAGGGATTAGATGCAAACATTCAAGAATCATCATTCAAACCCTAGATCTAGCCATCGTGGTGGTGTGATCTTCCTTCAAGATCCTTTGTGAATCTTCAAGACTCTTTCATCATCTCTTCAAAGTGTATTTCAAGTATAAAATCATGGAGGTTTATGGTTCCTATTGAGTTCATGCTTTCATACTTACATACTTGCATACATTTGAATTTCAATTACATATCTATTTGAGTATCATAGCTTCATTGTTAGATTCAATTCTACTACTTGCTAGCATTCTGTACTTTATTGATTTCAAGGTTAATTCTTAAATTAGGGTTTTACTAAGGCAAACCCCTCACCCATAACAAAAAATCTCCTTTTTCTTGCAAGTACAGGTTCAGGATTGTAGTTTTGAGACCAGATTTGGATACACTTTTTGGCTTTCTTTTGGATGGCGCGAATAGAGTGAATTTCAGATCTGTGCAGGTCAGGGTCGACATTATTGGGTTAGGGTTGACATTTATGGGTCAAGGTCAACTTTTTTCATAAGATGACATCATAACTGAAAATGATTTCTGGGTTTTGTTCGTCTCTGTGTTTTGGTTCAGGATCAACTATCATTTTTTCCAAAAATAGTCTACAGACCTCAAAAAAAAGCATTCTTTGGTCTGCAATATTTCAAGGTTAGTGCATTTCTCCTATTTCTTCAATTACTGTCATATATCATTTCCATACTTATAATTAGAAGAATTTAAGGTATCCCCTTTGTTATTCTCCTTTCCAAAGAGTTGATTCATTTGTGCATTAGCCCTTTCTTGGGGTTGATCAACTTGGATCTCCCATTTGTGCATTTTAGGACAAAAGGAATATCCTATCTTCTCCTTAATCACAATTGCAATACTTAATCAATATAATTCAATTAGGGTTAAGAAATTCAATACATTCTAGGCAAATTAAAAGACAATTTACACATCAATGCATTACATTTCAAGATAATCAATCAATAAATAAACCAATCATTTTTATATGTACACATTATCAATTACAATCTATCACACGATTTTATATTGTACATTTTGGTGAACCCGCGATATACAACTCCTTCTCTTTGGTGTTAGATTTACATCTTTGATTATAATTTGCAACCACACACTTCTTGCATTTTCATCATGAAATTCTTTTGGTGTATGGCTATTTTTCTCATTATCCTTGTTTTATCATCTCTTTATATTACCTATGATGTCTACGAGAGTGTCATCCATTTTATCATGTTTATCAATCTTCATGTTTCACTTGCTTATGCTATTTTAAGATTGACCAATACTAGTCTCCCCACTTTCAAAACTTTAATTAAGGATTTGTGTAGTGCAATTATTGTTCTTTTAGATTATGTGAAGAATTTGGTAGATGATACTTCATTACCTAATCTTCCTAATATTCCTAATCCTAATCTTAACCTTCCTAATCCAATCATTTCTAATAATCCCACTCTGATTCTTCCATCTTCCATCCCTAGTTCTTCTCATACTTTTGTTAAGGCTCAAACTATGGTACAAGACGAGGATGTGCAAGAATTTCTAGATTTACCTTCTCCTTCTTATCCTATCCATAGTGATAATAAAGGGAAATCCAAAGAAACTTCTCCTTAAACCATTCTTCCACCTTACACAACATTCTCTCATAAGCATCATAATCAATCATCTCCCATAGATGGTATGCAAGATATGTATAGTACTGGATACACTATGGTTGATAAACAAGGTTATAAGGGTTTAGGGCTTGGTGTTAATGAACATGGCATTAAAAACCCAATCAATGTATCTCCTAAACATGATATGCATGGTATAGGTTATTCATCTTTTCAATTGCATGTGGCTGATATTAACTATCCTCCTCCTCTTGATATTCTTCTTCCAACACCTATCCTAGATCATCCCGACACTCCTCAAGATGTGGCTAAGAAAGTGTATGTACACTTAATGAATTCAAAGAAATAAAACTATAAACCTATTCCAAAAAATGCTTTACATAAGTACAAATGTCCTGTCCACAATAGTAATAAACATTTACTTTTTGATTGTGTGCATTTTAAATTATATGTTAGAGATAGAGCTTCTCATGGAATTATATCTTATTCCCAAGCGGTATTACAATTTCTTCATAATTTTGACATAGGGTATTCCCCTTCTTCTTCTACAAGTTAGACTATGTTTCTCC